>OX103726.1:43506044-43971555 GCA_944470365.2 Schistosoma intercalatum
GAGGTGGGTAAACAAACAATCACAGCTTATAGACTATTGAATTCGTGATTCCCTTTCTTATCATTGATTTCTAATCCAAACTCACTGAGTGTGGCTGCTTGTAATTGTGTGGAGTAATGTATTATCTAGTCTATATTTCAGTTCACTATTCTGGGTCGTGGATCCTGGATCTGATATAATGTGACTAGTTTTATTATCGTATTAACGCGTTATCGCAAAATACGTCAGAGAGTAAGATAAACTATTATAAACATCCATTATATCAAATAGGATATGTATTTCTTTTGTAAATCGAGAACTTAGATCAGCTGAATATCCTGACATCCTAGTATTACTATGTTCATACCGTAATTTAATAATTATCGCTTTGAATAACATTTCATTTCATAACAATTTCAACTATAGTTTGTTACCTATTCTTTAGTATTCAGTTTCATTATGACACAGTTTAACATTAAGTTCCGTAAAGTTTTCATCAGTTGAGGATGTACTAAATGTAAACAATGAATAAAAGCACAGTCATCATGAGAATAAATCCAAATTGTGAATTATGGGATGGCTAGGTAGTATTGTTGTTGTGGAAAGATCGAATGATGATGATGATACCAAGGCTAATCTTGTGTGCGGGTTGTAAGTGAACGTTGTTGAAAAGTTTCATGAGGTTATAAGTTATCCATGATGGGAATTTACTTTAAATAATTCGTTGAATTCCTTGAATAAAAGTAAATGTTTTGTGAGCTCATTTGAAATAAACTGTCAGTGAATTAATCTTAATAAAGTAACAACACTACAAGCTACTTATTGTAAGTGGAAAAATGACTTTATAAAAGATTTGGATCAGTTTTTTCTTAAATGAAAAGTGTAATAACGGTGAATAAGCATTGATTACTTACCACTCATAATCACTTTGAGTGCATGGACAAAATTCCACTTGTACACGCGTTTCCATTTCATATTCATTTGCACAACTAAAATGAAACAATGAAAAAGTTGATGATGAAAAAAACGGTACACATAAAGAATAAGCAGTATAAGGTTGAGTTTAGATTGATTTTATGAATAAATCAATGTTAGACCGCCATTGAGAACTTGAAAGCACTAGACAGCCGTTTCGTCGTGGTATGGGACTCCTTAACAGTGTGCATCCACGATCCCGCACGCGGGACTCAAATCCAGGAATTTCAGTCTCTCGCGCGAATACTTAACCTTTAGACCACTGAACGAACATCCAACAATGTTAATGTATAACTTCAACCAATTGATGATATTGAGCAACTGTCCATACATTTCCTCTAAAAGTTGATCAACTAATCATTTCGTACAGAAATTAGTTATTTAGGTATAAAAAATAATTCACTGGAACACACTCCTGAATTTTACATTATAATAATGTAATATTCGGTGATTATAACAAACACTGTCAAAACAGTTGAAATTGCAACATAAAAAAGAGCGGATATTTAAGTTTCGCATGGAACATTTTGAATTTGTACAACCTCTCATCATTATTAGCATTGTAGTCATTAAATGACGAGTTTGGATGATAACTTATATAGCTTATATATTACTAACAATTAAGGCAAACATTTGACGTAGATAGTAATTCCTGTTTTATGACAAAATTTTATCACTTTCATTTTAAGGTGTAATAAGTTATAGTTAGAATTCAAATAGAATAGGTCACAAACAAGAATGAGAATTTGATGTTATGTGCTTCTAGGTAATCGGAAGGAATAACTATATTGAAGTTGTTATCTAATTGGCATGAATCATTTTAAAGCATTGAAGCGATTTCATTATTTATAGATTATATATAATTAAAACGAATGCTTTGAGTAACTCATAAATCATAAAAGAATGAATTGATTGGAGTAGAATAATCAAGATTTATGAAAGATTAAGTATTATGATAATGATAGCATCACATGAAATCATCATTTACAAATCACAACTGACACTACTTATGAGTAATATATAAAATATGACAACAAAAATAGGCAATCTACGGAAGCTATATTTTATTGATAAATGAATCAAGTAGATTTCAAGAATTTTATTTGAACTTGAGAAGAAACTGAACGTTGCAAGAAGATTTGAGCCATGAAACACTGAAATGGTATTTTAAATAATCGAGTCCCGTGGGGCAGGATCTTGTATGCGCATTGCTGAGGAGTCCCACAATAGGACGAATCGGCCGTCCAGTGCATCCAGGTTTTCCATGGTGGTCTAACTTCAATTGACTCATGATCTCAACTATTGAAATTACTACAATATCCACAAAACCCCTTCTGATACTAATTCAGTTATTATTCAGTGATTATATGTTGTACGAATTAAAGTCATATCAATTTTATTGACTAGTTCCCGGAAATATTTAATTAAGATTTATAGATGAGTAAACGTAAGAATTGCCAATGTGTTACTTATTTTGTTGAACTTCCTTACTGGTCTATTTATGATCTGTAAACAATACACATAATCAATAGTTCTAGACGTTGGTTGTTAACATGGTGTAATACTAATCACAGTTACACAGTTCATACTCAATTTTTATTTTCTTCACGTTCGCCTTACTCTTAAATTAAGCATCATTATCAAATTTTAAGATCTATAAGATTTCTTGTTTATGGACTGCATTCTTTGTGTTAAGATTTACATCGTTTTCAATGTCTTTTGTCAACCTTTATTTCTCAATTTGTTAATTTACCATAGACTGTTCCAATTTGAGGTATTGATCATAACAGGCTTATACAGTTAATTTTCTTCAGACTTTGTATGACATGAAGATAAATTCTTTCAAAGACTGACAGATACACGGCAGTGAAGAGTCAACTTTACTTCATATGAAATTCTCCAGTAGGGAACACTGAATACCCTATTATTATAGAGAAGAACTTGAGATAATTGAATGCCAGTGTGAGCTAAATACCGCTGTACTAATATTCAAACGAAATTCAATGATACTAGATTTTTAGTCAATCTATTTGAAGCAACAATCACTGAAACAACCAATAGTTTATACCACTTTTTTGAATAGTAGAAATCCAAGTTAAAATTAGTTACTACTACTAGAGGACACGCACTATTCACAGGTTAGTTAGTTAGATGAAAGCATTGAAAATTAAATTCCAGAGTAATAAGAGTTGAAGTACTGTTAGTGGTAGTAAAAAAACATCAAGGATAGACATTATAGTTCGAATAGAAAGAATGAACTAACAGAATAAAATGTATAAGATAGTTATAATATTCATGATCTAAGAGAAAACAGAAGGAGAATGTATCTGCATCATTGTGACCGGTTATGAACCAAGTTACTGAACGCCTTCAACCATTAGCGTTTTTTTAGCGACTTAGTTTTCTACGGGATAGGGTCGCTAACCCCATGCCCAACCCTCCTCCTTTATCCGGGCTTAGGACCGGTAGTAGCCTCCGGACTCAACCATGTGTCGAAATGAATCACGAGAATATAAAAACCAGATAGACTGAAGCAATCAACAACATTTACATATCATAATCTAGTCATGAAACTGTTGTTATTCTTTCAGTTAAGAACAATACACCAATGACTGACAATTCCTATTGGCATAAAATATATGAACTGTGAATGAAAAATTTACACGAAAAATATTAACCATTTTTATGTACAGCATAAATTTTAAAAAAAAACATCAATCCAGTGATCAAATAACTAGATGATAATGAGCTGATGGTAAACTTTCGCCAATCGGATCACAGATTGGTTAGTATAAATGTATGAGAGAGTCAGTCAGTCAGCTACAACGTAGGACCAAGCACATATATGTATCGGTCCAACTTGCCATACCACATTAGCACAACAAGATGAACACCAAATTCATAGGAGTGGTTAATTCAATGGTGATAATGTATAAAAGAAAGATTGCATATAAGGACATAGTATGGTAAGAAAGTCTTAGTTTGTAGAAAGAAAGTTATGAAGCGATTTTAATCTCATAGTTTAAGGAAAGACAGAGAGTGTATAAACCTACATCATTGTGATCGATTCTGAGCCATGTCACCAAGAGTCTCCAACCACTGGTTACGATAATCGCGCGGACCCCAACCAAGTAGTCTGCATCTAACAACGTGGCTCAGACTAAAAGTTTGTGACTTCAATGGCTGATGCCACGTTTCGGTTTGGCCGCCCCTAACTTTCTTCCAATCATCCCCAACACCGGTTAGCATTGCACGTCGTGGTGATCGGTGTTCAGGCATAAACAACGTATGGCCCAACCATCTCAGTCGATGAAGATTCACAACTTCACCAACTGATTTATCATCATTCTCTATTACCATGCGTCTAACCTCAATGCATCAGGGAGGAAATGAATAATTTCAGTAAAACAAAGCTATTTGTTATAGACAAGTTGTAACAATGAAGTTAAGAAGAGATTAAGTTATTCAGCATTTTTTTCTTGGAAAAATATGTTAGTTCATTCTTCAAAGGATAACCGAGATGATATTTTCTTGAACTATGTTTCTGTAATAGCATTGGCCACCGCCTAAGAGATATGTTTGAAGAGATTATGAGATCACCGGAACGAAGGATCAGCGACACAACGACAAAACAAGCTAAACTATTCAGATTCGTCCCAACCATACTAATTACAGGCGAAACACCAGGGTAAAAATGAGGGAAAGGTATATTCCACAAGCAGACAGAAGCACGAACAAAACAAGCATACAACTCAAGCGTATATATATAGCATACAAAGGTCCTTGGGAAACGTCGCAAAATAGCGTATTAAAAGAGGCAACAAACCAATGACATTTAGGGTCTTTCTACGCGGGAAATACAATCGGAAAGTAAAAATCGGAGCTTTTGGCGCGAAAACGTGAAATTCAAATGCGCAAAATAAAATTACAAAACAAGACGTTTACCAAATAATTTCTGAGGATCTGTCATCCCCAACAGTAATTGAGTGTCATTACTTGTAGTTTGCTAACTGTTGTGTTGTGTTTAAAGTTCGTGCATCTTACCATTAAGAGAGTTGTTCCTTTTTTAATTTTTGATTTCTATTTGGATTATAAGTTTATCTTGTAAGCCCCATCCCGTTTATCTCTATTAGTGTGGAGACTAATGACATTGAAATGTTGTTACTTGACAGACATTCGGTCTACTTAAGCCCCTATTAATTGCACCGTATTAAAAGAATTCACAATTATTCATAAATAAAAACTGCCATGAGTAGACCGGTAACTCAAACACAATACGCTAATCGTTCTTGTAAAGATTTAATAAACTAGTGGCACAATCATTGAAAAGGGACGATCTATTTTAGCCCACTGATTCATATAGTCAATCAAAATTAAAGGATACAAAAGTTAATGTAGTCATTACGCACAAAATGACCATGGTGATCTATTAGGTTGTTTTCTATATGATGATATTGCTGACTCCATGTCCAACCCTCTCTTTCTATCCGGGCTTGTGACCGACAATAATTATAGAAGGACTATAAGCGGACTCACTTAGCTACTGAAATTACAAACCTAACCATAAATATTTAAACATTAATTTTGTGAATAATAGAAATTTGAGAGAAACAAAATGTTTTTAGTATGATTAACGTCATCATCATTAATATTTTTATCAATAAGACAAGATACTTAATGACACAGGAGGAGATAATAAAAAGAGTAGGAAATTATTCCCCCCTAGTAAATGAGTATATATGGGTATATATATATATATGGATATGTATTGGTGTATAACAAAGAATGAGAAAGAGGAATGAAACGAAACAAACAAGGTAAATAATGAATCTATAATCGATGAACTAAGAGTCTATTTTTTCTTCCAATACTTTAAAATTTGCTTAAGTGAATTAAAAATAAAAAGATACTTAGATTCATTTCTGATTTAAAAATGTGTATCATTCAACACTAATCCGATGGTTTGTCATGAGACTTAAACGTTCTGGATATTATGATTTGTGGAGTAAAGCGGTTCGCCTAGGACGGAATGGTTGTCTAGTGCTGTTTAATTTTCTGTGGTACCCTAATCAATCAATCAGTCAATTACGGTTTGAATTGTGTTCTCGAAGACAACATCACCATTCATTTCATTAATCTCATGACGACCGTTTGTCGTGAAAACAATTATCCGCCAATGTGTTTATTTAATTCATCTTGATTAAAATTCATCTGTATATTCACCTTATCAATTTCTAGTACTCTCTGAAGATTTACATTTTTGGTAAATGATATTGTCGTAAGCAGACAATTATTTACAATGAAACATCATGAATCATCAATAAGGTGATACTTTTCTGAATAACTCAATAAGTTTTACTTTATTGAAATCATGAGTTGATCAATGTTAGACAACCATTAAAAGCTGATATGATCAGAAGAAAGGCCGAAATTCGATTAATTCATTCATTATCAGTTTTGTTCAACATTATTTCCTTTTTTAATTCAGTGTACTAATTACTCAGTGTAGTATTTGTTTCTGTTTCCCATAGTGATATTTTATTCTGTATAAATATGAACTATACTCAGCATTTGATTTGTTATAACTGTAAGTATTTCTCATATATGTGATTTCATCCGTATAAATAATCAAAAATTGATGTAGGTATTCATATAGAAATGAATGTATATTCGACTAGGGGCGTCGTCGTGTTTCAGGGGTTAGTAAATCTTCCACTTATACCAGTTTTGTGTTCTTACCTTCGAGTTGAGGTTATTGCAGTGCTTCCCGAGCGTTGCTGCTACCTTGAAGTGGTGGTCGGCTTTGTCTATCGTAATGAACCAATGGAGCTATACTGGTTGGAACAATCGTTCCTCAAGATTCTATCATACCAGATAGGTTATTTAAAGAGCGATAAGACTAAAAGCAGCAAACCCAAGGTTCGAAGGTAAAGTCGTACTGCTGACTGTGTATGTGTGACAGCAGTAAGGTGTTTCTTTCATACAACCAGCATGACAGCGATCCTACATTCCCACAAGGAGGGGTGAGGTTAGAAAAAGTCGACCCTAAAAATGCACACTTCGCCTTATCCCACGGATATCCGTCTCCGGCGGTAAGGTCTCAACAAGTACGGAGCTAACACGGAAATCACTCACAAATAAGTCGTGTGTGGCCGACCTCAATGCAGTTGTCCCTTGAGCATTGCGGTCACGCTTTCAGGTCACTAAAACCACCTCTAATCCAATTTCCTTTTCAGGTACCTCCAGAAGAACCCTTCTATGGTGTGGACAACCGGGAAGTGATAACCGCCTTAATACCTCTAACAGCATATAAGATCGTTGTATTCATAATCAACCTCATTTTACAAGTATAAGTGATAACAATCAGCGATGATCAGATATAACAAGTAGTATTCAAACAATAAAAACATATCAAAAGTCTACCAACAATAGATGGTTATTTCCATCTAGCATAAGACTCATCACTATTGCTCATTTGACAAACTTGTAAAGATGATTTTACACGATATATTGTAACAATGAATTAATTTCCTAATAATTGTAACATAATCAAAACAAAAGTTCTACATTATGTTATAAAGTGAATGCCAATAACTTGTAACTTTCAACCATCTACATATGTATATAGGTTCTCATGAAATGTTACCAATCATTCATTTATCCATAATTTATTAATGGTTTCATTGAATTATTAGTGAATATGTAAGTGATATATATATATATCTCTATATATGTACAAATATGGATATGTATGTCAATTTTAAGAATTATGGCCAATTAAAATTCTAAAAAAAAAGAACTTAGTGTAGTTAACATCGTTTAGTATTATACATAATATATGTAATATAATTTAATTTAATAAATAAAAGTACTTTAATAGACAGATAATATTAATTCTAATAATTAGTGTTTAGTATCGGAAGGCGTTTTGTGTGGATATTATAGTTAGTTGAAGTTAAACCACCATGGGAAATATGGAAGTACTGGAAGGCCGTTTTGTCTATGTTATAGGACTCTTCAACAGTGCACATCCATGAATCCACCTCGTGAGATTCGAACCCAAGATCTATCAGTCTAGCTTCAATTGATTTATGATCACAACTATTAAAATTGTTTAGGTGAAAGGGGTTTTGTATAGGTTGATTAAATAACCCATCTGATGTAGAGGTTTTCATAAATTAGTCAACCATCAGAAGAAAGGGAAAGGGAGAGAGTAACCAGTTTCATTTGACATCTCTATATATCTTCATTTGGGATACATTTGTCAATTACTCTCCATCAACAACTTTTCAGTGTAGATCGTCATAAGAACTTCGTATCATGTTGATGATCTTTTCAGTGACACCACAATGTCGATATTATACGGTCATACTATCCATGCTGTCAAATGTTTTCTCATAATCAAGGAAGTTGATATATAGTGACGAGTTTCATTCAATTGAATGTTCAACGATAGTTCGTCGTGTCGCCATTTGGTTTGTGCACGTTCGATCTTTAAGGAACCCAGCTTGCAGATTTCGAAATCGGGTGTCCACTGACATATTTATTTGGCAAAGATTGTTACAATTCCACTAACTAATTATTTCAATGTTTTATTTTATTGTATATGGTGAATTTCTCTTATGAATTTACTCAATTACCATATTTGTTCATTGTGTAATTTAATCTTAATTTATGATTATTTAAATCTAACTAATAATTATTTCAAGAAAAATCTGATTATTCCACCCAATCATAAATCAAGACTCATCTTCACATAGTTTATCATTTAGTTAGATATAAGTTTCTAAGGGTAACATTCAATATTTATTGTTGTTTTATGGTATTAACAGTGGAAATACTACTGATGATCATTGTATAAAATAACTTCAACTATATCAGTTAGTTTTTGTTCTATGAGCTGGATGGTTTGGTCGTGGAGTTTTTATCGTTCTTCTGAACGACATCATCAGCACAAACTTCAGATAGAAGTAAATTGTATTGAAAAACAATTAGAATAGGTAATGTTCATTCACTGTTTTAATGAGGAAACGAAAGAATGATTGTAAAATATATTAGATTGTTTCAAACTATCTCACTATTTCTGATTATTGCAAACTTATTCAATCTTTCAGTCATTTTTCCTTCCTTAGAAGTATTGATATTGTACAGGGAGAAATGAATTTGCATCAAATTGTTGATAACGATATGTAGACTCTACTCAAACACACCTATACACGGACACAAACGCACAAATATAACACAAGATATATAATGATTAGAACTTAACTGAACATACATACAGAACAAATTAAGATATTGTGGAGGAGTTTCATTTTCTGAACTGAATTGCTTATTCGTGGAGATTTCATGATTCTTCTTGACCACATTATCAGTATAAACTTCATTTAGAAGTAGGTTAGTCGAATTTCTCCCTATTTGAATGACAGCTTGTTCTATTGATCTTGGTCTTGATTGGTTGTTATTGTTCCATGTCTTATCATTGACAATGTTAATGTCTACATAACAAGCTGGCAGTCATATAGAGAAAAATTCGAATAGTGCCTTTCTATTTAAACTTTATGCTAACGAATAAGTTGTCCACAAGAATAATGAAAGCCTCATAACTAAGTAATACATCTTAAAGAGTGAAACTGAATTAGTCGTCCACGGGAATTATAAATCTTCCTTCAATCACATTAAAATCGACAGTTAGATTATGCAAAATAAATAATCAAATATTAGGAAAAGGGAAATTTTTGTTCAACAGATTGCCATTCACTATAAACCGTATAGAAATTATAACATTGTACAATCTTCTACTGTCAAAGTTATAGCTATCATAGACACTGTCATCATGATCCGATGTGTGCTGGTAAAAGTAAATATGATTGGCCACTGAGCGTAAACTACCATAGTTAGCCTACTGACTACTGAACTTATGAATTCCTTCCTATCATTGGTTTCTATTCTGAACTAACTAAGTGTAATCTGCTTGTAACTGTATTGAATAAAGTAATGTTTAGCCTATACCCTAGTTTTCTATATTTGGCAATGAATATTTTATCTGGTACAATAGAATTCAGTCTGTATAGAGCGTATCGATTGAGTATCCAGTCTAGTAGTAGTATAATCTTGGTCATCGGTCGTATTACCGTATTTTAGTAATATATCGTGGTAAAACGAAAATATTCTTGTTTTTCATTTAGATCACCTTTATTACCATTCAGCTTAAATGATTCTTAATTTTTAATATAGAAACACGAGAGAACTAAAAATAGTTTCGTGTATTTTTGAGGAAACAAAACAAATATCTAACTATTTCACTTTAGATTATCGTTATTAACATATATGCCGCTATTCTCATGGGATGATTATAATGTACTCATTGATTATATTTATTAGAATGGATAACAAAACTACTGTCGATTCTTTTATTGAAAACTTAACAAACAGTAAAAACGCACATGTACCATTCATTGTTGCATTCATTGAGTTGGATAATTTAGAATAAATATTGTAAACAACGTTATCAGGCAAAAACGATGAAAATAGAAGCAAACTAATGAAGATAATTTATAGTTCAAGTGAATCATCTCAATGTTATTGTGTCAGCTGAGTTCGATGGTTTAATTATGAAGATTTCGTTGTTGTTCTGAATAACATTAACACTATTTAATTTATGCATATGTGAAATTTGTATTGATCATGAAATATAACTGGGTTCGAATCCCGTTTGGCGGGATCATGGATGCGCACTGTTGAGGAGTCCCACAATACGACAAAACGGCCGTCCAGTGCTTCAAGGTTTTCCATGATGGTTTGGTTTCAATTAAATCATGATCTCAACTATCAAAATTACTACAATCTCCAGATAACCCCATCTGATGCTTCAAGATATATATCCTGGAGTTCTAATGAGAAGTAGTGACCAGTGGAGTTCAACTGGATCAGTTGTGAAATAGTAACTCACTGATGGCAACAGTGGATGTGTCACTCAATTTTGTGGATTATTTGAAGTTATACATTAACATCGTTGGATGCCGGCCGGCTCAGTGGTCTAGAGGTTAAGCGCTCGCGTATGAGTCTGATATGTCGTGGGTTCGAATACCAGGAGGTGGGATCTTGTATGCGCTCTTCTGAGGAGTCCCACAATGGGACGAAATGGCCGTCCAGTGCTTCCAGGTTTTCCATGGTGCTCTAGCTTCAATTAACTCATGATCTCAATTGAGATAAATTTTAATTGAAGAAAACATTTATAATATTGTCCAGGATAACACTAAAGATCCAACAGCTCAATCATTTGGCCGAAACATTTTAACAGAATCTAGAGGAGAGAGCTGTTACAATGTCTCTATACGTAATTTACATTTGGTTAACTATAATGACAAAATGGTGTTAACATCCTTGTCTGCGTTTTTTTATCCGCCGTAAACTAATTCTAGACTTCATAATTAATTGCTTTTGTTCTAATTAATTTAAATATAAACTTCATTTTGGAACATTTACTGATTATTGAGTGATTCGGAGGCAAAGTTTTAAAAAAACCTTATGATCACTTGTGCTGAATTCGATTAATTTTGGCATATTTTGAGTAAACTGTAAGAAGTGAAAGTAATTTTTACACTAAACAACAAATCTATTGACGAGCTATCTCTTTACGGAATCTGGGTAGATCGTATCAAACTCAAAAATAATCTAATTAGAAAAAGGTAACATCAATCTATGAAGTCATCAATTGTTGAACTGAGCCGTATTGGAAGATTCACACTACTAGGTTCACACAACAATTGTAATTAGTTATTGTAGACATTTAGTAAGAAATGTCCATATTGTTATCACATAAATTGAAAGCTTCATACCTATTGAGTTCAACCAGCTATCACTCATAACAAGAAGACAAAGAAACCAAGTTTGACTTGGAATTTTTAAAAAAATGTAGCGTTGATAAGTAAAACTTGGTAACCATACAAGAAAAAGAATAAAGTTATTATAGGGTTTTAATATCATTGAACTGACGTTACAACTCCGCCTGGATTCCCTCCGCGGGCTACTGCCGGTCCCAAGCCCAGATAAAGGAGGAGCGTTGGGCATGGGGTTAGCGACCCCATCCCGTAGAAAACTAATTCGACAAAAAAAACGCTAACCAGAAGAAAAATTATTCAAGTAAGAGCTGACGTTACACTTCAAATGATGAAAGGTTGTTCAATATCTATTGTTATTGGTTAAGTTGAAAAACTTTTAGATAATATATACATATATAATTACTTACAGAGAATCTTTTTTCAATCGTTTGAATTGTTCACGAACACCAAGTAAACAACCGTCTTTACCACCTTCATTAGATGAGTGCGGTATCCAAGTTTCATAATCATCAGATGTGCCTACAAAACACAGGGATTATATTAAATAAATGTATAAAAATTGAAGCTGGTACAGTTTATTTCTGTATTCAAAATGCATCAAAATCATTTCTTTTTTTTTTTTTTTGATGATTTAATATTGATTTAGAATAGTAGTTGCCTTTTCAAATCTGGTTATTTTGAAATTCACTGATATTGTGTTGTGTGCTACTTATATTGATATAAGTAGTATATGTCGCAGCAGAACATGAGGTGAAGATCAAGAAAGGAAGAGCGAGAGCACAATGGAATTTGTAAGAAAACGCATGTACAATGGAATGGGAGACAATGGATTAGTGTTTACAACGGAAACAGTCCAGTTTGATATGATGCATTGATATTTTGCAAATTGACGATTGACTTTATAGTATTCAGATTTTATTGAGATAGTCTGTAATTTTTGTGCTAAATACATTCGATTGTCCCCACCCGTGTTCTTGTTCACTACAATATGTTGTCAAATATCTATAAGTCCTGTTGACCTCTTGTACACACACCGCTGAGACAATTAAAGACACAAAAATTCTAACAGGATACAATTAGATGTATCGATTAAGATCGATCAAATAAACTAACCTGATCATTTGTAAAACATAGTGTTGGCGAATGTTATGAAAACCATAAGATTTAGAATAGTAATACATTGATATAAACAAACAGTTAGTTAAGAAAAACAAAACGAATAAAAAGTTTGAAATATCACATAACGATCATTAAATTGGATCTTCAGGAGAAAGTTAAAAGTGGATCCAATATATACCATTGTCTAACATTAATAAAATCTTCAGGAATTGATGTCACAATTACTGTCTATTGTTTTTTCATCTGGACATCTAGGATGCAGTTGGACGATCTAGACTTCGCGGATGATCTGACCCTTCTATCCCAAAGCAACAACAAGTGCAGGAGAAGACGACCAGTGTAGCAGCAGCCTCAGCAGCAGTAGGTCTCAATATACACAAAGAGAAAAGCAAGATTCTCCGATACAACACTTTTTGACGGAGAAGATTTGGAAGATGTAAAAACCTTCATATATTTGGGCAGCATCATTGATGAACACGGTGGATCTGATGCAGATGTGAAGGAGTGGATCGACAAAGCAAGAAAAGTGTATTTACAACTGAAGAACATCTGGAACTCAAAAAAAGATGGCAACCAACACCAAGGTCAGGATTTTCAATACAAATATCAACACAGTTCTACTGTATGGGGTGTAAACTTGGAGAAGTACGAAAGCCATCATCAAGAAGATACGAGTGTTTATTAACAGTTGTCTACGCAAAATACTTCATATTCGTTGGCCAGACACCATCAGCAACAACGTACTGTGGGACAGAACAAACCAGATCACAGCGGAGGAAGAAATCTGGAAGAACCACTGCAAGTGGATAGGACACACATTGAGGAAAGCACCCAACTGCATCACAAGACAAACCCTCACATGGAATCCTCAAGGCCAAAGGAGAAGAGGAAGACCAAAGAACACCTTTCGCCGGGAAATGGAGATAGACATGAGAAAAATGAGCAAGAATTGGATGGCACTAGAAAAGAAGGCTCAGGACAGAGTGGGTTGGAGAATGTTGGTCGGCAGCCCATGCTCCATTAGGAGTAACAGGCGTAATTAAGTAAGCTTTTTCATCCATCTTAACAAAAGTCAGACATAAATCTTTTTTTATTGAGATCATGAAACGATTAATGTTAGACCACCACAATTGAAAACCTGGAAGTACTGGAAGACCGTTTCGTCCTATTGTGAGACTCCTCAGCAGTGCGCATTCACGATGCCGCTCGCGGGATTTGAACCCAGGGCCTTCGGTCTAACATCAATTGGTTCATGATCTCAATCAAAAACTTAACAATCTCCACAACTCCTATACTGATAATAAATAATTTTGTCTATCATTAGTAATAATAGTATATTTCATATTTGGCACTACTTTACATGTCAATCATTAAATTGTAAATGGTTATTCAGTAAACAATTGATAGTGGAAATAGTAATTGGTGTATGTATACACATATACTGTATATTTTGTTTAATATTTTAATCTTTTCTCCTTTTTGTTTACCAAATACATTTATACATTCTGAAAAAAATTGAAATTCAACATTGATTGTAGTTATGCTATCAATTTACATTTTTTGGATTTGAACGCAAATTGAATATTGTGTATACGATTCCCTGGTATGCTTGAGGGTGGGGAGGGTTAGCGCTCCCTCTCAAAATGATCTCATATGGTCACAGGTATACAGCCACCGACACGGAAGTCCTATTCACTGCCTTCTCTCGGTGGACGTGTTCTTTACGAAATTGAGAGGATGAGAAGTGAATGTCCGGCGCTTTAACCGGCTCGGTGGATATGGAGGATTCACCTAAGGAAGCTGGAAAATCGTGATTCCAAACCAATGGTTCACATGGGCTTCAGGATCCTGAAGGAACAAATGGGGTATGACCCTATTGTTGGTCATCGGCTACCATTGGACTGCATCTCCTGACGTTGCTCCACTGCCTTGGGGATCAGACCTCTAAGTCGAAGGTTTAGAGTGTGACCCCCTAAGGAAACCACCTGCTTCGACCAAGACACCTGGACAATATCACAGCCCACTCACAAATCAAGTATGTGTGTTAGTAAGATTATTATCATAATTAATTTCATCTCAAATACAAGTTTGTGCATAAACCATTTAAACTAGGCATACTTTAATTATGTATAATTGAAAGTCTAAAATGAGGCAACTAAAAACATAGAATATTACAGTGTCAAGGTGATTGACATTGGCATTAAATGTTGGTACCACTGGATCTCGACGTTTTTAAACTTAGTAGACATTGTTAAATAAGACTATATTCAAGTGCCTATAATACATATATCATCATCTAAAATGACAAAGGATCATAGATGCATCAAATAATTTACTATTTTTACCGAGTACTCTACGCCTAACCTCAGTATATAGCACAATTGACTGCATATAAGAAATCCTTTAAGGATATTTTCCAATCCAAATTAACTACTTATATTTTTTGAATCAAATGTCATGTTCCAAGGGTGTGAAGTGCTCCACAGAGGGTTGTTGAACAGTTGTCTCCTTTTCTCACAAAGGCGTATATGTGAATTTTTTTTTTAAGTAGAGGTTGAATATGAACATATTAACTTTAAGGTGAAGTAGTTCGATTTTGGTTTCATAATGAATAATCAGTGATCCCACCATTTGATATAGAAACCTCACTGAGACTATAATTTATGGATGACCATTGAGTGATAAAGTGACCCTAAGAAATTTCAACCACTTACTTGGGTCAAAAGAAAGTTATAAATTACTGTGAGGAATTAAGATAAGGATTCAGAGTTAGAAGTTGGGTTTAGGGTTTTCACCACGAATTGACATCACTTAAAATGCCAAAATGATATTTACACGTATGAATGAAAGAATTTCGCACCAAAATGCAAGACTTGCTATCTTGAACTTCAGTAGTTTGTCCATGAGTTACAGTCCCATTAAAAATTCTTTGAAGACAACTTATTTCATAAATCTTTGAAACTGAAGGAAACATGAATAGATTCAATGACACCCAAGTCAACTGAATTCACTGTGTTATTGATAGATAAATTTAAAAATAGTAGTGCTGAAATGATAAGTCGATTAATTTAAATGCTAGATCACTCTAACTGATGTACATAGGAAGCGTGTTGAGACGGTCAAACTACTACTGCTCGTTATGCTATGTGAAACTTATTTGAATAAAGTGAATTATTAGAATGTTGATGATTTTATGTGATTTCAGGTAGTCTGCAAGAAATCGTACTCCAACCAGCTTACGTGTTAGTTGGCGAGGAACGGGTACCTGCAGTCTTGAGAGAACTGGCAGTTCTAGTGAGATTTAATCACAAATCAGTGGGCTATCCGGCCTAGAACTACTATCCTACAATAATTAAATTTTTATAAGTGACTAATAACCATTATCAACGTTGACTTATTCATACTAGAATTCACTTACGAACTCACATAATATGATTCAATTGGCAATAAGCATTAGATGAAGGTAATAGTGTTTACTATCCATATTAGAGTTCTTTTCCATAATCATTATTACTGTTACCACCTCTAACAATCTGTGATCTAACCTGAAATTTTTTATCTCCCTATCATGGTTAGATTGCAAATTGATTGACATTAAAAATGTTTATCGTTGAAGGAAAAAAAATGGTCTCAATAGTTTACTGTTAGTACCTTGTAAGAGTCACTGATGTGTACTACTGAAAAAAGCTACACTTTTATTTTCAAATGAACCTTAACCACAGTTATATAGCTTTTTTGTCAGTGTGAAATTTTCCAGTATTTCCAGTAAATATTGTCATTTCATTTTATTTGTATATGGGCTGTGATACTGCCCGGGTTCCGAGATCGAAGCAGGTGGTTTTCTTAGGGGGTCACACCCGGGGCCTTTGACCTAAAGGTCTGATCCACAAGGCAGTGGAGCATCGTGAGGAGATTCAGTCCAATGGTAACCGGTGACCAACAATTGGTTCATTCGCTTTTCATCCTCTCAATTTCGTAAAGAACACGTCCACCGAGAGAAGGCAGTGAATAGGACTTCCGTGTCGGTGGCTGTATACCTGTGACCATATGAGATCATTTTGAGAGGGAGAGCTAACTCTCTCCACTCTTGACCGTACCGGGACATTTGGGGAGCATAATTTGAACAGAAAAAATTTATATTAAAATTGGCTAGATGCAAGTTTATGAAAATTATTTACAGTAAAGATACTTCAAATAATAAATAAACATCAATTTATTAAGTTCATAGGCATCAATGTCAAGGTTGCATTTGATAGTTTTAAAATTGTATTTCTGACGTTTCGCGACTTCATATAAGTCACTTCTTTAGAGTGAATAAACTCTGGAATAGTGAATTACATTAGGTCATTAAACGCCAGAAATACAACTTTTCTATTCATTAGTATATAACATGAAATATACCTATTGCCAATTAAATAATTCGACAAAAACTACAAAGTAGCTGTTCAGGTCTACTTCGGGATTCCTTAACATTAATTACTCAACCAAAGAGTTAGCCAAGAATTGTCAGGTCCCACAGTGAGCACATTACAATTATACCAACAATAATAGATACTGTAATAAAATTATCTAGCTAAAGAATTTAACAAGTCTAAACATATAATTGAAAAATACGTATATAAAATTAAATAAAATTAAACGCTAAACGTTTTTGGTACAGGTTAAACTGGTTATGAAGTCATGAGTGTACACTATTATTAGTGGGTGTCCTACCGTGTCAGACAGGTCGGTTGAAGAGCATTAAGACTAAAAGCAACAAACTCAAGGTCTGAAGGCAAAGTCGTACTGCTGACTGTACAGAGGTGGGACGGCAATAGTGTTTCCTTCAGTCAACCAGCATGACAGCGATCCTACCTTCCCACAAGGAGGGGTGAGGTTAGAAAAGGTCGACCCTAAAACTGCACATCCCGCCTTATCCCACAGATATAAGTCTCCGGCGGTAAGGTCTCAACAAGTACGGAGCTAACACAAAAGTTACCCATAAAAAGGTTGTGTGTGACCGAGCTGAAGCAGTTGTCCCTTGAGCACTGCGGTCACGCTCTCAGGTTACTTAGACCACCCTTAATCCCATTTCCTTTTCAGGTACCTCCAGAAGAACCCTTCCACGGTATGGGCAACCGGGAAGTGATAACCGCCCTCGTAACTCTAACAGCACTCAAGACCAATGACTACGATAAAACATATGCTTTTCTCCATAATTCATGTTCAAAGTACGGATTAATGCATCAGCCTTAATTTACACTAATTAAACAGTGACTTATGAAATTACTTGACTAATAAACAATAATAACCTGAAACTAGATTTGAACTTCAGATCTGTTGTTTAAAGTTGATCCATTAAAAGACTAAACACCACACAATAATATGTTACACAGAAGTTTAGCGTATGTCAAAGAAAACATCGATCTGTGTTCTTGTATAAATCAAATCAAGGAAATCATTGCGAAGAAGTTTTCTGATCATGAAACTGAAAAAAAGAAATGAAAGAAATTACCAGAAGCTGAAAGGCAACTGAAATTTTCTACACATAAAGGAACCTTGAATGAAGTAATCTTTATACACTTCGTGTGCTTTTCTCTTGTATTCAAATTACCTTGTAGATTTAGCCTTAAGTGTTTAGGGAATCGAATCTAGAGTACAGTTAGAAAATCTATCAGGAATATTTTGCCCCTTATGTTTAGGATTTAAAGCATAGTCTTTATCCATATTTGAAGATGGTACAATACTATAATCTATCTAATTGATACATATGTAATTATTTGACATATCAGTTTTTAAATTGTGAATTTTATTGTTGTCATTCTGTTTTAATTTTTTTAATCGAGTTTTCAGCGGAAGGTTTAAATTTTCCGTTTTTGTATACAATAGTTATTTCTACACTCTGGTTGTTCTTCATCTCTCCTGTCTCATTGATTTATAATATGCCAACAAGGGGTCAATACTTATTGCTCCATTCTATAGTATTGATCGGATCAAATGAATTATTTACAAACAGCCGTCCAATGCTTCCAGGTTTTCTATGGTGGTCTAGCTTCAATTGACTCATGATCTGAACCATTGAAATTACTATAATATTCACAAAAACCCTCTTAATATGAATATTGTAATTCCCTATTTTTATGTATCATTAGATAAATTCATATTTCAACAGTAAATTCATCATATTTCGATGAAGAAAACGACTTGAGTTCAACAACAATTGTAAACCAGGAAACAATAAAAAGGATAAATAAACAACCAAGAAATTATCTTCTATTTGTTGATAACATATAAAATTTCCTATTTAAGTTATTTAATTATTTATTACCGAATTAATCCATTTATTGTATTAATCTAAACTCAACAATCTCCAAAACCTTATACTGATAATTATCATGTGCTCACTAGTGACTAGATTCAAGATATGTCTTCTGGAGTTCTAGTAAGAAACTATGACAAGTGGACTTCAATCATGTCTGTTGTGAGGTAGTTACTCAGTGACGACAATGATAGACGGTCACGAAGTATCGTAGATTATTTGAAGTTAGAAAATTAACACCGTTGGATGCCGGTTCACTGGTCTGGAGGTTAAGCGTTTGCGCGCGAAACCGAAGGTCCTGGGTCTAAGTCCTACATATGGGATCGTGGAACGCACGGTTGAAGATTCACATACTAGGACGAAACGGCCATCCAGTATTATCAGGTCTTGAATGATGGTCTAACATTGATCCATTTATGATATCAGTCAAAACTCAACAATCGCCAACACGCTATACGGATCATTACCAAATTATCATTGTGAACTTTATTTTAGTCAAAATTTTATGACAAAACATTTGTCAACGACTATCATTGATCTGTTTTTACCATAAACAATAAAGCATAAGATGAACGATCTTTCGTCTGGTTGCTTTATTTTACAATAGAATATTTCGCAAATTCAAGTTAAAAATGTCAGACAGGATAGATAGGTTGAGATTCTGAATCTGAGACTGATTCGTTAGAAGTTGATTTACTTAATCAATAAAGCAATACCGCACATTGTAATGAAAATCTTAATGCATCAGCCTTAATTTACACTAATTAAACAGTGACTTGTGAAATTACTTGACTAATAAACAATAATAACCTGAAACTAGATTTGAACTTCAGATCTGTTGTTTAAAGTTGATCCATTAAAAGACTAAACACCACACACTATTCCATAAGCATTAACATTGTAATGAAAATCTTAATACAAATAACTAACAACTAGATCATTAATCATAAACATCTGAAATATTATGATCAAATTCATTTGTTTCCCTCTCTACAACTAGATATACAATGTCTAGTCAATTATTCAAATACACAAATACACACATACACATATACAATTTTACCTCAAATCCAATTAATCAACAATGTTCTAACGAAATCGATCCATATCAGTGGTAAAGCTATACATACATCAATACAAATGATCTCAAACTAGAACATTCCACTTTCATCATTCATTATTCTAGGAATGCCTTTTCCTCTCTCTCTCTCTCTCTCTCTCTCTCACTCACTCACTCACTCACTCACTCACTGTCTGTCCCTGTCTCCTACTTACTTGCCTTATACAAATGGAATTATTTTACAATTCTGAATATTCAATCATATGACAGATGATATACAGTTAATTTGTTCATGAATGTTATAATCAACTTAATCAACAGATGAACAAATGTTGTACCATAGAATTTACATCAAATCACAATCTACTTTAATTCATTGTAATAATAATAATGAGTGAATGAATGAATGAACAAATGAAACAAAAGAATAATACCAAAAGCTTATGCCTTTCAAGAAAGACTTCTATGAAGAATCTCTTTTTTGTAATTGTCTAACATGAAGATAGAAACCGTTATAGACTGAACTATGTTAAACCTATATATTTGTATATATATGAACAAAAAAAATCCTTCAGTGTGTTTATGCATTGATTTATATAGATGTATGAATGTGTTGAGAAGGGATGTTGTGAAGTAAATGGATTGAAACGAGTGAACAAATAGCACACATAATATAATTCATTTATCTACGCATCTTTCAAACAAATATATGTGCCTGGTTGTACGTTGTAGATGACTGACTAGACACAAATTATTAGGGAATGATGGTACACCAATTGATAAGGTTGTGAATCTACATCGGCCGAGATGCCCAATCACTGAGCAGAATGGCGTGCAATGCTTACTAGTATTGAAGACAAATGGAAAAAAGTTAGAATCGGCCAAACCAAAACGTGACATCAATGCATCAAGTCACCAACTTCTGGTCTGAGCCATGTTGGTTGAGGTCTGTGCGACTATCGTACCCAGTGATTGTAGACTCTAGGTGACATGGCTCACAATTGATCACAATGGCTTAGGTGTATACACTCTTTGTCTTCCGTTAAACCGTGGGATTAAATTTACTCTATACCTTTCTTACTACGAACCAATTCTTTCTCCATGTATCATGTCCTTATATGAAATCTTCTATAAATTTGATGTTCATTTTCTTGTGCTAATGAAGTGTGGCAGCTTGAACTAATGCATATATGTGCCTGGTCCCATGCTATAGCTGATTGATTAACTAACTGACAGACAAACAATAACACTCTTTTAAAAATCATTGGGAAAATGATATTCAAGCTAATTTATCCATTCAACATAACATATACATATATTATCTTCAACTTAAGATGATAGATAATGTTATACATATACATAAAGGTCATATACCCGAGGTGAACCAAGAGAAATAATTGATTTAATAAAAAAATTTTTTTAAAGAATAAACAAACACAAAGACCCAGAATGTTAAAAAGGGAAGAAAATCAATTTACCCACAACTCATACCATCCACATTAACTAACTAACTAACTAACCAGACTATATAAGTCAGTTATTTATTATTGAGGATAATCACTCTTATCATAAGGATATTTTTATTCAAAGAAGCAGAAAATCATCCTTGAAAGTAAACAAATGAATGAATGAATAAATGAATAAATGAGTTAAACTATTGACTAAAACTGAAAAGAATGAAATCGAAATAACTTAGCAGTGAACAAAAACAACAACACACAACTTAATGAGCTGAAAAAATAAGATTTAAAAAGCTTTAATTGGTTTCTAGTAGTTTTAGTATAAAAGCATCATGTGATGAATGATTTAATGGCATGAAAACTTTAAAAGATATCTTTTACATATTATTTTTGATTGAGATCATGAACTGATTGATGTAAGACCACTATTGAAAACCTGGAAGCATTGGACAGCCGTTCCGTCCTATTGTCGGACTGCTCAGCAGTGCGTAACCAACGATCCCTTTCGTGGGATTCGAACCCAGGACCTTCAGTCACGCACGTGAACGCCTATCCTCTAGACCATTGAGTTGGTGTCCAACGATGTTATTACTTGAAAAAAGTAACACTGTAAATCAAAAGGTCCAGGTTTAGTACAGTAGAGAGATTTTAAAAAAATATTGATATTAGAATATAGTTGTTCATTAACACAAATTGAGAAGTGTAAACTGTTGGATTCTAACTCAGCGGTCTAAAAAATAAGCAATCGGTAAGAGAGTTGAAGGCCTTGCGTTCAATATGTGGTGGGGTCATCGATAGGTACAAGAAAAACTGCCTAGTGTTCATTGGTTATCAATGGTCGTCTAACTAAAATAATGAATTGGCTGTAGCGGAAAAACGACACTGAATAATCATGTTTCGCTAGTTTTTAGTCGATCGAACTTTATATTTAAATGACATTAAAATTTCTGAACCGTAAACATTTATAAAACTGTCTGAAAAATAAAGCCTATGATTGGAATGTAAGGTGACGCTAGTCAAAACCTTACGTTACAGACAAGCCTTATTAATGATGTGATGGTTGGAAAACGTCGATATAAAACCCAGGACCTAGGTTTCATGTTATCTGGCACTCGTTGTCAAGGTGTACCTGCAGTCTTGAGGAAACTGACACTTCCTGACGGATTTGATACCATATCATCCAGCTTTACAGTCAGAGACGTTACCACTGGGCTATCCAAGTTTCATTAATTTTTATCAACACTTGTCCTGTCATTAAGTAAACATTTGTTTGGATTATTTTCTTTCTTGACTTGATGATAGGACATATAGATCCGTTTGGTTTTTCTAATTAATTAGAATGCTTAGTCGATTTCAATAAGTTTACTGATTGATGATTGACATGATGACCAAGATGAAAAACACTTTCTAGCCTATTTTTTTATTGCCTATATACATTATTTTTGTCAAGTCAAACGTCTATCCTGAATTGTTTAACAACAATAATACAGGAGATGACAGATCATGAATCTGGAAGTGTAGATGTGGAGAGAAGCGGTCTCTGCATCAATAGGCCTCAACATACACAAGAGGAAAACTAAGGTCTTCAAATACATCACGGAGAACACCAATCCAATCACGATTGATAGCGAAACTCTGGAAGATGTAGAATCCTTCACGTACCTGGTCAGCTGTATCATCGATGAACAAGGAGGATCAGATGCAGACGTAAAGGCGAGGATTGGCAAAACAAAGGCCACATTCATACAATTGAAGAACATATGGAACTCAAAACAACTTTCAACCAACATCAAAGTCACAATCTTCAATACGAACGTCAAGACAGTTCTACTGTACGGAGCTGAAACTTGGACAACTACTACAACCATCATCAAGAATGTACAAGTATTTATAAATAGTTGTCTATGCAAGATACTCAACATCCATTAACCGGTTACCATCAGCAACAGCCTTCTGTGGCAGAGAACAAACCAGGTTCCGACTGAAGAGGAAATTAGGAAAAGATTATGTAAGTGTCTAGGACATACATTACGCAAATCACCAAACTGCATCACGAGGTAAGCGCTAACTTGCAATCGTGAAGGGAAGTGGAAAAGTGGAAGGCCAAAGAACACATTACGTCAAGAAAGGCAATCAGATATGAAGAGGATGAATAACAAATGTAAAAAGCTGGAAAGGATTGTCCAGAACAGGGTTGAATGGAGAGTGCTGGTGGGTGGCCTATGCTTTTCCACGAGGAACAACAGGCGTAAGTAGTAGTAGTAGATGAGGAGAGTGGCATCTTTATGTGGTATAACGTCTTCTAGAAGTTGGAGCAGTTTATTCTGTAAATGATGTTTAGGTAGTTTTGTTATTTCATCTTTTGGTATGTATAAACGACTGACTTAAATGATTTCGCTGAGTTGTGAAGCAACTCCAATACAAATAACTTTATTAATTTTACTGTAATATCCGATACGTCATTCATGTCCTGTATTTGTATTCTAATACATACCTTATATTTGACGTTCTTACTCAGTATATGTCAAGAAAAATAATGAATATTACACGAATCAATCAATCAGTGTTGAGAATACAAATTTAACATAATCATCAACCTGAACTACAAAACATAGTCATTCGACTACCAGTTGAGTATAATTTGAGCAGTGATGAAAACATTTTGTCATTTATTTACATAGAAACTGAACAATTTTATATGAAAATACTCATTAATGTAGATGTTCCTAAGGAAACTATGGCTTAGTATATGCGTCACTTCCAAAGGCAGTGAGCATTCTTACACTTATAAACTGATACACTACAATAATCAACTTATTCAGCTGGCATGATGCCAGTCAGTCAGTAACAACGTAGAACTCCGTACGTACGTACATCAGTTCGAGTTGCCACACCACATTAGCACAGACATGCAGTTGTTGATTCAAATCCCGTAGTGGTAGAGGTAGTAAAAGTATAAGCAGTATTCGGAAACATTAGGGTTTGATGTTATTCAAGAGTATAATCCAGTGAAATAAATTTGGAAAGAGAAAAAAAAGGGACATGAAGAATTTGGAAGAACACAAAGAGTGAATGCACCTGCGCTATTGCAAACGATTTTGAGCCATTTCATCCAGGGTCTCTAACCATCGGTTGCTATCATCTCGCGGTCCCCAACCAGGTAGTCTACACCTATCAACATGGATCAGACTACTTGTTGGTGACTTCATGGATTTTTGCCATGTTTTGGTCTGGCCGCACCTAGCTTTCTTCCAACCTACTCTTATACCACTGAACATCGCACGTCGAGGCAGTCGGTCGTTGGGCATACGTAACACGTGTCCCAGCCATCTCAACTGATGAAGTTTCAATACTTCATCAATTGATTTGCCATCCTTACCTAGTACCCGCTTCCTAACAACTGCGTTACTCACTCGATGGTTCCAGGATATAAGAGCAATGTTTCGAAGACACCTATGATCGAATACTAGTAACTCAGGAATATCCTGACATAATGATATTTCAAGAATGAAGAAATTATTGTCACTTTTATACAAATTTTTTGATAATGTTTCTGATATCACTGAATATAGTCAAAATTAAACATGTTGATTGACATTATCATCACTCGGATTTTTAGGAAATGAATATTAAAGCAAATGAAGTGACTGACATATAAGAGAGATGGAGAAAAAGTATCAAAGCTAACATAGAATTGTATGTATAAATATATATTAAATTCTAGGCAGAAAAAATATACCTCCTGAAAGAATTCCACCAACGATTAGAATAACCTAAAAATGTTCAGTCTAAAATAGTTTCTTTAGTCACATGATCACTAATGGAATTATCACCCAAAACTCCCATGAATTTGATACCTTGAGTCAGACAGAATACAGATTGTTAAAAGGGAGAATTGGTTGTTGATATTATGGTTTCTATTTCAATTATTTGTTCATTCATTCATTCATTCATTCATTCATTCATTATTATTATTATTATTATTATTATTATTATTATTATTATTACTATTATTATTATTATTACAATGAATTAAAATAGATTGTGATTTGATGTAAATTCTATGGTACAACATTTGTTCATCTGCTGATTAAGTTGATTATAACATTCATGAACAAATTAACTGTATATCATCTGCCATATGATTGAATATTCAGAATTGTAAAATAATTCCATTTGTATAAGGCAAGTAAGTAGGAGACAGGGACAGACAGTGAGTGAGTGAGTGAGTGAGTGAGAGAGAAAGAGAGAGAGGAAAAGGCATTCCTAGAATAATGAATGATGAAAGTGGAATGTTCTAGTTTGAGATCATTTGTATTGATGTATGTATAGCTTTACCACTGATATGAATTGATTTCGTTAGAACATTGTTGATCGACGTAAATGAATGTAATTAATTGAATTTGAGGTGAAATTGTATGCGTGTATGTGTGTGTGTGTGTATTTGAATAATTGACTAGACATTGTATATCTAGTTGTAGAGAGGGAAACGAATGAATTAACTGTATGATTTTGATCTTAATATTTATGATGTATGATGTTTAGTCTTCTAATGGATCAACTTTAAACAACAGATCTGAAGTTCAAATGTAGTTTCAGGTTATTATTGTTTATTAGTCAAGTAATTTCATAAGTCACTGTTTAATTAGTGTAAATTAAGGCTGATGCATTAAGATTTTCATTATAATGTTAATGTTTATGGAATAGTGTGCGGTATTGCTTTATTGATTAAATAAATCAACTTCTAACGAATCAGTCTCAGATTCAGAATCTCAGCCTATCTATCCTGTCTCACAATTTTAAGTTGAATTTGCGAAATATTCTATTGTAAAATAAAGCAAGCGGATGAAAGGTCGTTCATCTTATGCTTTTTGTATTTATGGTAAAAACAGATCAATGATAGTCGTTGACAAATGTTTTGTCATAAAATTTTGACTAAAATAAAGTTCACAATGATAATTTGGTAATGATCCGTATAGCGTCTTGGCGATTGTTGAGTTTTGACTGATATCATAAATGGATCAATGTTAGACCACCATTGAAGACCTGATAACACTGGATGGCCGTTTCGTCCTAGTATGTGAATCTTCAGCCGTGCGTTCAACGACCCTATATATGGGACTCGGACCCAGGACCTCCGGTTTCGCGCGCAAACACTTAACCTCCAAACCAGTGAACCGACATCCAACGGTGTTAATTTTCTAACTTCAAATAATCCACGATACTTCGTGACCGTCTATCATTGTCGTCACTGAGGAACTACCTCACAACGGACATGATTGAAGTCCACTTGTCATAGTTTCTTACTAGAACTCCAGGAGATACATCTTGAATCTTGTCACTAGTGAGCACATGATAATTATCGGTATAGGGTTGTGGAGATTGTTGAGTTTAGATTAATACCATAAATGGATTAATTCGGTAATAAATAATTAAATAACTTAAATAGGAAATTTTATATGTTATCAACAAATAGAAGATAATTTCTTGGTTGTTTATTTATCCTTTTTATTGTTTCCTGGTTTAAAATTGTGGTTGAACTCGAGTCGTCGTCTTCTTCATCGAAATATGATGAATTTACTGTTGAAATATGAATGTGTCTAATGATACATAAAAATAGGGAATTACAATATTAATATTAGGAGGGCTTTTGTGAATATTATAGTAATTTCAATGGTTGAGATCATGAGTCAATTGAAGCTAGACCACCATGGAAAAGATAGAAGCATTGGACGGCTGTTTGTAAATAAATAATTTGATCCGATCAATACTATAGAACGTATCGTAGTGGAGCAATAAGTATTAACCCCTTGTTAGCATATTACAAATCAATGAGACAGGAGAGATGAAGAACAACCGGGGTGTAAAAATAACTATTGTATGCAAAAACGGAAAATTTAAACCTTCCGCTGAAAACTCGATTGAAAAAATTAAAACAGAATGACAACAATAAAATTCACAATTTAAAAACTGATATATCAAATAATTACATATGTATCAATTAGTTAGATTATAGTATTGTACCATCTTCAAATATGAATAAAGACTATCCTTTAAATCTTAAACATAAGGTGCACAATATTCGTGATAGGTTTTCTAACTGTATTCCAGATTCGGTTCTCTAAACGCTTGTAGCTAAATCTACAAAGTAACTTGAATACAAGAGAAAAGCACATGAAGTGTAGAAAGATTACTTAACTTCAAGGTTCCTTTATGTAAAGAAAATTTCAGTTGCCTTTCAGCTTCTGGTAATTTCTTTCATTTCTTTTTTTCAGTTTCATGATCAGAAAACTTCTTCGCAATGATTTCCTTGATTTGATTTATACAAGAACACAGATCGATGTTTTCTTTGACATACGCTAAACTTCTGTGTAACATATTATTGTTCTTCAAAGAACATTCACAATACTGAAATATACTAATATTATGACACTAATCTATAAATACTACACTAATAGGTAGAAATTATTCAATTCCTTTCCGAAGAATATTAACTAATGTAAATCCTAGATTACAAGAGAATGAGTGTACTACATTAAGTGATGTTTCTTGATTGTTAAACAATCAGATCTATAGATTTTGATGGAGTTTTGTTCTCTGAGCTAGATGGTTTGGTCGTTTATCTTTCATCGTTTTTCTGAACGACATCATCAGCACAAACTTAAGAAGAACGATGAAAGCTAAACGACCAAATCACCCAGCTCAGAGAACAAAACTCCATCAAACTCATCCACTTTAGCTACAAATCTTTTCCATCATCTCAAAATCAAATTTATAGAAAAATATAAAATAATATGTATATTGTCTATTTTAAAACAAGAATAGTTGTAGAGAATAAAATTGACAGAAATACACATAAACTTAAAACAGCCTTTTTTAAAAAGAAAATGAGCACAAATAGATAAACACTAACTTACATTTTCGTTTGATCATTCCATTTGTTCGAAAATCAACTACTGCTACTCTCCATCTTTGTGTAGCTGTACCATAACCGTACACAGCAGCAGCCATAGCTCGACCACCAGGTTCTGTAACTAATCCAGTAAACACAACTATTTCATCAGTTCTCTGGGATGATGATGATGATGATGCAGATGACCATTTATCATCATTGGTTTGAAATTGATGATGACTGTCTGCATGCATTTGATTTATAGGTGACGACATAGTACTGCTCATAGGTGAAATATTATTAGTACCATTATTGATATTGTTTACTGTACTGGCATTAACAGTAGTAGAAGTAGTAATAGTAGTTATGGTGGTCGTTGTATGAGGGACAGCATCCGAACTTGATCCAGTGGTAGTAGGAATTGTATTTTTATCAAAGACAATTCTTTGTCCTTCAGTTGAAGAAGGTATATCTGTTACTTTCACTGAAGCTGATTTAATCTTATCCAGAGATTCTTCACTATCATCCAACATATCATCATGATGAGTTTGACTTTTCATTGAATCATCTTCATTACTGTTAACTTGATATCGATTTGATTCATTAATACTCCATTGTCCAGTACGTAAAGGAATAGTATGCCAACATTTACCTTCATCTGTACTAAAACGTAATACATCTGGCCATAGAGTTTCAGCTGGGACAGCTACAATTAAACCTCCACGATTAGCTATTTGATAATGATGTGGTCCATCAAGTGCCTACAGAATAAATAAACAAAATGAAAGAAATAATTTAGTCGGTGGAACTGAGAAGTTCTTCTTAAAACTGATCATTAAGTAGCAAATGAATGGAATTTTGTGGATAGAACAAGTAACCAACTGGTATATATATTAGGAAGCTGAAGATAGGATTTCTAAAGATAGTTCAAACAAAAAACAGGCTTCATCAAAAACCACAATGTGCGAAATAGCTATTTTACTCTACTGCGCTATTCCATATCAGTGCACATACATAACTCGGATACGAGGAGAACGCTTAGAGTGAGGTGAATGACTTCATTAGTTTTAGTGCAAGAAGTATTTTACTGGCACATACATTATCTTCAAATGATATTATTTCACTACATAATCTAATATCATAACCTTTCTAAAGCATTATTATGTTTATCCAGTGTTCATATGTACTCGCGGAATTAATACTGAAAAGTTCGTACATAAAAACGATTGGACAGCTGGATGATCAATTCTTTGAAGAAATTCGCGTTGTTAACAAATATTAAAACAGAATAGAATGGCTGATTTAGTTGTTGAGAATGAAATAATCATGGGTGGCTATTAAAATTATTTGGTTGTACCTTCATAACAGTATTGGTTTTACAATAGAACTCTAACCCATTAAGTTCCTGTTTTGAAAGTCAATGCACTATCCACTAAGCTACTGATTCCAAATAAGTACTGGGATCCAATGACATTAGGCTGATAAATCCTAAATAGAACGAAACGTTCATCCTAGATACTAGTACTAGCCTCATTCCTACTGTACAGAATGGTCGAGGCTAAAGGGTTATATGAAGAAAACTCGGTCTAGATGTATATATATACCAATAGGTATTATTTATTTACTCTTACAAATAAATTATATAGATTTGAAGGAAAAATCACGGAAGATGATTGTTGACTGAGTAAGCTCTTTTGTAAAAGTTGTCAGTGTTTAGTAGTTTGAATATATTTCTTCATATCAAAAATTAACATAAGTCATGGAATAGCACTGAAACCTGAAGGATTATTGAACGGCTATTTAATTATATCTTAAAGATCCTGAACAGTGCACACACTTTCAATTCCATTTGTAATCGAATACAGGACCACTAAATTTCACGGTGAGTACATTAAACCCGGATAACTAAGAAAAAATCCAATAATTTTAATTTCGTTCAAAATAATGAATTTCAATTGAGATCATGAACCGATTGATGTTAGACCACTTTTGGAAACCTGGAAGCACTGGACGACCGTTCTGTCCTGTTGTGGGACTCATCGGGAGTGCGCATCCACGATCCCGCTCGCGGGATCCAAACCCAGGACCTTCGGTCTCGCGCGCGAACGCTTAATCTAATGGACCACTAAGCTTGATCTAACATCAGTCGGTTCATGATCTCAATCAAAAGCTTAATAATCTCCACAACCCCTATACTAGTAATGAATTTCAGTTGTTATGTGATTGAAGGTTGCCAGAAGGAAGCCCTGAACAAGCCTAGGTTTCATGTTAGTTGGGACTTGTCAACAAGGCGTAGCTACATTAGCAGGAAAACTAATGATCGCTATGTTATTCGAAACTGCATCACTTAGCTTTATAGTCCAAGACTTTACCACTAAGCTACTTGGGACACTAAACGAATTTATGACAGGTTTATGTCATTATTCCAGCTATCGGTTAAATATGTCTCACTATCAACGTGTTGAAATTTCACTTGTTATTAAAAATCCATTCTGAAACTAATTACTCCATCAATAGAGAAGTATAATCAACTCACTTTCAGTTCAAAACGAAAGGTAATTTTGGAAAATATATTATTCTATATCTAATTTAAGATTTAATATCAGATGATAAGTTTGCATGTGTAATTCACATATTAAAAACTAAAAACTTTAGAAACATAACCAGTATTAGAAACTTTCAATCTTGCGTAATATATAATTCATTCGTCTATGAGATGGTGGAGATTTGTAGCTCAGGTGGATGATTTTGATGGAGTTTTGTTCTCTAAGCTGGATGGTTTAGTCGTGGAGCTTTCAACGTTCTTCTGAACGACATCATCAACACATACTCCACGACCCAACCATCCAGCTCAAAGAACAAAACTCCATCAAAATAATTCATCTATGATTAGACCATATAAAATCTATCCTAAATGTTCCTTTAAATGACGAATATCATATCCTCAAACTAATTACATATACATAAAGAATATTTCATACAGTCCTAGTAAGCTATCTTGATCCATGCAGTTAAATAATATCGTACATGAAACAAGGATCATCTATGATAACAGGAAGTGAGAAGAATGATAACAGTACATTATTATAAATCTAATTAAATCAGGAATGTGAACTATTAGTGTTTGAATCAGTAATTTAACCACAATGCATTTACCATAATCCCTGAAAGCACTGTGGTTTGATTGCTACAGGGATTCTTTATCCAATGAGCTCTAGTTTGAAATGTTTGTCTAATTAAAGTTAGTAAGTATTTTAAACTATTAACATACATTTTATGTGAATAGTTGAGATCATGAGTCAATTGAAGCTAGACCACCATGAAAAACCTGGAGACACTGGAAGGCAGTTTTTTCCTAGTATGAAACTTCTCAGCAGTGCTCATCCACAATCCCACCTCTCGAAATTCGAACTCGGGATCTATCAGTCTAGCTTCAATTGATTCATGATTTCAACTATTAAAATTACTACAATATCCACAAAACCCCTTCTGATACTAAACATTCAATGTTTGTTTGTTAATTACTAATCATACACTATTTTTGTTTCGATTATGTAACTGACAGACTTTAAACATTTCAGAATGATTATATAAGATGGATTTTTTTCTCTATGATATCTCTATCGTACATATATGTGAGAAATGAAATAGTCTAAAAACAATGTTCCCATACTGATAAAGTAAATTGAGGTTTATTAAATGGATACAAATCTCATTATAAACAAATTACATAATCAGATAAAAATGAAAATCACTAGACTTAAACCCAAAAAAAACTAATGATAATACAAAATTAATGTATGATATTAAGGATATTATCGAGAATTTCAAGAGAAAACATAGTTTATTCAATCTTATTGACGAAATTATTAGTATCAGTTGGGTTTTGTGGATATTATAGTAATTTCAGTGGACGGCCACTTCGTCCTATTGTGGGACTCCTCAGCAGTGCGCATCCACGACCTCGCCCCCTGCGAGCGGCACTCAACGGTGTTAATGTCTAACTTCAACTAATCCAAGAAATTGAGCGACACATCAACCATTGTCTTCAGTGAGTTGCTATCTCACAACAGACCTAGTTGAACTCCACTGGTCAATCTTCGGTTGTGGCTAGTGAAAGAGCATTGCTACGGAGTACCCACATCAGGATGAAATGTCCAGTGCGTCCAGGTTTTCCATGGTGGTCTAGCTTCAACTGACTAATGAACTTAACTACTGAAGTTATTAGTGTTGAGATTATGAAATGATTTTAGCTGAATAACTGTTAAAAAAACTCGGGAAGATATTTCATATCAGTTTTAAACTCTTCATTGTTGCTCATCCACAACCTAACAATTAAAAATCGAAACCAGAATCTGCAGTCTAGCATGCGGACGCTTAACTTCAATACTACCGAGCCAGGATCCAATGGTGTACAAGTTCAGATTTAATTAATTAGTGATATTCCATTGTTTTTGTTAGATACGTTTCATACATGCGACAAAATCATCACCTTCCAGAGGAAATTTCCGGAGTCCTAGTGAGAAGCTGTGATCAGTGAAGTTCGATTGTATCCGATGTAAGGATGGTGTTCACTGAAGACATTCGAAAACTGTCGTGCAACATTCCAGATCTATGGTTCTGAGATTAGGCATTTACGCATGGAATCAATGGTCGTAGTTTCAATCTTCGGTTGTGGTTAGTGAAAGAGCATTGCTACGGAGTACCCACACTAGGATGAAACGGCCATCCAGTTATTCCAAGTTTCCAACAATTGTATAACTTAAATTGGTTCGTGATCTCAATAAAATCCAACAATTACCATAACCCTCATACTGAAAATAGTTTCTTTTAAGAACTTTATTTGAAAAACACAATCATTTAATATCAGTATTATATTAAAGGAGAGATGTAACTTGTGTAAATTTACTGATCAAGGCCGTCTCAATTTTGCCAACATTCATCACTTGTAGAGTACGATATATATTCCTTAGCCAACTAAAGGACAAGTTTACTGCACAAGAGTTCACTATGTCCTACTTTATGACAAAGCAACGTGTTTATTAAAAGTAGCGGATATTCCATGTTGTTGGGATATAATCATAAATGTTCTCAAAACATTCCTCGAGTTTGTTGAGATCACCAAGTGAGCAATGCTAAGAGTAAATTCAAGGTACTAACTGGGGATGATAAATTTATTGGTGGTAAGGTGAATCTTCATCTATATTTTATATATGCCCAACCACTACCTGATTCAATGAGCGAATTTGGCTAGTGTACGGGTGATTTGAAAAAGAGTTAGGAACAACTAAGTCAAGACGCTATCATCCCATGTAGTCAATGACTGTTAGGTATTTTGATAGACACAAATCACCTTGTTGGGGTTCGTGTGATTATCGTAACAAACTGTTAGAAACATTGAGTGTGATAGGTCAGAATCTTTCCCCGTGGCGCAAGCGGATTCACTCTGTGTCTTCTCTTAGATCCCAAGTTTCATAGTTCCTGGTACATTTTTTTATCCCACCGATTCATAACTTTGATGCCTAAACTTTTTTATTCCCACTGATGCTGTTAATACCTTCATTACTGAGATCTCCTCTGACAATTTCATTTCGACAAGCTATTGGATATAGCAACTCGAACCTATCTATACGTGTTTCTGATTACACTTCACGTATGGTTGACTGACTGAAATTATCAATGTATCTAGAAGTTTTATTTTGCTATTAGTGTTGTGCATAGTCAATATAATTTGAGATACAATATTAAGGATGTATTCTGAACTTAAAATAATCTTGTGATGTAGACAAAATGCACATCTATCAGCGGAAGATAGACAAATACTGTCAATATATAGCCAAGCAAAGGGTGTATTAGCCCAAGTCGCCATACCTCACCACATTAGGACTATTAGATAAAAATAACAAGATGAATAAAAAGGAGATCGAATTAAGGTAGTGGCAAAAATAATAAGATAGACTAAACACTGAGGGTATCGTTCGAAAAGGCACGACGGAAAGATACGCATAAAAGTAGATTGGAATTAAAAATCGAAAGATCAAGTGTCAACCTCAATCCTAAACACTTGGACCGATTCCGAGACATTTTTCCTAATATTTTCAACAATCATTTAGAATAGTTGCAAAGATCCTAATCAAGTAGTCTGAACCTATCAAACCCTTCAGTTTAACAGTTGATGTTTTCATGAACTGACAATAAATTTTGGACTGGTAACTCCTAGGCCTCCTCACACCTACTACAACTGGAGCTAACACAATGCATCAAAGTAGGTGGTAGTTGGGTATACGTAATACGCAATTCCAATTACCTCATTAGCTGAACAATCACTACTTAACCAACCCATCCTCAATCTTGACCTAACACTTTGAATCTAAATTTAGCATTGTTTATCCAACAGTATCATCTTACTGCTTGGATTGAAGTAGATGGAACGAAGTTAAAAATTATAAGTCAGTTGTTTGGATTCAAAAGTTAAAAAAGATCCCCATAGCTATGGTATCTCACTATCTGTGGACACACTTTTATAATGCACACAAACGCGACAGCAACCGACAGCAAACTAAGCTTCATTTTATTTAATGTAAATTGACATCTATCGGTACGGCACATCTGTAATAGTGTAGGTAACTATTACCATTCAGTGGGTTTTGCTAAATAAAAGCTTTCAGCTAAGCAGATATTATGATTAGTTCATTATATTTTCATTACTTGTAAACAGGGTATCTTAATCCATAATATAATTAACGTACAGTGAACTAAAGATTACCAAATAAATCCAGATAAATGCATTTTATCATATCATATTACTTACTTTAAGCCATGTATATCCACCATCAGAACTGACAAATACATCGGCTGGTGTATTTTTCAAATGTGTTGCCACATGTCCATGAGCTAATATCAGTCCCGGTGCTGCGGCTATTGACAATGGTGGAGAAGCGATAACACGATTTTTAATGCTGAATTGATTGCTTATTTGTAAACCACAAACCTATGATAGATAACGAAAATAAGAAATACAGTTCTAAAAATATAATATGAATATATACATTGATTTAAAACAATAGGATTTTAATATTGAATTATTCATAAGTGAACCGATTGTTACAGATATTGGATAATGAACAGATTCTAGGAACTTATTTCTTTTAACAAGTAAGTTATCTTTCAGTGGAAGAAAGAAAATTAAAGGTGTGCAGCTGTGATGAACGTTATGCAATGTCACTCAGTATCCCCAATCAGTGATTTCAAATATCGCATAGAAAACAACTTGAGGACATCCATATTTGATCAGCAATAAATGACTTTATGAATACAATACATCTTTTAATCTGACCACTCCTGGTATTTTTCAATCTACTCCTATGTTAGCGAACCATAGATAGGCGGTGGTTGCACATAAGTCATACTTTTTCTAAACACCACAATACCTGGGTGTTTACAATCTCATTAATGATCTTTATATTTTTAAGTAGTATTTTACGGTTAGCTAAAGCGTTACTCACTCAGTCTTTCAACCACATGAGAAAAATCCTTCAAAGATCTTTAAAAGTTAGTACTTAGACTGAATGACAATAAATTAAGCTCACTGGATATAGCTGTGGTTGAAATTCCCTCCAAATTTTCGGATACTTTTCATATAAAATATGAATAAGTTGCATCAACCCATAAGGAGAAAAAACGCATGAATGATTTATTTTCATGAAGAGGAAAGTTTTTCAAATAATTTATTTATTTATTTTAACACATAGATATTGGTACAAGGAGGCACCAAATACATAAGCGCCACACAAATCTCATTCGATATGTGTGAGGGCTGTGATACTGCCCGGGTGCCCAAACCGAAGCAAATAATTATTCGTTCAATATGAGGATTTGTATAGATTGTAGTATGGTTACAGTTGAATTCATGAGTAGATCTAAGCTAGACCACCATTGAAAACCTAGAAGCCCTAGACGGACATTTAGTCTTAGTATGGTACTCATCAGCAGTGTGTAAACAAACAAGTAAATGAACAACCACAGAGCATTTTTTTAATTACGAAAATAGGGTAAGGATAAATTCCATTCTCATTTGCAATGTTGACCTTGAACCTAGATATTAAGTAAAATGAAGCGGGAATTATTATTTACACTATCGTAATTCATGATGTAGCAAATAATTCATTCTGTTATTTTGGTTGGCTTATGTGAAACATGTAGAGTAAAAAACTAAGACGATCTTTGTCAGACAAGATTTTTTCAATAAACTCTTTATTTAAATATACATATGTGTATAGTGAAATTAGATGGTGGTTGGAGGTAGTCGACAGGAAACCATGAACCCGGGTTTCATGCTACTTGACACTCGTCAGCAAGGTGTACCTGTAATCTCGAGGGAACTGGTGCTCCCTGGCGGATTCGATCTGGTGTCACCGAGCTTCACAGTCATAGACGTTACCCCTGAGCTATCCCAGGACTGAGATGTAATCACAATTGATTGGTCACTGGGTGGCGATCAATGTCATGCGTGTCTGGTCTTTATTAGTGCAGATCGAATGCTATCGATCGTGTTGCAATGTGGCCACCAGTCTAGGTGACTCGACACTGCAGGAGGTCGGTTGCGGCTCGGATAGCTCAGTGGTAACGTCTATGACCGTGAAGCTGGGTGACACCAGATTGAATCCGCCAGGGAACACCAGTTCCCTCGAGATTACAGGTACACCTTGCTGACAAGTGTCAAGTAGCACGAAACCCGGGTCCAGGGTTTCCTGTCAGCTACCTCCAACCACCATCTAAATCTCAATACATAGTGCCCGCAGTGTCGAGTTACCTAGACTGGTGGCCACATTGCAACATGTTCGATAGTATTCGATCTGCACTAATAAGAACTAGACTCGTATGACATTGATCGCTACCCAGTGATCAATCAATTGTGATATGTGTATAGTGTTTTAAAGCTTACTATGATCACTATATAGGTAAGAGTATCACTCCAAAAAAGAGGAATATACTTAATTAAAACATAATATGTAACCCAAAAGACTACTGGCAATCACGATAGTACAATATCTTGGTATACACAAGGACTTAATATATATACTTCTTTTTGAATACAGGATTAAAATTTCATATCCAGGAAATATAAAACTCTTGTTGTATTAAAGAGCTATAAATGAAGAAACAACAGATATTGTGATTGATCCTGTAAACAGTAATAAAATCTGCATCAATATTAGTTTTGTGATCATTTAATTGTTCAACAATTTTAAACGCCTAACCACAATCTTATAGAATCAAGTTGGGAATGTTCTCACATATTTCATAATGATCTCATAATGATTATCAATAGGCTGAATGAGGACCGGAATCATTCTTCTCTACAAAACCTCATTTGCAAATATGATATTTCAGTTCTTTTACTACGAAGAAAGTGGTTACTATTTGATACTTCCTATAATCTATTAGTTGAAAACGCTCATGAGTTTTTATCTATGTCATTTTACTAGTGTATATTCTTCGTATACTACTTATCAAAGGTTGGTGGTTATAACTATGTATACTTCGATGCAAACATCTCTAACTATGAATTATGTTTGAATCGTATGCTTCATATTATAAAAATTTTTGTGACAAATAATCAATCAACACGACTTGAGAATTATATCTTTTCGAATAATATACCATTACTTAACTACGCCTGTTGTTCCTCGAAGAGGAGCATAGGCCACCCACCAGCATTCTCCATTCAACCCTGTTCTGGACAATCCTTTCCAACTCTTTACAGTTGTTATTCATCCTCTTCATATCTGATTGCCTTTCTTGACGTAATGTGTTCTTTGGCCTTCCACTTTTCCATTTCCCTTCACGATTGCAAGTTAGCGCTTGCCTCGTGATGCAGTTTGCTGATTTGCATAACGTATGTCCTAGACACTTACATCGTCTTTTCCCAGTTTCCTCTTCAGTCGGAACCTGGTTTGTTCTCTGCCACAGAAGGCTGTTGCTGATGGTAACCGGTTAATGGATGTTGAGTATCTTGCGTCGACAACTATTTATAAATACTTGTACATTCTTGATGATGGTTGTAGTAGTTGTCCATGTTTCAGCTCCATACAGTAGAACTGTCTTGACGTTCGTATTGAAGATTGTGACTTTGATGTTGGTTGACAGTTGTTTTGAGTTCCATATGTTCTTCAATTGTATGAATGTGGCCTTTGTTTTGCCAATCCTCGCCTTTACGTCTGCATCTGATCCTCCTTGTTCATCGATGATACAGCTGACCAGGTACGTGAAGGATTCTACATCTTCCAGAGTTTCGCTATCAATCGTGATTGGATTGGTGTTCTCCGTGTTGTATTTGAAGACCTTAGTTTTGCCTTTCTGAATGTTGAGGCCTACTGATGCAGAGGCTGCTGATACATTCCACCTGTAGCTCTTATAGAGTTACTGCTGGTCCCATGCCCGGGTAAAGGAAGAGGGTTTTGCATGGGGTTAGCAACCCCATCCCGTTAAAAAACTAGCTCACTAAAAAAACGCTGGCCAGAAAAAATAATAAACCCTTAGCTTTATCAATATTGTATTAACTCTATATCGATCTGATATGAATTAAAACACTTCTATCATACAACTAAATATATTTTCCAATTGTTATTACTTTCCAGTAAATGTAACAGAATAATTATGTGGTGAACTAATCGAAAAAACTATCAGAAGGAGTTTTGTGGAGATTGTAATAATTTCAGTAGTTGAGTCCATGACTCAAGTGAAGCTAGACCACTATGGAAAACCTGGAATTTCGTGAATTAATTGAAGTTAGATATTAACACTGTTGGATGCCAGCCAGCTCAATGGTCTAGGGGTTAAGTGCTCGCGTACGAAACCGATAGGTTCTGAGTTCGAGTCCCACGACGGGGTGTCGTGGATGCGCACTACCGATAATGGAAAAAAGTATTCTTGAATGAACTAAAACAACAAAATTCCTAAAAATATTTGACCATGACAAATATTTTCGATGTAATTGACAAACCAATAAATTCAAAATAAACCTAGAAAAAAGCAACTGTTTTTCAAATGTAAACAATTAGTGAACTTGACAAAACACTTGACATTGTTGACCTAAAAAACAAAACGTGATTCCATGCGAACATGTACACAACACACAAGTATACATACAAAATGTTCAGTTTCATCATATTTAAGTGACACTGAATTAAGAATCTTAGCTATATATATATATATATATATATATATATATATATACATTCGGGAAGGTCAGTGATATGTGGTAGTTGATTAAACGCTATGGTCACTTATCTGTTCATCTTGTATTGAATATTAGTTTAAATGAAGTCAAGTTATCATTACGTATTCAGCATAGATAAAAACACAATAATAGATAGGAATTGAATAATTCAAATTAGGTGAAATGCAAATTAAAATTCAGCTCTACCTACTTGAACTGAGTTAGTTGTGTATTAATATAAATTCTAACGGAGAATAGCATGAACAGAAGTTTAATACTTACTTAACTTCAGCAGTTGAAATCATGAGTCAAATGAAGCTAGACCACCATGGAAAACCTAGAAGCACTGGACTGCCGTTTCGTCCTATTGTGGGACTCCTCAGCAGTGGGCATCCACAATCTCTCCTGGCTAGATTCGAACCTGGGACATATCAGTCTCGCGCGTGAGTGCTTAACCACTAGACTACTGAGCCAGACGGCGTCCAACGGTGTTAATGTCTAACTACAACTAATCCAAGAAATTGCGCCACCGTACACCATTGTCTTCAGTGAGCTGATACCTCACAACAGACCTGGTTGAACTCCACTGGTCACGGCTTCTAACTACGATTCCAGAAAATTCCTCTTGGATTCAGTCACCAGTGGGCAGACGATTATTATTAGAAGGGGTTTTGTGGAGATATTAGCAATCTCAATAGTTCAATACTTAACTATTTCGAGATGTAAGGTAATGATTGGGAGTAGTCGAAAGGATACCCTGAGTATCGGTTTCGCGTTATTCGGCACACGTCAGTAAGGTGTACTTTTTAATCTTGAAGGAAATGTCGTTCACTGATGGATTTGACTTCTTATAACTCAGCTTCACAGTCAGAGATGTTAGCACTGAGTCTTTCCGGCCTCAACTGACCTCTTGTAGGACTTACCATTGATCGGTCACCACCGGCTGATTAATCAATCGTTAAGAAAATGACTTAGCCATTCTCTAAATGGGGACTTGATATAACTTCACATTTTTTTTATATACACATAGTTATTTTGTGAATCGTAATACATGATTTTTATGAAGTTTAATGTGTGTACGTCAACTGTTAATATCATTAAGCGAGTGACATAAAACGCATTTAAAAAAGGGTTGGAGAGAAAGAAATTCTTAGCGATTGTGAACACTTGAAATAATACAAAGTATGTAGAGTGATGGGAGGTAGTCCATAGCTAGCTGGGTTTCGTGATAATTGTCATTTGTCAGCAAGGAGTGCCTGGAACCATGTGGCACTTGATGAGACTCGAACACAAGTCAATCAGCAACATAATCTGAAACTTTACCACTAGGCTAGTAGAGCTACCAGCTAACATCAATACAAAGTACACCCGGTCATGTCAACAGAACCAAAGGCCATACTGCAATTTTGATCAACACTAAGTCACTAAACAGGTATGTTATTGATCACTATTTTGGTATATTTAGTTGAATGTACCCGCATCCCCGAGTTGATGTTCACTCCGGGGTCCGAATTCAGTGCTTCTCCCTTTGATCGGTATTGCGTTATCTACTTGGCTACTGAATCCAGTTAGCCATTAGCTTGTGCTATGGAGTAGATTTTAACTCAGTTGTATAGGCTGTTTGAATCTTCCCATTGATATTCAGGACAACTTAAAATTTTTATGGCTTAAATAAAATACCGAGGCCATCCGCACAGGATGCACATATGCCAATAAGACACTCATCAATTGAAGTCCTAAATATCAATGGGAAGATTCAAACAACCATGACATGATGAACTATTTAAATATCTATCATGGTCAATTTGGGTAAACCTTGTGTAATTTCTAAAAAAAGTATACGGATAACCCAAACTGTTTTAAAACGAATCGATTCTAATTATTTCAACTGACTGAGTATATACAAAAAGAGACTATAAATATCATCTAAAATCCCACCTTTACTGATGATGGGTCTGTAGACAATAAATCACTCATATTTGGATCAGGTCTCCATATTTCACTTGGAGTAGAATTCTCAATATTTGTCTGTACAGGATCTCTTGAAGGATTATTTGTTGTCGAACTCAAAGAGTTATCAGATGTACTGATTACATCACTGATGTATTCACTACCTACATTACTCATCGTAATATTATTATGATTATTGACCTTGACAGTAGACATAGTAGCATCATTAAATGTAGTCTCTGTTATTGTTGCCTCTGCCGTCGCATCTGTGGTTGTTGTCGTTGTTGACGATGTCGTTGATGTTGCTGGTTTACTTTGACAAGTATCTTGAACATTAATCGGTGTTCCTAAAGGATGCCAACTTGCACCACGATCATGTGTAATCACTGTATACAATGTACGATCTGGATTTAAACGTGTAGCCAAATATGTACCACGCATTGATGCTACACGATAGAAATCTGTCACAGGTGCATGATTTGGGTATAAATGATGTCGTAGTGATTCACTAAATATTGCACCACTGATATCGGATATAAATAATGCTCCATAACCAGTGTCTATGATGAAAAAAAACCCAGAAAATATTAGTAAAGAAGATTGTAAATATGACGGGATTTTAAAGTTTACATCATGAACAAACTGTAACTAATCAAAAACTGAAAATCAACAAGCACTGAACAATTGTTTCGTCCTGATATAGAATTACTCAATAGTGTGCATTAACGACCTCGCCAATGAACTTAGAAACTTTAGGCCTTACAGAGAACTCATAAACCCCAAACCACTAATATTAGCAATCAATGCTGTGAATTTCAAAATTCGGTAAATTAATGATATTATAAGTACATTTTCATTGCCGAGATCATAGAGTTTCACTGTTTATTTTCATCACTTGACAGAATAACAAAAAATTGGGGTTAAACGTAGTGAACAAAACGAATCAACGACAGAACTAGTTCTCTCTGTTTTGTTTTCTATTTTACTGAACTATAAGAATATTAGAAGAGAACATTTAATCTTATGATGTCGAAGAGTGACTATGATTTAACAAAAGTACAATCCTTTATATAGAGTTCCTATCACCTTGAGCTATAATCAAAAACTAACCAAATGAGTTGATTACTAGTATAGGGTTTGTGGAGGTTATTAAGTTTTTGATTGAGATCATGAACCGATTAATGTTAGACCATCACAATTGAAAACCTGGAAGCACTGGACGGCCGTTTCGTCCTATTGTGGGACTCCTCAGCAGTGCGCATCCACGATCCCGCGAGCGGGGTTCGAACCCAGGGCCTTCGGTCTCGCGCGCGAACGTTTAACCAACTGGACCACTGAGCCGGCATTCAATGGTGATAGTTTCTAACATCAACCAATCCACGAAATTGCGCGACCAACTTCCGTTGTACTGAGGTAGATACCTGTCTCTACCCGACGAGGATTAGCTCCCCTAGCCACCGAAGGCCCTGAGTTCGAATCCTGCTCGCGGGATCGTGGATGCGCACTGCTGAGGAGTCCCACAATAGGACGAAACGGTCGTCCAGTGCTTCCAGGTTTTCAATTGTGATGGTCTAACATCAATCGGTTCATGATCTCAATCAAATGAGTTGAGTTGATTAATTTAATGATAGGAAACTTTTAACCAATAATAATATTAGTCAAACCATTTAACAGGATGAAATTAGAGTGGAGATAATTCAACATTATTGATCAATAGTCAAAAGCATTTCCTTCTAAATTTTAACCTCTTCCTATTAATAGCTAAAAAGAAAAACATCTTATTATTAAATTAATTCAAGTATACTCAAAAGAAAACAATTAAGGCTCTTAATTCTGAACTTTCTACTATATAGGTATTTCATCTGACGAATCACGATAAATGTCAAGTAGTTGAAGGTAGTTGGCACGAAACTCGGAGTTCTTTCTTAGATTTGTGCTAGCTAGCATGGTTTATCTAGAGCTATAAGAAGACAGATAATCCTAGCAAAACTCGGACCGATATCATAGAGCTTGGTTGTGTGATATACGTTACCACTAAGTTATTCGAGCCATGAATAACTTCCAAATGGACTGAGGTATTTACAATTGATTATTCTCTGAGAAATGACCAATATCATATTTGTCAGAGTTTAAAGAGAGTAGTTCATCCGAGTAGACTAGATCTATTTGGTGTTGGCTGGGATTTTTCACTTCTGAGTTTTCATCTTCACAATTTTCGGTCAACAAATTTTAAGAATAGACGATTTCTTCTCTTTGAATTTTTACAGATCTATTTCATTATTTACAAATACTTCAAGTAACCGGTGAAGTATGCAGATAACATAGTAATGTTAACCAAAAGATTATAACAAGCTGTACAGTCTCATTATTGACAATGTAACGATTTTAGACATCAATTTGCCCAGTTTAAAAGTGAAACGTTTTACTACATGATTAAGTTGAATTAATATTGAATTTGATAACGTGGAAAACAAAGATGATTATTGGTTGCACAGAACGTTTAACCACTTACATGACATAAGAAATGAATACAAAATATCTGAACTGATATATATCAATAGTATGTTACAACTATTTATTTCAACGAATATACAACTACAAATAATCAAACATTTGAACTATGGAGATAAGAAATAGTTTCATTCACTGTTTTAAATGTCAACTATATATTATGATTTTTCAATTTAAACATGATAAAATCACCAGATATATACAAGACTAAGAGACCGATGTGATTATCATATTGATGACCTGATTCTTAAAACAGACCACTTAATAAAGTATACAAGAACAGTGTGTATATATATGAAAACAGAGATTTCGAATTCTGACTCTTATAAATTGACCTGATTTTATCAACAATACATTCAGATAAATGCACTAGGTGTTATTTACTTGAATCTTCCCATTGACGTTTAGAACTGCAATTGATCAGTCTCTTATTGGCACATGTGTATACTGTGTGTATTACCTCGATATTGTCTTAATTCACAAGCGTTTTAAGCAAATATGGATAGTGGCTAGGAGTGCAATTCAGGATGCGCGTTTCTTCCTATTTCGGACTCGTCAGCTGGATGTACCTGCACTTCAGAATTGATGTTCACTCTGGAACTCGAACCCAGTGCTGATCGCTTCAAACTCCATTGTACAAGCAAGTGGCTATTCGAACTCAGTAGCTAAATGGATAACGCTATAGTGTTTGAAGCGAACGGTACTGGATTCGAGTCTTGACGTGAACATCAACTCTGAGATGCAGGTTTATCCAACTGACAAGTCCGAAATAGGATGAAACGGGCGTTCTGGATTCCACTGTTAGCCACTATACATTCAGTCAATCATATACAACCTAGAGTATTTGGAGTAATATAAATGAAAATGTTGTCAAGTTTAAATTTGAATTCAGATTTTATCGAAATAGAAAAATATTGGACTTTTATTTTAATGAATCAAATGCATTTTGCTTGAGTAACTGTATGTTTTAAGAAGCCAATTAAGTGAATTCTTAAACTCATCAATATAAAAATTCTGAGGTTCTAATGAGAAGTTATCATCACTGGATTTCAAACATATCTGGAGTGAACAAATGATCATCATTGGAACTGGATGTCAATCGCGTTACATAGATTGAAATCGGAATTGTATAATTGTACACTATGATTGTAATTGTTGAGATTTCACTGAAAGACCTAAACATCCTGATTTCGATCTCTGGTATAGTCATGAGTACACACTACTTAAGAGTTTCATACTAGAACGATAAAAACTGTACACTAATTTGTGGTTTGCAGTGATATTTCAACTGAAATTAATCGTTAATGAATACAACATATTAACTTAAACTATTCCTGACAAAAATCTTCCAACAAAACAAATGAGTGTAGTAGATTAATTAATACTCTATAATATGAAGTGATCAATACTAATTTAATTGGCACTAAAAGTATTGACACATCTCAATAATAATGCACAATACCTCTCCAAAATAGTATAATCGCATAATACACAGCTTATTTACATACAGTCAAAATGTCCTAAACACTCATATTTAGTCTAATACTAATCTATAGAAAGAGGAAGAGAGAGAGAAAGACGGAAAACAGTTATTTTTGTTAAAATATAAACTATCAACCAAGTGACCATATCACTTCTTATACTAAAGCAACTGCCTATTTAAAAAAATAGTACAGTATTTGATATATTTGTACACATATGCATATATACATACTTCCATTGAAATGAGACTATTTCAGTCAGAAAACAACAACATCAACAATAAACAAAAAAAAATGAAACTGAGGACAAAAATACGATATTCATGTAGACAGCAAAATAGAAAGACAAGCTACTTAAATAAAAAGATAGTAGTTATTCATATTGTTCTTAAAAGAAAGTAGGTATAATTGAACAAAGAGATTACTATAGGGCAGAAAAGAATTTTCTTCCTCTGATAAACTGATTCAGACTATATAAACAAGAAAACTGGAAATACATAAATGATTATAGCAACATTAAGGATGAATAATTGATGATATTGACAACAATAACTGTTATATACATAAGAAGGATAGTTATTTTGGACATTTAGAAAGATATGTCAGTATATTAATATTATGAGAAATCAAATGAAAATCTTACTGAGAAGTTTAGATTATAATAGAGATGTTTTCACGTTTACCTAGAAAAGTAACACACATCGAGTATATGCATTCTAATACAATTATACTGTTTACATGGAATGAATGAAATAGGATTAGTAGTGGAATTCAGGATGAGCGTTCAGTTCTGTTTCGGACTCATCTGTCGGATGCACTTGCATTCACTCTGATATTCTAACCCAGTATTCTTCACTTCAAACACCAACGTCTTATCCACTTAACTCTACTAAGTCCAGATGGTTACTTATGCAACGAATATGAATTTATTTCAAGTTTTAACGGTTCATATTATCCAGTTGTCGATTTTTCAACTGAAATTTAATTAACATTATTGTTAATTTTGTAATGGACATTAATTCCGGTATGCTGGCATACCAAGTTGGTGATAAATCTAAAATGGGACAAAACGCGTATCTTGAATTAAACTGCAAGCCACATTCTATTTATTCTATGTAAAATTGTATTATGATTGCTATTTTAAGGTAATACACACAAGATGGCCCCCAAATGCCCTGGTATGGCTGAGAGTGGGGAGAGTCCGTTCTTCCTCTCGAAATGCTCTCACATGGTCACGCGTATATAGCCTCTGCCAGGGAAGTCCTACTCACTGCCTTCTCGTGGCGGGGGTGTTGTTTACGAAATTGAGAGGACAAAAAGCGAATGTCCGGCGCTTTAACTGGGATGATGGACATGGAGAGTCCACCTAGAGAAATTGAAAAACCCTGATTCCAAACCAGTGGTGCACATGGGCTCCAGCATCCTAAAGAAACAAATGGCGTATGAACCAATCGTTGGTCACTGGCTACCATGGGAGTGCATTTTCTGCCTTGTGGATCAGACCTTCAGGTCGAAGGTTCCGGGTGTGGCCCCCTAAGATGATCCAAAGAAGTTACAGATTTAATCAATTATATTATGCTCAAATAAGTTATGATTTGTAAATTTGTAAATTTAGACTATCAAAATAGTTTTCGATCAAATTTATTTCTACGACTTCTTCAGTTGATACACTAGAAAAATTTTTTTAAAAAAAAAACATCTCAAAATCACAATTATGAATATTTGATCATTATTTGAATCATCTTTCTGATTATTATAAGTGACTAGGTTTTGATCCCTTATCTATAATATTTAGATCAACTGTAATGGTTAATAAAATGAAATTATCATCAGTAAAAGCTTTAAAAGAAGTTCAAATATTAGAAAAACTACATGAGATCTGTGATCAATTCAACTTATGAACGATACTATAAAATTGATGTTACGTCATAAGTTAACTTAAATTGTCCCATCAGATAAATTGAAGATCGATAAGAGTGGTATATCAATTTAATATTAGTTTGTGATATAAACTAACTAAATACACAACGACCTAATGATAAGTCTTTGGATACTTATAAACAACTTTGAAATAAAAACCCTGAAGTCATATCCAAATAATTGATTGTGGAGTTTTTAATTCCGAGAGAACAAACCAGATCCCAGCAGAGGAAGAATAGCTGGAAGTGGATAGGACACCACCCTATTGAGTCACAAGGCAAGCTCTCACATAGAATCCTCAAGGCCAAAAGAGGTGAAGAGGAAGACCAAAGAACACATTACGCTGAGAAGTGGAGACAGATTGGTTTTGTGGACATTATAATAATTTAAATGGTTGAGAACATGAGTCAATTGAAGCTGGACCATCATGAAAAACCTGGAAGCACTGGAGATATTTCTTAGAGTTCTAAGGAGAAGCAATGATCAGTGGAGTTCAACTGGGTCTATTGTGAGATAGTAACTCATTGCAGACAATGATGGTTGTGTCGCTCAATTTTGTGGATTATTTGAAGTTAGATATTAACACTATTGGATGCCATCCAACTCAGTGGTCTAGTGGTTAAGAGCTCACGCGCGAGACTGATAGGTCCGGTGTCCGAATCCCGCGAGTTGGGATCATGGATGCGCATTGCTGAGAAGTCCTATAATAGAATGAAACAGACATCCAATGCTTCCAGGTTTTTCATCATGGTCTACCTTCAATTGACTCATAATATCAATCATTAAAATTATATATACAGAAAATGTATTCACACATTAAGACTAAACAATATAAATAAATAATCATAATATATAATTAATTCATAGTAAATCATTTCATTGATAGTTATTCATATTCACTTCACTGATAAATAATATAAACATGTATCCATGAACAATGAAGAAAAAAAAAGTCTAACGGTAAAACTATAATTTATGGACGATCTTTGAGAGACGATTAAAATTACCTTGAGAATATCCATCTATTAGTTAAGACTAAATGAAGTTTATAAATAAGTATGAAAAATTAGAATTTACATTTGATGATTAAAGTGAGGAATTAGATTTAAGGTTTTCATTATGAACCGATATCATGTAAAATATTAAAACACTATTTCATTATATGGTTAATGAATTTTGCGCCAAAATGTGAAACTTGTTGCTTACTCTCACCCTTTCTCTTTCTCCTGGTGGTCGACTGGATCATGAAGACGTCAACGTCTGAAAGGGATGCATGGGATATAGTCGACAGCTAGGATGCAGTTGGAAGATCTAGACTTCGCAGATGATCTGGCCCTTCTATCTCAAACGAAACAACAAATGCAGAAGAAGACGACCAGTGTAGCAGCAGCCTCAGAAGCAGTAGGTCTCAATATACACAAAGAGAAAAGCAGGATTCTCCGATACAACACAGCATGCAACAATCCAATCACAATTGACGGAGAAGATTTGGAAGATGTAAAAACCTTTACATATCTGGGCAGCATCATTGATGAACACGGTGGGTCTGATGCAGATGTGAAAGCGCGGATCGGCAAAGCAAGAGCAGCATATTTACAACTGAGGAACATCTGGAACTCAAAGCAACTGTCAACCAACACCAAGGTCAGAATTTTCAATACAAATGTCAAAACAGTTCTACTATATGTGGCGGAAACCTGGAGAACTACGAAAGCCATCATCCAGAAAATACAAGTGTTTATTAACAGTTGTCTACGCAAAATACTTCGGATCCGTTGGCCAGAGACTATCAGCAACAACGTACTGTGGGAGAGAACAAACCAGATCCCAGCGGAGGAACAAATCAGGAAGAAGCGCTGGAAGTGGATAGGACACACATTGAGGAAAGCACCCAACTGCGTCACAAGACAAACCCTCACATGTAGTTCTCAAGGCAAAAGGAGGTGAAGAGGAAGACCAAAGAACACATCACGCCGGGAAATGGAAATAGACATGAGAAAAATGAACAAGAATTGGATGGAACTAGAAAAGAAGGCCCAGGACAGAGTGGGTTGGAGAATGTTGGTCGGCGGCCCATGCTCCATTAGGAGTAACAGGCGTAAGTAAGTAAGTAAGGTTTGTTCATAAATTATAATCTTACCAAACATATAAGCAAGTTTTTTAATTAAAAGATTACAATTTCGTAAGTTTATAATGATGAATAATATGGGATCTTGAGAAAAATTCAAATCATGAATCACTGAGATTGAATAAAAATACTTTGGATTGACTTTCATAGAACCATTTCTAAAACTGTAAGTAAATTTTAAAAGAAATATTTGAATGAGGATTTGTGGAGATTGTAGTAATCTTATTAGTTGAATTCATGAATCGGTCTAAGCTAGACCACCTTTGAAAATGTGATGAGGAGTCTCATACTAGTACGAAATGGCTATCGAGTGCTTCCAGGTTTTCAATGGTGATCTAGTTTAAATCGACTCATGAAGTCAATTATTAAAGCGACAACAATCTCCACAAATCCTCATTCTGATAATAATTATGTGCTCACTGATGACTAGCTTCAAGTTCTAGTGAGAAGCCTTGACTAGTTGTTATGTCCCGACAAGAATAATGGATGGTAACTTTTGGGATCCATTTATGGACCAATACAAAACGTATATTTCTGTTGTATAATTGTTAAATAACTAAACTATGCATATTCATATTCCTCTTATTATAAGCTTTATTTTGACCCATAAACTATTATTATGCGTCTTACCATTCTTGAGTTATACCCAGTATATTAATTACTACCTCCCTCATTCACAGCTATATGTGGCTAATTCTTCTGCAAATGTTGTTTCATATTTTATTGGTACGTTGTGGTCTCTTTGATTGGTATATAAACTTAGTATGTTTGAAATATAATGATTCATATTGCAGAGGCTGAGATTGGTGTTCTGGACCTAACTGGCTCGGCTAGGCGGAAAGCAGAACCAATCAGAAATCTAGGCTGCTCGCACGTATTTTATGCGTCCTTGGTTCGACTGATAATTCACTGCCCTCTAATCAGCGGTCACAAGATATAACACCAGTGTAATCCAATCCGTGTCGAGTGGAGACAGTTATTAACCTCAGACAATGGGTGAAGAGTTGCGCAGAATTATGTATCGATCGAAGTTAGAAAATGACACTGCTGGATGCCGGCTCAGTGGTCTAGAGGTTAGACGTTTTCGTGAGATCGGAGGTCCTTGGTTCGAGTGCTGCGTGCGGGATCATGGATGCGCACTGCCAAGGAGTCCCAAACTAGGACGAAACGGCCATTTAGTTCATCTACCTTTTCACTTGTGGTCTACCTTAGACAGACTCATGAATTCAAATATTAAGATCAGCGTGAGTGATATCTCATAGAGACACGTCCGTGGAAAAGGGAGTGGCCTAAAACAAATTGACACTGGTTTACATGAAAAACTAATGATAAGGATCATACGAATAAATACTGTTGACATTATCGATAGACTACAGTGTTCCAAGAGTGTCCAATAATTATCTGAACGACAAAAGCTATGTACACATGAAATAACAAAATGAGCATTTCTATATTTGTGTTTGTTCCTACTATTTCATGCTCTTTTCTTCAAGCAACAATTTAGAAACAAGAATCAAGTTGTATATATATATAACAAGTATGGAGAACCTGTGGAGATTGTCAAATTTTTGTAGTTTAGATCACAAACTGATTTTAGCTAGATCACAATTAGAAGCGCTAGAGCACTGGATAGCTGCTTCATTCTAATATGGGACTCTAAAGTAGTGAGCACTTTTATGATCCATCACCCGGAATCATACGTCTTACACATGAATGCTTATTCTATGAACTACTGAACCGGTATTCAGTGATTCGCTTGTCTAATTTCAATCAATTCAAAATATTAATCAACCCTCATATATTGCTTAATGTGGATTACCGTTTCATATCTAATACAGTTGATTTCCATTGTACATGGCTTCTCACTAGAACAGCAGCAGTTGTATCTTTAAGCCAGTCACTAGTGAGTGCATGGTTATTTTTAATAAAGAAGGATTTTTGGAAATCGTGGAATTGTCCTAGTCCATTCTGTGATTTAATCTGTGAAAATACTTATTAATTACCTATAGTTTTCTTCCATATATCCGGTAATTGTTGTTTACAGAAATTTTTACAATACATAAATAATACATCATATTCAGTCAGTCAGTCAGCTACAACGTAGGACTAGGTACATATGTGCATTGGTCCAAGTTGCCATCACATCACATTAATAAACTATTAGTATACTTACAATGGATTTAAAAGTAGAAAATGGTATTTTTCTTTAATATCGTAATACACCTAAAAACTCTAATATAATCAAATACATTTTAAGTATTGATGCAGTTATTATCGAGAAGAAGAAGAAGAAGAAGAAGAAGAAGAAGAAGAAAAAGAATCACACTTCAAAGGCTCCAGGTGTAGCCTCCTAAGAAAACCACCTGTTACGGTTTGGGCACCTGGGCAGTATCTCAACCCTTACGCAAATCGAATGATCTATGTAGCGCATATCTATTTGATGCCTCCTTGTACCAATGTTTATGTGTTTATATAAAATAAATAAATAAGTTCCAATAGACTTTCAAAGAAATTTACTATACAATATATCACTACACACTAGAGGTATAGATAAAAGATTGAGAATTTCGCTAACGTTGAATTTCAAACTTCAAGTATCTTACATTGTTCAACTTTGTTTTGTCTAATTGACATTTATATTTGTCCTTCATTATTATTATTATTATTATTATTATTATTATTATTATTATTATTATTATTATTATTATTATTATTAATGTATTAATATTTAGGCAGAACAAACATTATTCAATGTTTAATAAATTCACTTTACACTATTAAATCTTTAGGGTTTATTTACAGCTGAACATAAGCGTTTATATTCATATGATATCACAAATTACATTGATTATTTATTTATTTATTTATTCAAACATATAAACATCGGTACAAGGAAGCATCAAATATATACATACATCACACTTTATCATTCGATTTGTATGAGAGCTGGAATACTGATCGGGCGCCCAAGCCGAAGCAGATGGTTTTCTTAAGAGGCTACTCTCCTAACCTTTGACCTAGAGGTCCAATCCATGAGTTGTTGCAGCAACGTTAAGAGATACAATCTCATGGCAGCCAACTACCAACAAAAGGTTCATACGCCATTTTTCCCTCAGCATCCTGGAGCTCATGTGTACCATTGATTTAGAATCAAGGTCTTCCTACTCCTCTAGAGGGACCCTCCGTATACACCAGCCCGGGTTAAAGCGCCACGTATTCATTATTTGTTCCCTCAATTTTGTAAACAACACCACCGCGATAAGGTAATGAGTAGGACTTGTCTGGCAGTGGCTGTATACGAGTGACTATTTTGTGAAGGAGAGTTGACTCTCCCTACCCTCGTCCGTACCACGACTTTTGAGAACATGCACAGATTTATGTGGCATATGTAAAACGTATTAAAAATGGGTCATTTCGTATCATATGTGATTTATGTTCATCAACTGATGTCTTTAACATAAACAAATATCGATAATAGAAATAAAAATCTGTGATCAATTAAAATGAAAAATAAATATCAAATCATGACCATTATTTTGTAAAAGTATATAAGTAATATGACTACTGTGTTATATTGAATAATCGTTGACTATAAAAGAACTTTTTTTGTTGTTATACACAATGTGAAAGAATGTAGGATGAGTATAGATTTCATGTTTTAATTCAGTGTAAAGAGCAAGAAAACCTGCTTAACCTAGATTTCATGTTATGGCGACTCGAACTGATGTACGTACATACGAAGATCTACGTTGTTACTGACTGACTGACTGACTGACTGACATTAACTGAGATGTTATTATTAAGCTATTCTATTATAAATAAGGAATATTTATTCCCATTTTAGATAGAGAAATAATAATAATATTGAAATATATAGCTTCCAATGTCTTAAGAGACAGAACTTTAACCGCCTGCGGGATTCGGACCCAGGGCCTTCAGTCTCGTGGGTGCGCACTGCTGAGGAGTCTCACAATAGGACGAAACGGATGTCCAGTACTACTAGGTTTTTAATGGTGGTCTAACATCAATCGGTTCATGATCTCAATCGAAAATCCAATAATCTCCACAACCATATACTGATAATAAATGTTAAAACGCTATAAATAAAATTATACTAAGAATAAAAATGTATCAGATGTGTTTGTACGTTTGTTAGTGTTAACACTTGAACTATGAATTTAAACAACATAGTTTTATTTACAAAACTATTGAAATATAATTATCAACAATAATTCAATTGTGGTGTATGCTATTGATATCAACAGATATAAGTAGTATATATCACTAATCGAAAGTGGAATGCCTGATGGCAGAAAGTTGAGAAAAAAAGAGAAGACAACGAAAATAGAGAGTGATTGATAAAGAAATAAAGGAATAACAAAGTCTGAGACAATTAATTGATATTTTGCAAATGAATTATTTACTGTATGATTCTCAGATTTTATGAAGAAATTCTGCGATTTAGTATTCAAATACATTTGGTTGTCTCCACTTTTTTGTTCTCGTTCACTACACAGTGAGTACTGGATTTACATAAATAACAAAGAAATTAAATAGACTAATCGTACACTTTTTGTCAATGTATGAAATTAAGAAGAGTTGGGGGGGGGTATTGTTATTGTCTTGTAAGTTGTCATTATGTTTTTTTTAACAAGCTATTGATACAGTAAGTTAGGATTAATCAACATTGAAATAGTTTATTTCAGGCTATTACAGATGATTGACAGATCAACTGTGTTTCCATACATTTTAACATCATTCTGAGATCCTTTATTACTAATTATTAAAGGACAATAATATAATGAAATCAGTAAATCTTTTTCTTTACAAACAAGTCATAAAAATTATATATTTACCCTTATGACCTATGTAATGACTTGTTACTTCATGATATAAGATTTGTACCATTGAATAATTACAAATCGAAGAATTGTATATATATGTCAATCCTGCGTTACGTTAGTCATGACTCAAAAAGCTTAGTGGTGGACTTAGTGGGCGACTTAAGTTCAAATTTTATAAAAGGTATCAGGTAGGTAGGTGGTGATGATGAGTGCTAACTGGTACAAACCACAACTGAATAAAGGTTTCTTGAACACTTACTCACTTAAAAAAAGTGCTTGTACCAATAAGAAATGAAATTAACCAAACATGTTGAACACAAATTGATTGTTTTATCAATGTCATGTACTCAGTATTTTCACAAAGCGCTGATGTGGTATTCAAAAACAATCTGATTTTAACGAGTTATAGGTGAAAAACCCCATTCAATCCAATTTGGTTTATGCAGAGAGTTACTAATACTGATTATGACACAAAAACGTACTTTACAAAGACGAGTATTTAATTCTGAACTTTATGAATGAGTTACATAAATTATTTAACGAAAATTACTTAAATAATCATTTCATTTATAGAATTTCCACAAATTCATGTAATACACACACAAAAACGAATTAATGCAATGGAAATCTGATAAGTTTAAGCACTGCATTGTATTTACTGAGCTGTTTGAATAATCTGAAAGATTTCTATAACTCCTACTTGTTAACTCTTAATCCAGAAGGCTAAGAGTCAGTCAGTGACAACGTATGACTAGGCACATATATGCACCGCTCCAAGTTGCTATGCCACATTGGCAGAACAAGGTGAATACCAAATTCATAGAAGTAGTAAATTTAGTGGTGGTAATATATAAAAGAAAGATTGCATACAAGGACATAGTACATGAAGGAAAAATTAGTTCGTAGGAAGAAAAATATGAAGCGATTTTAACCTCATAGTTTAGGGAAAGATAGAGTGTATACACCTACACTTTTGTAATCGATTCTGAGCCATGTCACCAAGAGTCTCCAACCACTGGTTACGATAGTCACACGAACCCCAACCAAGTAGTCTGCATCTACCAACATAGCTCAGACTACAAGTTAGTGACTTCAAGCACTGATGCCACGTTTTGGTTTGGCCGCCCCTAACTTTCTTCCAACCATCTCCAACACCGGTTAGCATTGCGCGTCATGGTAATCGATGTTCAGGTATACATAACACGTAGCTCAGCCATCTCAGTCGATGAAGATTCACAACCTCATCAACTGATTTATCATCATTCCCTAATACCCTGCGCCTTACCTCACTATTACTTACCCGGTGATCCCAGCACACGCCAGCAATATTTCTAAGGCATCTGTGGTCAACTACTAGTAGCTTACGAGTATCTTCTACTCTTAGTGGCCATGTTTCGCAGCCGTAAAGTAGAACAGAACGAACTCGTCCTTTTGTTGATAGACGGATACCTCGCCTTCACCATAGGTGACGTAAGTTGGCAAAAGACAATCGAGGTTTTCGAATCCGTTATGAGATTTCGTCAGACACCAACCCATTAGGGTTGATCAGACTCCCAAGATAAGTGAAGTTGTCAATGCGTTCGACTACTTCACTCCCTATCCTTAGTTCAGGTGTTGACGCAGACCAGTCCTGAAGGAACAACTTGTATTTAGAGGGATAACGCAATGTTATTTGAAGCGAACGGTACTGAGTTCGAGTTCCAAAGTGGACATCAACTTGAGATGCAAGTACATCCAGCCAACGAGCCTCACAAACAAGACGAAATGCGCGTCCTGGATTCCACTGCTAGCCACTATCCATCTTTGTTTATAATGCTTGTGAATTAAGTTAATATCGAGATAATACACACAGTATACACATATGTCACTAAGAGACTGATCAATTGCAGTCCTAAACGTCAATGGGAAGATTCAAGTAAACAACACCAAGTGAATTTATCTACAACTGTTTAATGGATTTTGTAATCTATCCTGTGTGAAGTTAAATGACAAACATCATGATCCTGTAGTGTACACATTAAAACTGATTAAAACTTCAGGAATTCATTAGCTATAATTTAACAATCAGAATCAATTTATAAGCGCATCTAGACTCCATAAATTAGCAATTAAAATGATCGTTAATAAACTGCAATTCAGACAGTATTTTGATCATATTGTAAGATAATTGAACTGTTTTTTGAAGTGTTTCACTCAGTACCTCAACTGTTTGTTCAAATGTTTTATCAATAATCTATTTTCTTTGATAGCATCCTTACAAACACAATCTCTTAGGTCGGTTCCTATACTAATAATTTTCGTCCATTATGTAACTTCAACAGCTTTTTTCAAAATTTTCAGTATCTAATATTATATTTAACCAGTTTGTAGTTTGATTATCAGTTTCCATGTAAAACTAGTTTCTTTCTAAATCTTCATTAAAGTTAGTCAATTTTTGATTTGTATCGTATCAATTAGCTTAGATAAAACGGAATGCTTTTAGTAGTTTTTAAAAAATTATTGTTTTGTCGTTAACCGTTTTTTATGTTTGCCTCTATAAATTAATTTAGTATAAGAGTTACTATGTTATTCGTTAACTGGCCATTTAATTTCACACTTTTTACTCTCATATTTTACTAGAGAGTAGTGGAAGTTTTCAAACGTGAGATTTTCTCATCTAATTAGGGGTTAGGTGTTAGAATTCACGATTACAAATGATTGAGCGATCATATAACGATGAATTATTTTCAGTAACAGGAAAATCTCAAACCTTTTCTTTTATAATGATGCTTATTCTCGTCTTAACAGACTACTGCCACTTCTATTGAACATGGCTACAGATAACAAAAAAGTAAATATTCGTGAGGAATTTCAGAAGACAATCACTACCGATTTATGTAAATAACATTTAATGCGCCCATGATACCTTTTCAATTGACATACTCTCCGTGAATCTCCATCAACTGAGAGGATTCGACCACGTGTTGCGTATGCCTTAACACTGATTACCACGGCGCACAATGCTAAGCGGTGTTGGAGATGGTTGGAAGAAAGTTAGGGGCGGCAAAACCAAAACGTGGCATCAATGCTTGAAGTCATTAACTTCTAGTCTTAACCATGTTGATAGATGCAGACTACTTGGTCGGGGTCCGTGTGACTATCGTAACCGATGGTTAGAGACTCCTGGTGACATGGCTCAGAATCGATTACAAAGGCGTAGGTGTAAACACTCTTTGTCTTCCTTTAAATTCTGAGATTAAAATTGCTTCATATCTTTCTTTACACGTACTAATTCTTTCTTCCTGTACTATGTCCTTATATGCAATCTTTCTTTTATATATTACCACCACTGAATTAACTACTTCTATGAATCCGATGTTCATCTTGTTGTGTAATGTGGTATGGCAACTTGGGTCGATGCATAAATGTGCCTGGTCCTACGTTGTAACTGACTGACTGACTTGATAACCACTTGCTTGTGCAATAGGGTGAAGTTTAAATTCACTTGGTATTGTTTACTTGAATTTCCCCATTGATGTTTAGGACTCTAATTGATCAGTCTTTTATTGTATATAAAGTCTGAAAAATGTTTTTATTACCCCTAAAGTGTAAGTTAACTTTATTAAATGATCATGAACATTTCGTTTCAAAACTGTAGTTTATCCTTTCAAATTTACTTAAATTATAACATTTTAAACGTTTATTATTTACATGCTCATCTAGAGTATGTTTTAGAAGATCAGCAAACAATTCGGTACATTCTTTTTGTGTTTTTCTACAAATTTTTAAATGTTGACACTATGACAGGATGAAAAGGCAAAATTACATTGTTTTACTCATTGTGATTCTTCTTCAATATTAATTAATTCCACTTTTAATTCAATGTGATAATTATTCAGTGTAGTGGTGAAGATTTGTAGCTCAGGTGGATAATTTTGATGGAGTTTTGTTCTCTCAGCTGGATGGTTTGGTCTTGGAGCTTTCATCGTTCTTCTGAACAACATCATCAGCACTTCGATGTGTACAGGACAAGCTGTGAATCACATATGCAGAAATTCGAACACTTCACTTCTACTTGAAGTTTGTGCTGATGATGTCGTTCAGAAGTACGATGAAAGCTCCACGAACAAACCATCCAGCTCAAAGAACAAAACTCTATCAAGATATTCAGTGTAGTATTGGTTTTGGTTTTTCGGTGTGATCTTCTATTCGGTATAATATTAATTTATTTGAGTATGATGTATATCTGAGATACAATATTCTTGTATTCAATTAACATGAATTAGGCTCAGTATTATATGCAACATGTGACGTGTTATAACTCTGGGTATTTTTCATAAATGTAATTTCATCTTTATCATTAATCAAAATGAATGTTCAACCATTATATAAATAAGTGTAAATTTTGGACTAGTGCTGTCGTCATGTTTCAGGGTTAATATATCATCACTTGTACCAGTCTAGATATTCTTACATGGAAATTGGAGTGGGTCCTTCTTTCACAAGTATAAGTGATAAGCGATTCTGACATCACAATTATTGACGAACCAGTCATAACACATTACATGTCTATAATGTTCGGAACCGTAATTGTAAAGATGCCTAACATATTTTTATTGATTTACATGATTCAGAGATGAATAGACTCGCATTTAACCAATAAAAAGGAATATAATAATTAACAGATTCAACTTCAGGCACTTTATGAAATTACAAAGAACACATAAAATCCAGCAAAGGAAATCTCTTCTTTTTAAAAGTTCACTATCATGCGTTGGATACTCGACTAATGGATATCTTAATTTTAAGATTTCTTCGTCTTCAACCATTATCTACCAAGTTCTTATTCCATATATTCAGCACTACAGATCTTGCTCTATTTAAAACTTGCCTTCAACATAGATGTAATGAAATATTTCTATTTGATTCTACAAGGACATTTGAATTTAATCACTCAAACAACTTTCAGTTTGCTTATAGAATCTGTCTAAACCTAACAAGATTGTCTTCTCTACTAACTTTCGCGTACAAAAGAAGTATATATATATATATATATATAACTGAAATGATTATGTAAAACTAGACGTACAATTGAAACACTGATAGCTTACCATTAGGTGCATCCACATGAACAAACGCTGAATCATCTTCAACTTCCAAAACTGAATAAAACTAAAAATTACGATGAAAAAAAGAAAGTAATAATTTACTTAATATTTTATAAGGAATTATGTATATATTAACAGTTTCCAAAACAGTCTGATGTTAGTTATAAATAGCTATCGAGATCCAAGAATCAACAAATAGCTGTTTCTTCACAGTTTCATATTAAGTAACTCAAGACCTTGAGATATGGCGATGAGCTCTCAGTCTTTCAACCACTGAGTCAAGATTTAATGGTTAACACTTCTAAATTTAATTCATCTGCAGTACTGAGTAATCATCTTCCAGCACTATTGGTAAAAAAAAACCTCATACCAAAGATAGTTAAATTCTATTAGTCACAGTTTCTCATAAGGGCCAAAGGAATCACCACTCAAAACTATTAGTAATGTAGAAATATACATCGAGAGATAATCTTATGATTAAACACAACTACAACTTTATATGAAATTGAGAACTTTACAGTAGATACTAATAATTATGTCATAAAGACTGACCTCGGTAAAGCAGTATACATATTTCATGATCACACTTTAACAATAAATAGTTTATTCAATGGTCAGAACGTTGTTCAAACTGAATAACAGCAGAAAATATAAAACTTCCAACAGAATTCATTCTTTGATTGAGGTCATGAACCGATTGATGTTAGACCACCATTGAAGACCTGGAAGCACTGGACGTCCGTTTCGTCCTATTGTGGGGCTCCTCAGCAGTGCACGTCCACGATCCCGCTCGCGGGATTCGGACTCAGGGCCTTCAGGTTAGACATTAACTCCATTGGATGCCGGATCAGTGGTCCAGTAGGTTAAGAGTTCGCACGCGAGACTGAAAGCTCTGCGTTCGAATCCCGCAAGCGGGGTCGTGGATGCGCATTGCTGAGGACGAAACTGCCGTCCAATACTTCCAGGTTTTCAATGGTAGTCCAACATCAATCGGTTCATGATCTCAATCAAAAACTTAACAATCTCCACAACCCCTAAACTGATAATTCATTTTATTTAAATAAGTGAATGTAAATTTTCGGTTATTTTTAAATACTGAACAGAATTTACATACCAATCTATAAAGTGGTAAGAAATAATAATTTATAGAAGAAATATAAAAGATAATTAATTCATTTATTTATTGTTTATTCGAATTTTCTCATTGATGTTTAGGACTGCAATTAATCAGTCTCTTAATGGCGTATGTGAATCCTGTACGGATGACTTCAATATTGCCTTAAGCCATGTATTTAGTTTGAGTCCTTGAGTAAAAATCAACTCTAGGATGCAGATATATCCAGTTGATCAGTCCCAAATAGAATAAAATGCGCATCCTGCACTCCAATGCTAGTCACCATTCATCTTTGCTTATAATAAAGCATATTTGTCTACTTTTTTTTCGATAAAATCGTTAATGTTAATCCATTGGTGTTTCCGCGTGTGGGTTCAAATCCCGTCTCAGTCACCAGTTGTTATATCTAGAACTTAGTTTCTTAATATACTGCGTACAACTTGAGCACTCAAATGCTAGAACACTCCCAAGTCAAAAATGAGATGACGGAAGACAAGTAAAAGGAATGCTATTCCAAAACAGTGTCAATTATGATACAAAACTGTCAGGTATTTATAGTTTCTAGTAAAAATGAAATCATTATTATAGTCCTCCAACCCGCATACAGCGGGTTATTAGCGTTTGCCCAACAGGGAAGCTACATGCAGGGATTCTAGAATATTCTTACAAATGATGATTGGATGGAATATCTCCGATTCATTCCATCTGCAACAGTCTACTGTGGCAGAGAACAAACCAGCTTCCAGCTGAGGAGGAAATTAGGAAAAAATGATGGGAATGGACAGGACATAAATTACTCAAATCATCAAACTGCATCACGAGGCAAGCCTCAACTTGGAATCCTGAACGGAAGCGGAAAAGAAGAACACGTTACATCGGGAAATAGAAGAAGAAATGAAAAGGATGAATAGCAACTGGAAAGAGCTACAAAGGATTTTCCGACTTTGGCGTTTAGATCTCCCATCAGAATAGTGATGTCCTTTCTTGAGCACTTCTCTATGATTGATTGCAGTCGCTCGTAGAATTGATCTTTAACGTCGTCGTTGCTACTATTGGTGGGTGCATAACATTGGATAATATTCATTGTGATCCCCTTCTTCCTTGTTTTAAATGATGCTTTGATAATTCTGGATCCGTAAAATTCCCATCCTACAAGTGCATTTCGTGTTTCTTTAGACAGGATCAAAGAAACTCCCTGAGTGTATGGAGCATTTTCTGCTTCGGGACAGGAGTATAGCAGAACCTCTCCCGTTTCTAACCTTTGTTGTCCAGCTCGGGTCCAACGGGTTTCTCTGATTCCAAGTACTGCCAAACTGTATTTCCTCAGATCCTCTGCTATCTGACTGGTCTTCCCCGTTTCTCTCATTGTTCGGATGTTCGATGTACCTATAAGAATTGTTGCATTGTTTGTTAGAAAGGGCATCGGCCTCGTGACTTCCGAAGAATCTCGGCTGTCATCCTGAGGCATCATAGTTCTTCCTTCAACTCCCAGGGCAGAGCTTAAATGGTTTAATTTGTTTAATGTAGTTGGCGCTTTTTAGCAGGATTTTTTCTACGGGATGGGGTTGCCGACCTTATGCTCAACTCTCCTCCTTTACTCGAGCTTAGGACCGGCAGTAACTCGAGAAGAGCTATAGCAACCATAAACGCGCAAAGTTATTTATTAACTTGTTGATGTATCTAAATGAACATTCTATCATATATTTTCACTGATTTCATCTACTGAAGAATTCCTCTTAGCTAACATCTTATACCTAATCCCATGTAAATTATTGTTCATGCCAGCAAAACTGGCATGTGCCCGCCATATCAGAAGTATATTATTAGTGTGCTCGTAGTGTTATTCAATATCCTATAATATATATATATATATATATTTACAACTGAGGAACATCTAGAACTCAAAGCAACTGTCAACCAACACCAAGGCCAGGATTTTCAATACAAAGGTCAACACAGTTCTACTGTATGGGGCAGAAACCTGGAGAACTACGAAAGCCATCATCCAGAAAATACAGGTGATTATTAACAATTGTCTACGCAAAATACTTCAGATCCATTGGCCGGACACTATTAGCAACAACCTACTGTGGGAGAGAACAAACCAGATCCCAGCAGAGGAAGAGATCAGGAAGAAGCGCTGGAAGTGGATAGGACACATATTAAGGAAAGCACCCTACTGAGTCACAACTCAAACCCTCACATGTAGTCCTCAAGGCAAAAGGAGGTGAAGAGGGAGACCAAAGAACAGATTACGCCGAGAAATGGAGTCAGATGAGAAGATGAACGAACAACAATTGGATAGAACAGGAAAGGAAGGCTCATGACAAAGTGGGTTGTAGAATGGTGGTCGGCGGCCTATACTGCATTGGGAGTAGCAGGCGTAAGTAAGTAAGGAGTAAATCAATAGAATTCAGCTTGTTCTAGACAAACATGATATTGGTTTATGTTAAGTGACGAACTTATATACATTTTTTTCCATTTTAACCTAAGAATCAGTAAGGTCGATGCCCATTTAAGGTCTTTTGACTTTATAATAAAACTCATGAAGAGAGATGAAATTCATTTTAAAGCATAGACCGAAATTCGGACAATTTTCTTTAAAAAAAAATGTCTAAAATAATCTTAAAATTTAAGATGTAAGAGAATATAGAAAGTGAATGCATGTGCCCCATTTATGACCGATTATAAGCCGCATCACATAACATCTCAATCCATTATTTACAGTGATGATGTGGATGTTAGGTCCTCAGAAATCACTTGGTAAATACCTTATTTTTGTAATTTTATTTTAAAAATTTGAATTTCTTATTTTCGATCCAAAAGCCCTCATAAGTCCCACCTTCATGTCCTATTTCCCACTTTGGAGAATTTCAAACACTATTGGTTCGTTACATCTTTTAGTATGCTATTTCGTAACGCTTCCTAAGGACAATTTTATGCTATATATATATATATATATATATATATATATATATATATATATATATATGTTTGATTTGTGTCTGTTGTTATTGCTCGTGCTTCCGGCTGCTTACGAAATATATTTCCCCATTTCTCTCTAGTTAACGGTACTGGGACGCGTCAGAATAGCTATCTTATTGGTCATTGTATCACAGAGTCTTTGTTCCGTTCTCAGACTAGGTGAACTCATCATCACTTTGAACAATAGCAAGTGAACACAAAGACTCCAATCACGTAAAAAATCATCTTAGTGACACAAATTATTCTATTCCTTATCCTTCATTAAATATTAAGCTTTCAACAGCTTAATATGTTGTTATCAAACTAAATTATCTGTATCTGTTTTTTTCTTCTTTAAACAAAGATGAATCTTATTACTATTTTGAATCCCTTAATTGTCACCTTATTTATTTCCTCTCTCAGAACGGATAATATAATCTTCCGCAATTGATCAATTGATGATCTTAATAGCTAAAAATAATTATTTAAATTGAATAGATAAGTTGGATAATTCATGTATATATATATATATATATATATTTATTTATTTATTTATTTTAACACATAGATATTGGTACAAGAAGGCACCAAATACATATGCGTCACACAAATCTCATTTGATACGTGTGAGGGCTGTGATACTGCCCGGGTGCCCAAACCGAAACAGGTGGTTTTCTTGGGAGGCCACTCCTCGAGCCTTCGACCTGAAAGTCTGATCCACGAGGCAGTGGAGCATCGTGAGGAGATGCAGTCCCATGGAAGCCGGTGACCAACAATTGGTTCATACACCATTCGTTCCCACAGGATACTGAAGCCCATGAGCACCAGTGGTTTGGAATCCGGTTAAAGCGCCAGACATTTGCTTTTCGTCCTCTCAGTTTCGTAGACAATACTCCCGCCACGAGAAGGCATTGAGTAGGACTTCGCTGGCAGAGGCTATATACTTGTAGCCATGTGAGAGCATTTGGAGAGGGAGAGCGGACTCTCCCCACCCTCGGTCGTACCAGGGCGTTTGGGGGTGGATAGTTCATGTATAATAATAATAATAATTTAACAGAGATATTTAGCAATTTAATATGCAATAAGTAGTTTGTACATAGAAATCTCATTATAATCAGTTTGAGCTAGACAATCCATTTAGTGTCATTACATTCATATATAAATGATGGTTCGTAATTGAATATCCTGTGTCATAATTTAGTAGAATAGTTTATTTAGCCTTACTTAATTATTATCACTACTCGCTTTGTTCAGTAGTACTAATCGTTTATACATTATAAATAATAACTAAATGTTATATAGGTGGAGTGTATCACAAACTAATCTCACCTGGAAGTTGGAAAATTTGTTCACTTAACTTATTCTGTCGATAGTACTCGTCGTGGATCGATTTCACTTGAGGTATTACTGAAGAGTTGTTGCATTTTTTGATAACTAGTTTGATACTTAGTAAGATAGTCGCTATCTATTACTTATGGATTTTTATACTAGATGCTCTCTAGTTTTTTATGGTATCTTAAATGAAATCAACTCTTGATAAATATCACCAACAAAATAATCTTCATAAAAGCATTTCATCCCAAATGCAACAACAAATGCAGGAGAAGACGACCAGTGTAGCAGCAGCCTCAGAAGCAGTAGGTCTCAATATACACAAAGGGAAAAGCAAGATTCTCCGATACAACACAGCATGCAACAATCCAATCACAATTGACGGAAAGATTTGGAAGATGTAAAAACCTTAACATATTTGGGCAGCATCATTGATGAACACGGTGGGTCTGATGCAGATGTGAAAGCGCGGATCGGCAAAGCAAGAGCAGCATATTTACAACTGAAGAACATCTGGAACTCAAAGCAACTGTCAACCAACACCAAGGTCAGAATTTTCAATACAAATGTCAAGACAGTTCTACTATAAGGGGCAGAAACCTGGAGAACTACGAAAGCCATCATCCAGAAAATACAGGTGTTTATTAACAGTTGTCTACGCAAAATACTTCAGATCCGTTGGCCGGACACTATCAGCAACAACCTACTGTGAGAGAGAACAAACCAGATCCCAGCGGAGGAAGAGATCAGGAAGAAGCGCTGGAAGTGGATAGGACACACATTGAGGAAAGCATCCAACTGCGTCACAAGACAAGCCCTCACATGGAATCCTCAAGGCCAAGGGGAAAGGAGGAGACCAAAGAACAGATTACGCCGAGAAATGGAGTCAGATGAGAAGATGAACGAACAACAATTGGATAGAACAGGAAAGGAAGGCTCATGACAAAGTGGGTTGTAGAATGGTGGTCGGCGGCCTATACTGCATTGGGAGTAGCAGGCGTAAGTAAGTAAGGAGTAGATCAATAGAATTCAGCTTGTTCTAGACAAACATGATATTGGTTTATGTTAAGTGACGAACTTATATACATTTTTTTCCATTTTAACCTAAGAATCAGTAAGGTCGATGCCCATTTAAGGTCTTTTGACTTTATAATAAAACTCATGAAGAGAGATGAAATTCATTTTAAAGCATAGACCGAAATTCGGACAATTTTCTTTAAAAAAAATGTCTAAAATAATCTTAAAATTTAAGATGTAAGAGAATATAGAAAGTGAATGCATGTGCCCCATTTATGACCGATTATAAGCCGCATCACATAACATCTCAATCCATTATTTACAGTGATGATGTGGATGTTAGGTCCTCAGAAATCACTTGGTAAATACCTTATTTTTGTAATTTTATTTTAAAAATTTGAATTTCTTATTTTCGATCCAAAAGCCCTCATAAGTCCCACCTTCATGTCCTATTTCCCACTTTGGAGAATTTCAAACACTATTGGTTCGTTACATCTTTTAGTATGCTATTTCGTAACGCTTCCTAAGGACAATTTTATGCTATATATATATATATATATATATATATATATATATATATATATATGTTTGATTTGTGTCTGTTGTTATTGCTCGTGCTTCCGGCTGCTTACGAAATATATTTCCCCATTTCTCTCTCTAGTTAACGGTACTGGGACGCGTCAGAATAGCTATCTTATTGGTCATTGTATCACAGAGTCTTTGTTCCGTTCTCAGACTAGGTGAACTCATCATCACTTTGAACAATAGCAAGTGAACACAAAGACTCCAATCACGTAAAAAATCATCTTAGTGACACAAATTATTCTATTCCTTATCCTTCATTAAATATTAAGCTTTCAACAGCTTAATATGTTGTTATCAAACTAAATTATCTGTATCTGTTTTTTTCTTCTTTAAACAAAGATGAATCTTATTACTATTTTCAATCCCTTAATTGTCACCTTATTTATTTCCTCTCTCAGAACGGATAATATAATCTTCCGCAATTGATCAATTGATGATCTTAATAGCTAAAAATAATTATTTAAATTGAATAGATAAGTTGGATAATTCATGTATATATATTTATTTATTTTAACACATAGATATTGGTACAAGAAGGCACCAAATACATATGCGTCACACAAATCTCATTTGATACGTGTGAGGGCTGTGATACTGCCCGGGTGCCCAAACCGAAACAGGTGGTTTTCTTGGGAGGCCACTCCTCGAGCCTTCGAACTGAAAGTCTGATCCACGAGGCAGTGGAGCATCGTGAGGAGATGCAGTCCCATGGAAGCCGGTGACCAACAATTGGTTCATACACCATTCGTTCCCACAGGATACTGAAGCCCACGAGCACCAGTGGTTTGGAATCCGGTTAAAGCGCCAGACATTTGCTTTTCGTCCTCTCAGTTTCGTAGACAATACTCCCGCCACGAGAAGGCATTGAGTAGGACTTCGCTGGCAGAGGCTATATACTTGTAGCCATGTGAGAGCATTTGGAGAGGGAGAGCGGACTCTCCCCACCCTCGGTCGTACCAGGGCGTTTGGGGGTGGATAGTTCATGTATAATAATAATAATAATTTAACAGAGATATTTAGCAATTTAATATGCAATAAGTAGTTTGTACATAGAAATCTCATTATAATCAGTTTGAGCTAGACAATCCATTTAGTGTCATTACATTCATATATAAATGATGGTTCGTAATTGAATATCCTGTGTCATAATTTAGTAGAATAGTTTATTTAGCCTTACTTAATTATTATCACTACTCGCTTTGTTCAGTAGTACTAATCGTTTATACATTATAAATAATAACTAAATGTTATATAGGTGGAGTGTATCACAAACTAATCTCACCTGGAAGTTGGAAAATTTGTTCACTTAACTTATTCTGTCGATAGTACTCGTCGTGGATCGATTTCACTTGAGGTATTACTGAAGAGTTGTTGCATTTTTTGATAACTAGTTTGAAACTTAGTAAGATAGTCGCTATCTATTACTTATGGATTTTTATACTAGATGCTCTCTAGTTTTTTATGGTATCTTAAATGAAATCAACTCTTGATAAATATCACCAACAAAATAATCTTCATAAAAGCATTTCATCCCAAATGCAACAACAAATGCAGGAGAAGACGACCAGTGTAGCAGCAGCCTCAGAAGCAGTAGGTCTCAATATACACAAAGGGAAAAGCAAGATTCTCCGATACAACACAGCATGCAACAATCCAATCACAATTGACGGAAAGATTTGGAAGATGTAAAAACCTTAACATATTTGGGCAGCATTATTGATGAACACGGTGGGTCTGATGCAGATGTGAAAGCGCGGACCGGCAAAGCAAGAGCAGCATATTTACAACTGAAGAACATCTGGAACTCAAAGCAACTGTCAACCAACACCAAGGTCAGAATTTTCAATACAAAGGTCAACACAGTTCTACTGTATGGGGCAGAAACCTGGAGAACTACGAAAGCCATCATCCAGAAAATACAGGTGTTTATTAACAGTTGTCTACGCAAAATACTTCAGATCCGTTGGCCGGACACTATCAGCAACAACCTACTGTGAGAGAGAACAAACCAGATCCCAGCGGAGGAAGAGATCAGGAAGAAGCGCTGGAAGTGGATAGGACACATATTAAGGAAAGCACCCTACTGAGTCACAACTCAAACCCTCACATGTAGTCCTCAAGGCAAAAGGAGGTGAAGAGGGAGACCAAAGAACAGATTACGCCGAGAAATGGAGTCAGATGAGAAGATGAACGAACAACAATTGGATAGAACAGGAAAGGAAGGCTCATGACAAAGTGGGTTGTAGAATGGTGGTCGGCGGCCTATACTGCATTGGGAGTAGCAGGCGTAAGTAAGTAAGGAGTAGATCAATAGAATTCAGCTTGTTCTAGACAAACATGATATTGGTTTATGTTAAGTGACGAACTTATATACATTTTTTTCCATTTTAACCTAAGAATCAGTAAGGTCGATGCCCATTTAAGGTCTTTTGACTTTATAATAAAACTCATGAAGAGAGATGAAATTCATTTTAAAGCATAGACCGAAATTCGGACAATTTTCTTTAAAAAAAATGTCTAAAATAATCTTAAAATTTAAGATGTAAGAGAATATAGAAAGTGAATGCATGTGCCCCATTTATGACCGATTATAAGCCGCATCACATAACATCTCAATCCATTATTTACAGTGATGATGTGGATGTTAGGTCCTCAGAAATCACTTGGTAAATACCTTATTTTTGTAATTTTATTTTAAAAATTTGAATTTCTTATTTTCGATCCAAAAGCCCTCATAAGTCCCACCTTCATGTCCTATTTCCCACTTTGGAGAATTTCAAACACTATTGGTTCGTTACATCTTTTAGTATGCTATTTCGTAACGCTTCCTAAGGACAATTTTATGCTATATATATATATATATATATATATATATATATATATATATATATATGTTTGATTTGTGTCTGTTGTTATTGCTCGTGCTTCCGGCTGCTTACGAAATATATTTCCCCATTTCTCTCTCTAGTTAACGGTACTGGGACGCGTCAGAATAGCTATCTTATTGGTCATTGTATCACAGAGTCTTTGTTCCGTTCTCAGACTAGGTGAACTCATCATCACTTTGAACAATAGCAAGTGAACACAAAGACTCCAATCACGTAAAAAATCATCTTAGTGACACAAATTATTCTATTCCTTATCCTTCATTAAATATTAAGCTTTCAACAGCTTAATATGTTGTTATCAAACTAAATTATCTGTATCTGTTTTTTTCTTCTTTAAACAAAGATGAATCTTATTACTATTTTCAATCCCTTAATTGTCACCTTATTTATTTCCTCTCTCAGAACGGATAATATAATCTTCCGCAATTGATCAATTGATGATCTTAATAGCTAAAAATAATTATTTAAATTGAATAGATAAGTTGGATAATTCATGTATATATATTTATTTATTTTAACACATAGATATTGGTACAAGAAGGCACCAAATACATATGCGTCACACAAATCTCATTTGATACGTGTGAGGGCTGTGATACTGCCCGGGTGCCCAAACCGAAACAGGTGGTTTTCTTGGGAGGCCACTCCTCGAGCCTTCGAACTGAAAGTCTGATCCACGAGGCAGTGGAGCATCGTGAGGAGATGCAGTCCCATGGAAGCCGGTGACCAACAATTGGTTCATACACCATTCGTTCCCACAGGATACTGAAGCCCACGAGCACCAGTGGTTTGGAATCCGGTTAAAGCGCCAGACATTTGCTTTTCGTCCTCTCAGTTTCGTAGACAATACTCCCGCCACGAGAAGGCATTGAGTAGGACTTCGCTGGCAGAGGCTATATACTTGTAGCCATGTGAGAGCATTTGGAGAGGGAGAGCGGACTCTCCCCACCCTCGGTCGTACCAGGGCGTTTGGGGGTGGATAGTTCATGTATAATAATAATAATAATTTAACAGAGATATTTAGCAATTTAATATGCAATAAGTAGTTTGTACATAGAAATCTCATTATAATCAGTTTGAGCTAGACAATCCATTTAGTGTCATTACATTCATATATAAATGATGGTTCGTAATTGAATATCCTGTGTCATAATTTAGTAGAATAGTTTATTTAGCCTTACTTAATTATTATCACTACTCGCTTTGTTCAGTAGTACTAATCGTTTATACATTATAAATAATAACTAAATGTTATATAGGTGGAGTGTATCACAAACTAATCTCACCTGGAAGTTGGAAAATTTGTTCACTTAACTTATTCTGTCGATAGTACTCGTCGTGGATCGATTTCACTTGAGGTATTACTGAAGAGTTGTTGCATTTTTTGATAACTAGTTTGAAACTTAGTAAGATAGTCGCTATCTATTACTTATGGATTTTTATACTAGATGCTCTCTAGTTTTTTATGGTATCTTAAATGAAATCAACTCTTGATAAATATCACCAACAAAATAATCTTCATAAAAGCATTTCATCCCAAATGCAACAACAAATGCAGGAGAAGACGACCAGTGTAGCAGCAGCCTCAGAAGCAGTAGGTCTCAATATACACAAAGGGAAAAGCAAGATTCTCCGATACAACACAGCATGCAACAATCCAATCACAATTGACGGAAAGATTTGGAAGATGTAAAAACCTTAACATATTTGGGCAGCATTATTGATGAACACGGTGGGTCTGATGCAGATGTGAAAGCGCGGACCGGCAAAGCAAGAGCAGCATATTTACAACTGAAGAACATCTGGAACTCAAAGCAACTGTCAACCAACACCAAGGTCAGAATTTTCAATACAAATGTCAAGACAGTTCTACTATAAGGGGCAGAAACCTGGAGAACTACGAAAGCCATCATCCAGAAAATACAGGTGTTTATTAACAGTTGTCTACGCAAAATACTTCAGATCCGTTGGCCGGACACTGTCAGCAACAACCTACTGTGAGAGAGAACAAACCAGATCCCAGCGGAGGAAGAGATCAGGAAGAAGCGCTGGAAGTGGATAGGACACACATTGAGGAAAGCATCCAACTGCGTCACAAGACAAGCCCTCACATGGAATCCTCAAGGCCAAGGGAAAGGAGGAAGACCAAAGAACACATTACGCCGAGAAATGGAGATAGACATGAGAGAAATGAACAAGAATTGAATGGAACTAGAAGAGAAGGCCCAGGACAGAGTGGGTTGGAGAATGTTGGTCGGTGGCCTATGCTCGTTTAGGAGTAACAGGTGTAAGTAATATATATATATATACAATTTATTCATCGTATTGCAGTTATAACTTATCATACAATACACCAGTTATTTACGAAAGTATATGAAAACATTAAAGAATACATATAGCAGGTTTTAGGGACAGGGAGTAGGTGGTGGAGGATTTCATCTCGCATTACATACATATATACACATTAGTCCCAACGTTTTCTCCACCATTTACTCATAGATTCACAATAATAATAATAATAATAATAATAATAATAATAATAATAATAATAATAATAATAATAATAATAATAATTCGTTTCATCATGTAGAATAATTACGACCGAGTTTGAACAAATTTAATGTAGGACATAAATTAACCGAAAAATGTCATCGAGTTTGTTTTTTTTCTGTACATTATCGAAATTACAAACACTTACATTGACTAATATACATCATTCTAAATATACATCCGTATTAGTACGTACGTACGTACGCACACACACACACACATACGTACATACATACACACACACATAGTAACATGATACATAGATAGTACCTGATAGATGTGAATAAACAAGATGTACAATCTGTTTACTTATTTATTGATCAGATTGAACATTTAAACTATAGTCAGTTAATTTTGGAAAAGATTTTAGGGACAAAGGGAGAGACACAGAGAGACACAGAGAGAGAAATGCCTATTAAACTTTATTTTAATTGTTTAATAAGAAAGTCATCAATTTGATTTTAAATTAATTGGCCTAAATCATTATTATTACCTAAGATAAGTATGGAAATGTAATACAATAATATTCACTTAATTTGGTAGTTTTTTTGGTGTACATGGTGTGTAACATATAAGAAACTTCTAGTTTCGATTATCACATTATCTTAATCTCACTCTCGTATTATTTCTGATTGTTGTCAATTGATTTAATTATTAAGTGTAAGTATATTTTATGTTTTGCTTTATTTAAGATTTACAAACTCAATATAAGTAAACCTGATGGTGACAAATATGAGACAATTCTATGAAGCTTGTGATGTAGGCGAGACATCAGTCTATCAACCAAAGAATGAGTTTACTCTACAGCAATTCGCTTTGTTTTACTTTATGAATGTGAAATATGACTATTAAGAGTAAAGTATACTAGTAATTGATCATAGATATCTACGAAATATTGGTCGTGTACTTTTGGACCACGGAGTACACGATGGCTGGGTTAAGAATAGAGTACTAGGTAAAGACAACAAATCGTTTGATGAGGTAGTAAATCTTCATTAACTGAGATAGTTGGGAGATGTGCTACTTATACCCAACCAGTAGCAGTAGGTTAGAGGGAAGCTAGGGATAGCCAAACCAAAACATAGCATCGATCCATGAAGTCACTAACAGTTGGACTGGGTCACTGTAATGTGCATAGACTATTTGGTTGAGGCCTGTGTGATTATTTTAACCATTGGTTACAGACTTTTGATGACATGGCTCAAAATCGTTTGCAATGGCGCATGTACATCCATCCTTTATCTTCTGAACTCCTAGTAACATATTTTTTGTGCTTTCATTTCACTAGTTAATACTTTCTTCTCGAATCGTATCTTCGTTGCCTAATTTTTGCAGTCACCACTGATAATGTTACTACCACTTCTATTATGTAAATTAGTTTAACAATATCATCTCTCTGTGCTAATAGAATATGATAACTTGAACCGATGTACATACGTACCAGGTTCTACGTTGTAACTAAATGACCGACTACTATCAGGAAACTCTACATCGGTGACTTTAGTAGTTCGAAATAGTTAGGTTGTAGTTAGCACTGTGATGCAGAACGAGTGTTTCGTCCTACTTAGAACTAATCAGCTGGATGTATCTGGATCCAGGTGTTTATGTTCAAAGTGGAACTTGATCCTAGTACCTTTTAATTCATACACCATTGTATTATCCAAGGATCTACTGAGTGCAGGTAGTCACTAATTTGTTCATCTGGTACGACGTTTGAATTATACTCTTAACCAAATTTCATCTATTCTAACGTGATCGTGACTGACTGGATATGTCGATACAACCTGCACATATCTCAATACAGACTAATAAAAATTCACTCCTGAGTTTTGGTGCAGTTTCATTCTCTGAGCTGGATAGTTTGGTCGTGGAGCTTTATTTATTCTTCCGAATAACATCAGCATAACATTCAGGTGGGAATGAAGAGTCCAAATTTCTCCACATAGGACTCGCAGTTTGTCCTGTCGACCTCGATCTTGACGGGTTACTTTTACTCTATCATTATCCGCCTCTTTATTTTTAATATATCCCAATTTAATCTGACTCTTGGTCCTATATTGTCCATGATTCCTCTGATTGGTTGATAGTTTGGATCGATTTCGATGTGATTGTTGATTGCTAATTAACCTGGATACCAAGCCTCTAAGAATTCTCTGGTGTCCTTAGTATTCCCTCTATGAAAGGTTTCAACGCTATTCTAGTCAAATGAGTGTACGCAGTTGTCCGAATTCGTTTATATAAGCGAAGATATATCATGGAGCTTGACCGCTAATTGGTGTTCATGAAGGTGAAGATGAAGAAGGCGTTCACTTTGTCCGATATTTTGTTTTGCACAATTGGAACAGTTTACTTTGCAGATCGTGTTCGTTTTTTCTTTTTTCGTTATTTCTTTCTTTGGTTTGCATGGAATTGGTTGACTTGATTTTGCCAGTTTATGAGCTATACCTATTCCAAACAGTTTCTACAATCTGGTTGTAGTCTTATATAAGTTTTATATAAAACAGGATGACCCAGTTGTCGGTTCCTATATTTGATTTCGTTTCTGCTGATGAGTTCAGTTGATATATATCTTGATGAAGTCGCGTGGGTAACCGTTCTTTTGAGGGATAGTCATAAGGCATGTTTCGCAAATTTCCAGCGCTGCAAGTGTGCCGCAGTACATTCTGCCCTTCTTGAATAAATTTAGTGCACAGTTGATTTTGTGAATTTTTGGGTTGTTGCTACTGTAGTTAAGATTTTGATCTGCGTGGGTTGGCTTTCTATATACTTGAGGCTCCAGTTTTCTTGTGTCGATTCTGGTGATCAATACGCCCAAGTATGATAGTTTGTTGTTCAACTTCTTATCGACTGTTAATTTTATGTCATAGAAAACGTTGTTGATCAGACAGTAGGTGTTTTTCAGTTTGTCATTTTCGAGGATGACAAATGTATCGTCCACACAACGAATTCACATTTTTGCTTGGTCACTAGTAAAACCGAGGTTTCCAGTCTCTGCATTACTGCTTCTGCAATGTGCCCTAATATTGATGATCCTATCGGTGTTCCTTTAGTCTATACATAGATTTTATTATTGAATTTAAAATATTTTATTAAGCGTAAACTGATGAGTTTCAGTTGGTTTTGACTTTTGAGTTTCGTGTACCTTGAGAGATTTGTATCGTTTATAAGGATCATGGATAAAGTTTCCTTTTCTAAGCTTGGTTCGAGTGAGGTGAATAAGGTTGTTAAGTTGAATGATATCATCAGTTCTTCGTTGTTGATTTGAACCCGCTTAACGTTATCCAAGATCTGTATGAAAGATTTAATAGAGTGATTGGATGGATCCACTAGGTGCTTCAAGAATCATGAGATTCCTCTCGATAGATTGTATTGGAATTTCGAGGAGTGATACAATCAGACATAGTGGGATGTTTGATTTGTGTACTTTCGGTCTACCGCATAATTGAGGGAGCACTGGTTTCATTATCCATTGTTCTTGTTTTTATATATTTCCTGTTTTAACAAGCTTGTTGAAAGTCCTTAAGACTTGGTTATCTAACCTTTTGCTTGAATTTGTGTCCAATGACTTATGTACACTTATATCCACAAGTAGTTCCTCGGCTTTCTTGATATATTCTTCCTTAACCATAATTACTGTAGTGGATCATTTATCCGCTGAGATTATGACAATATTTTCTCTAGTTTGAAGTGATTTTAAGGCCTTTTTGTTTTTGTGCGGTCAGTTGAGTGTTGTCTTTCTTTCGCTACCATGGTTTTTCCCATTTCTTACTGAGTTTCTTCCTTTATTTCGGGCAGTTTTAGTGATGACTCTAGAGTAGAGAAGAATTCTGGTTTTTAAGTGTCACTTTTATTGTACCCCAATCTTTTTTTAAGTTTTTCTTCTTTGTTCGTCAGAAATTCTTTTGACAGGTTGACCACACAATTGTTTGCGTTTACTTCTGTGGATGGTTTGGAAATCTTGATTAGTTTTTTTTTGAAGGTATTACTTCTTTATTCTTTGTGTCGTCTGCTTATTATATCAATAGCCGTTGTCAAGATTGTCTAATATTCTAATGTGAATATTCTCTCTAGATGCCTCTCGTGGTCATCCATAATCCATTGGTATTTGTGAATCATGTATTGTACATCAGTCATCATCAAGTGTAACGTTTGCTCATGATGAAACTACCCACTTCAAAGTGTAAAGCACTTCAAAAATGTATTCACCTGGGCTACAAATATTCTTCAACACTTCAAGTACGAATAATAAATAGTAAAAGCATAACCGAAAACTAAATAGGAATAAATCAAACTTATTCTTCGCCTGTTTACATTATCAAGGTGAACTTTTACCTAGTAGTGGTTAAAAAAACTTGATATCAGTTGCTGGTGGTCAAAATGTTTATATAATTAAATGATCATAAATATGCAGTATTCAGCAATCTACCTGATGGGCATAAACAAAAAGCGATTGACGTAGAGCAGACCAAAATGTGAGGCCTTTTTGTTATTGGTGGATAAAGCTTAAACTCTCATAAACACGAAACTTAACCAACAAAGCTCGTCACTGTACGTCAACAATTGTTGAACACAATCCAATTAAATTTCAAATTTTGCTAGTGGGTAGAATCAGACCACTGCTAAAGCCAATTATCATTAACCAACCATATAACTACAGCGTATTTATTAGTTTCCTCTTAACTGTCTTCATGTGACAAGTGGCTACTTTGTTAGGCACACATCTATGTCAAGTTAGACTTTGACTATGGATGGTTTTCTGTCACATTTCAACATCACGAATTCTCAAGGTGTTTGAGGACCTTTGTGAAATTTACATAAAAGCCATTGAATAGAATATAATATTTACCAACTTGGAATAGAATACAAGCACCTGATAATAAACTTTAAATAGAGGAAATTCTTTCAAACAAATTAAAGACGACTGGAATAATCTTTTACGTAGATAAACAAAATTAATAGATATTCATGAGGCCATTCTATGTGTTTTTAAGTCAGGTTTCAATTGAAAGGCGTCATTTTACAATATATTTGTCAATCATTCTGCTTTTAAAATGTGTTCTTAGTTATTATTAAGCGAACAGTATGTGAAATTAGCGCAGTTCACCATAAACTTGATTGATGTGTTTTGTAAGTGTATAATCATTCTTAAAAATACCAGCTTATAAAAATGCCTTACTTACCCTTTCTGCTTGTATAGTCGGCAAATGGGCTTTATTGAATGTCCGACCACCATCAGTTGACACACTAAGCTGTACAGTTTGGTTTTTGGTATCTGAAAAGTGTGATGCGTAGAGAAAGTGTCCTAGTTTTATCGTTTCATAGTCTTGCTTTGTCTCCAAATCAAAAGAAATACTACTTTTATCATGAGGTCTGGGGATATCAACTTTAACTCCACGTGGGGCCCATACTCTTATAACATCCTTCAAAAGTTCAGTCCAAGTTAATCCAAAATCAGAAGATTTTGCTAGTATGTGCCTTTCACTTGCATCTGTTGTTTTTTAAAAAAATGAAAGGTTCAATTTATTAATGGAATACACTTGATTTTTCAGTTAATTATTAATACCAAGTTTGTTTGATCTATTTTTTTGTAGAGAAACAACATAGAGAGAAAATAAAGGTAGACAAAATATGGACAATTAATGTATGTCAGTGGCCATAAATGTTTACATGAACCTCAAGCAAAACTTGTCACCTATTCATCAGCAAGAGTTATTCGGTCCGCACCCAAATACGATGTCCTACTTAAAAAAACAGCCAGTCAGTCAGCTAAGACGTGGGACCAGGTACATATATGCATCAGTTCAAAATGTCACACCTCGTAAGCATAACAATATGAACACCGAATTCATAGAATCAGTTACTTCAATGGTAGTACTATATAAAAGAAAGATTGTATATAAGGATATAATACAGGAATAAAGAATGTGTTCATGGGAAGAAAGATATAGAGCAATTTTAATCTCACGAATCAAGGGAAGACAAAGAGTGTATACACCAACACCACTATGATTGATTCTGATCCAATATCTATTACTTATTCAAAAATCAAACAGTACTCACATTTTTGCTACACACGTCTATTAAAATGTATCCGATTCTGATGACTATGGTTTTTGTAGATATGCCGTCAAAGATTTAAGACATAATATATGTGATTTTTGTTAGTTCATAGTTACTAGCTCCTGATACCTTGACAGATTTATGTCGGAGTACAATAAAAAAAAGCATTACAGATATACAAGTGAAAAACTCTACGAAAAATGGGTAACTCAAATCTAAATGTAGAGATATTCCTTTATCTTTGGCTATGATTAATATTACTGTCATATGGCTACCTTATACTAACAGGAGTAAAGTGACCTACCGTTCCAGTAACTTTTGAAACTTGAGAGACCTGAATCCAAAAACTCCTAGAAGCAGTCAAGAAAAAGTTGGACCAAAACGCGGACCCATATTTAGTTGAGTAAACACTCTTTAAGAAGTCTTATTGAACAATGCTCTAGATCCTCTTAAAGTTGAAGCGATAATTTCAGAGTGCTAAATTTGGATACTCCGAAACATATCTAAAGAGAACCAACATAGTTTTTAATTTCCTACTAAAAAAACTTAAAATGAATAAATAATCATGTCTCACGGTTTAAGAGACTTTTGACTGACCTGATAAAAGCTTGCAGTAGTATTAGCAGTCCTAAGCATAATATTGAGGCCTAATTCAAAAACTGTATGTAGAGGAAGTACTTGAAAAGTATACGTTGAGTATTACGAATTTTATTTAACTGTACATTTTAAAGCTTGGGAGAAGTTTTGAGATTCACTTTTTTGAGAAATAATCCCAGCAGCTTAACCAGAGTTCTGTAGAGCAGAGCTTAATGTCTTTAAGTATATTGAAGTATTTTGAAACGACCTACTGAAACTTCAACTTTTCCGTCCCTTCCTAATCTTTACATATCTAGACCATTAAACTGAGATATTTGCAGTCTGTAAGTAATATTTGTGGAGGTTCAACAATTAAAGGCTCATACCGTTCCTTTTAAAACTATAAATACACAATTTAAAATTAAACTATAAACAACAATTTACGATTGAATGATGACAAGTAACTGAAATTAAGTCATTTGAGAAGTCATAAACGGACTTACTTTTACTGGATTGTGGATGATAAAGTATGTACACTGTTTCTCCTGGATCTATTTCATAAACAGACCTGAATAACGTAAGATTAGTTTGCATATAACTAACCAAAAGTAATCCACAACATTATCGTGAATGTTTTTCCATGTTTTACCGTTATCAAGTGACAGATATAAAATCTGAGTGACAGGCGTTATAAAAGTCAAGTGGACTCACCGAGGTTTTTTCTTCTAAAGTTAAAACCCATGGAGAGAGTCTTTCACGTGGATAAAAACGCAGCTGACCACTTAAGACAAATGGTACACTAGACCTTTCCCAAGTAGAACCTCCATCTTCAGTAACAAAAATCATAGACCTGGTCATATTTTCCACATCATAACATATCACAAATAGCTGAGCTATCCCTGAGAGAGGAATGGACTAAACTCACTTCTTTTGAATCTCTCTGATTCTGATGACGCTGAAGGCCATTTTCTCTCCGGATGTAAATACTCTCACCTAACTGCTGCGTAATTTTTGTGAACGTTTTACCGTTGTTGTCACTACATGGCATTAAAAAGTTTTCTTCTTACCTACGATATATGTCGGATGTTAGTCCAGGGCCAGACTCCCCCTCAGTCATCGTCACTAGTATTAAAACCTAATCATTAAAAGCACGAAAAACAAAAACTACCCCACTGTTTTCACCTGCCCATGTCAACTGAATCGTTTCTTTTGTATCATTGACGAAGTAGAACTACTAAAATTAATGCAACGAAAACTTACTACTTCCAAAGCTTTTCCGCTCTTGATAATGGGGTCGAATAGTTTCTGTTGTGAATCGCAAACATTGCTGCTAGAGCTTGCATCAAATGAAGAAATACTAGTAAACGTAAGCACGAACACAACAAGAAGTATAATCATATTGGATTTGAATAGCATAACACCATCCGAATATGTGCCACATTCAAGGTGAGAGTTTACTGAATTAAATGGTTATGGATTAGGTAAAAGTATTCTGTTAACAGACTTCTGTGCCATTTATGTCCCCGGATGGAGATTATGGTGTATTAAACAACCAGGGTAAAAATACTGACAAATTACTATGGTAAACTATGTCTATCGAACACTAGAAAAAACTACGCGCGCACTAATTAAAAGGACAGTGGTATTTTTCCTCTCTGAGTAAATTCCATTGTTTGGATCGTTTATTATGTATCACGACTACTGTTTTCACTTTAACTAAATTTATTTCAGTTAAAGTATTCGAGTAGAGTATCATTTATGTTTCTAAATTAGTTTGTCGTCGGTGCTTTTGAGTACTTTGTTTTCTATTGTATCTGTTACTACTTTTGGTTCTAACAATCTACAGTTTGCCACTTTTTTTGGTCACAAATCATTTTCGTCTCTGAGAATAATTTAGTCTAGTTCCTTTTTTTTAAAAGACCCCTGTTTAATGACTGGACAGTGCAAAAAAGCACTTGCCAACGTCCGGGCTGTCGTTATCCAGTTGAAAGCGGCATGTAGTGCTATGAGTGCAAAGGCTGGTATCACGAAGTTTACACGAACTTAACATCTGCGGCTTTCAAACAATTCAGTAAAAATGGCTGCCTATGGCTTCGTCAACAGTGCTGTTCGGATGCAGACAGCTTGCTAACCGAGGCCATCTCACTGGTAAATGCTGCAAAAAGTTTTTGGCAAGTGTGTTCAGGATACATCGAACAGAACTCGCTCTGTCGACACGCAAATTGTTATGAAGCAAACTCAGGTGATTTCGAAAACAGGTGACTCACACCGACCAGAGGAGGGAAAACAGTGTTCAAAGAGGTCTGTCTTAACCAAAAATTCAAGAAACGAAGTTTCATCGGTCCCCCGTCTTCTAAATGGTATTCAGCAGGAAACGCCTAGAAGCCGCAATCGCAAGGCTCGATCGGTTTCTAGCGGGAAAAATAACCTGACCTCCCAAATCGTCGACAACCGCCCGGAATCTCACAGTATGTTTGACGCAACTGTGGTTGCTTCTCCTAGCAATGTTGACGAGTGGGTACAGGTTGTAAGGAAGAAACAGCATAGCGATATAAAAAGGAACCCTACACCCGTAAAAGTAGTTGAAAAGTCGAAAGCTGATCACAGCAACAGATCAGTTATTTTTCATAGAATCGAGGAGAATGAGAGCTCTGAACCAAAAGCTCGTTTGGAGCATGACATTGTGCTGATAAAACAGTTACTTAATCAATTCATGCCTTAAAATATCACCGGGGTCACATTGCTAAAGGTGTGCAGACTAGGTAGTCTAGCAAACTTGAAACCAAATTAATCCAGACTGCTTAAAGTAGTATTCAAGTCTTCGAACGAACGTGATCTAATTTTACAGGATGGACATAAATTAAAGGATTCAGGAGTCTTTATCCGCAAGGACTTGCCGTTGGCAGATCGCGTAAAAAGACGGGAAGCCAAAAAGAGCTATAACTTAGGTTAGACGCCCGCAAAAAAGACATAAAAATTGTAAATTTTCGGGTTGTTAGGCTTCGACAGAAAATGATGCTGAAGCCACTCTGGGTGAAGCACGAAGTCACTTAAATAGGCTTCAGATCTGTTACACTAATGCCTGAAGCTTACTCAATAAGCGATAGGAACTAGATGTACAGATTAACTCCGTAAAGCCAGACAATCACCAACACAGGAAACTGGCTGACACAGTCTATAGATAGTATGGGACTTGATTTCGAGGGTTCCACGTTATTAAGGGCTGACAGAATACAAAAGCGTAAAAGAGGGGTGTGGCTTTGATATTAGGAATGCTGTCCCATTTGCCATTATCGACAGTGTAAATTAGTTAGTTGTCGCTTGAAATGCAAGGGACAAGAGCTGCTGATTGGTTTGGTCTATCTCAGTTCAAGCTGTGAGGTAAATGAGGTCCAGCTAAGCCGTCTCAATACTTGGTCACAAAGTGGTCGATTTCCAATCGTAGGGGACTTTAGTGCACCTACGGTAGACTGGGAAAACCTGCGAACTGAATCGTCAGAAAATTCCTTCGAGCAGGAAATAGTTGATGTGCCCTAGTGCAACATGTGAAGGAAGCGACTAGGTACGACCTGGACCTACTAGATCTTATATTGACTCACTATTAGGATGACGTGGCGAACCTCCATTACATGCCACTTTTAGGTAAAATTGATAAGTGTCAACTTTCGACTTCTATATAGCCGTCAATCAAGAGCACGCATTAGCTCAGTCCAAACCTAACGTCTGGAAAGCAAAAATATCAGATATCATGCACTCAGCATCGTTAGTAGATTGGACAATAGACCCAGAGTCCTCCATTGAAACGGCCTGGGACGCATTTCGAATTCCATACTTAAAAGTTACCATGCCTCACATCCTTTGGACTATACCAAAGGGGCCGAAAAACTCACCACCATGGTTCAGTAGGGAGGTCCGTATCCTTCTCCGTAAGAAAAGGAAAATGTGGGATAGATTTAGGTTACTGGGGACTGATGAGTCAAAATCTCAGTATCGAAAGGCTCGGAACAGTTGTGCCTCGACCCTCCGTAAGTCTAGAAAATTGTACGAAGGAAAACGTGTTAAAGAATCCATAGAATGTCCTAAGCGCTTGTATTCTTATATAAACCAAAGGACAAGGAGAAAAGGAAATATTCCTGCTCTATGGGGAGACAGTACTGCTTCATCATTAGTGGAGGACGACTTTGGTAAGGCTCAAGTGTTCTCGAACTACTTTAGCAATGTACATACCATAGAAGCGCCCTTCCCATCAGCGTATACAGATCCCCCCATACATACACTGGAAAGCGTGACCATTAAAGAACTCGATGTCTTCGGTCTACTAAATAAGCTCGACATAGGTAAATCCACGGGGCCCGATGAATTACATCCTAGGCTACTGAAGGAATTATCTAACTTCGTTTCAAGCCCTTTAAGTACATGCTTTAACCTATCCGTTACGCAGGGTCGTTTACCCAAAGACTGGAAAAACGCCATAGTAAGTCCTGTCTTCAAAACAGGTACGAAACACAAACCTGAGAATTACCGCCCCATTAGCCTAACTAGTTTGGTTATTAAAATGTTATAAAAGATTATTCAGAAGGAGCTGTTTAAGTATCTCGATAAAAACCGGATCCTTTCGGAGAAGCAGCACGGCTTCAGAATAGGTTATCCTTGTCTCACTAACTTATTAGTGGCTCGTGAAAGCTGGTGCTCTCTTAAGGACCATGTAGTGGCATTGGACAATAGCCACACAATCCACAAAGCTGTGAACACGAGACTACTCAGAAAATAGATATTCAATATTTAATTCGGGGAAATGCCTAACAATGGAGAAGGCGCGGAGAATGAATTGAATGGACCGGAATTGATCGAGTGGCATGACTCGGCCATACAGGCGTGGTCTCTGCTGAATGTTACCTTATATCTTCTATTCATATTAAATATATTGTTCTTTCTCTAGCCTAACCTTGTTCTACATAATGTATTGGTAATTGATACGATACAGTGAGTTGGTGTAGTCGATGGTGTGACTTCCACGTAAGATCTTATAGATTAGGCAGTTATATCATGACAAATCTACAAATTTAGGATTAGGTCTATTATTAGAGAAGCACTAATATCATAGTAGACCATAATTCTACAACCAAAAGCTACCTGTAGATGTCGCCTTCATTGATTTTAGTAAAGCTTTTGACAAAGTTCCACACAACCGGCTTTTATATAAGCTAAGAAATGTCGGGATTGGAGGCAATTTATTGATGTAGATAAAAGACTTCTTAGTTGGGCGTCAATAAAGAGTTCTTGTGAACTCAAAGTTATCTAGCTGGGAAAGTGTGCTTGGTGGAGTGCCCCAGGGTACAGTTTTGGGGCCAGTTCTATTCCTCTTGTATGTAAATGACCTTCCTCGTCTCCTATCATCATCGGTCTTGCTATATGCTGACTATGTCAAGATATGAAGAACGATACGATGTGTGTGTTGTGATGCATATCGGTCATCAAGGTATTGATACATTCACAATGAATAACACTGAGCTACCTGCAGTCCAGATACATAATGACTAAGGAGTCATCGTTAGCCAAGACCTAAAGAATACTGCACACTGCCTTGCAATACCCGCCAAAGGTTTTAGAACGTTATGGTCAATATGTAGGGCTTTTAATCATATTGACGATAAAACGTTTTTGACTTTGTATCCAGTGTTTGTACGTGCTAAAATTCAATAATGCATACAAGCGGCTAGCCCCTTCTTAGAAAAAGACAGCGAGCTTCTGGAAAAGGTTCAGAGAACAGCAACTAAGCTGATTCCCAGAATAGCGAAGCTTCCGTATGAATCTCGACTGGCCAAGCTAAACCTTTTCCCGTTGTCATATAGTGGAACTAGAGGCGACTACATTACAGTTTTCAAATTGCTTCGTGCCAAATTTGCACCTCATATGCCCTCATTTTTCTTGCATTCCAAAACAGAGAATTTACGAGGACACTCCAAAAAAGTTCACAAGCCCAGAACAAATTACTTGTCAGCTGACTATCGACTTTCCCTTCGAACCATCAACGAGTGGAATTTATTACCTCAGCACGTGGTTGAGGCTCCATCCGTCAACTCTTTCAAAGGAAAATTGGATCAACTGAGGGACAACCATTGCTAGGAATAACACAAGAAATCAAGCATCCTGTCCCTTTCAAACTGAATCTGTAACTAGAATCACTATACTAAGTAACGAATTCAAAAATTCTAAGACTAATAAGGAGTACTATGTTCGCCCTCAATCCTGTTTGCCGTTTTGAATCTAATTTCCGGTATTCATCGGATGAATAACGTTTGATATTTAAGAGGATGCTCCGGAGTGTTTAGAATGGGTAGCTTGTAGTGTCTGATATTGTAGCGGTAAACAAATCCCAAAAATAAATAGCTCCGTAAACGGTCATACACCCTGCAAAGAAGCATTTCACTTAAGTGATCTGTCTCTAGACCATGAGAGACGGATAACCCCGACTGGTGCTAGTATCCTTATTAGTATAGAAAGTCTTTCAGAAATTGCAGAAAACCCAGCAATCTTTTTTAAACTCAAAATCGACCGACACGAAAAACAATTTAAAAAACTTTCAAGCCGGCACGCGTTAACGGCAATCGTAGCCGGTGAACATAGCCGTCTGTTGTACGTCACAGATGTGACAACGAGAGTTCGCCACCTCGTCGATACCGGCGCAAAAGTTAACGTTCTTCCTGCAAATTCTAACGAACGGCTTCACGAATCGGTTTTAAACCTACAGAAAGCAAACGGAAAGCCTATCGTCACATACAGTAAAAGGTACGTTTACCTTAATGTGGGTTTACGCAAACCCATACACTTGATCTTTGTTGTTGCAGATGTTTCCATGCCAATCATTAGTATAGACCAACTACAGCACAACAATTTAATTATCCATACACTCAAACGGAGGCTTGTAGACGGAAACACTAATTTATCTGTTTGCGTAACTTCCTTTTATGGTTGCAGATTATCTCCAGTCTTAATTAAACACACGATAGACACTTTCTATCAACCACTACTCGATAAGTGTTCTGGGGTACACTACCAAAGTTACCATGTGTAACCAGCAACGTTACACATCACATCACGACTACAGGACCACCTCCAGTCTCAAAAGCACGACGACTAGCCTCCGAAATGCTAAGGTTCGTCAAAAACGAATTCGACCACGTGATAAACTTAGGTGTCATAAGACTGCCAAACAGCCCATCGGCATCTCCATTGCACATGGTCCCGTCGCCTTACATTCACGATTTGATAGCTACCTTGAAAGGTGCAACTGTCTTTTCGAAAATCCACTTGGTTAAAGCGTATAACCAAATCCCTATGGCTACTCACTTCGGAATCTACGAATGTTCGCGAAACGCTGAACGAACCTTCCAAAGGTTCATAGACGACGTTTTTTGAGGTCTCAACTTCGTACATGCGAATGTTGACGACTGTCTAATAGCAAGTACGGACAGAGAATCCTATTTCAAGCATCTGGATCTTGTTTTCGACCGACTACAAAAACATGGCATTACTGTAAACATTCAGAAATTACAAACCGGAACTGACTCATTAAACTTCCTGATTTATTTCTTTCTTTCAACACATAAATATCGGTACAAGAGTGCAAAAAATATATACGCTCCACACCATATTTGTGTGTGTGTGGTCTGTGATACTGCCCGGGTGCCCAAACCGAATCAGGTGGTTTTCTTAGGGGGCCACACCCAGGGACTTTGACCTAAAGGTCTAACCCACAAGGCAGTGGAGCATCAAGAGGAGATGTAGTACTATGGTAGCTGGCGACCAAGGATCGGTCCACACGCCATTTGTTCCCACAGGATACTGGACCCCATGTGCACCATTGGTTTGGGATCCGGTTAAAGCGCCGGATATTTGCTTTTCGTCCTCTCAATTTCGTAGACAACACCCCCGCCACGAGAAGGCAGTGAGTAGGGCTTCCCTGGCAGAGGATGTATACTTCCTTGGACACACTATAGACGAGCAAGGCATTCGACCCCTCAGAACCAAAGTGGCCGCCATTCTGGATTACCCAGAACCGACCACCATCAAGCAATTACACACTTTTAACGGCCTTGTAGGTTCCTATAGATGGTTCATATCGAAATGCGTGTTACTTATGAAACCGCTAACCGACAGATTTCGTGGAAGTGTGAAATTCATCAATCTGGACGACACCGCACGAAAAGCGTTCTTCACAATTAAGGACACCCAAGTACCCATTAGTATCGCAGTTGTCGCATCTGACTCAGCAATCGAAGGAGTCTTACAACAGTGTTTTAACCTTTCCTGGCAACCTTTGTCTTTTTTCTCTAGACGGTTGCTAGACACTGAGTCGACGTACAGCACGTTCGGTAGGGAAATCCTAGCTATGTATTGTGCTGTGCGGCATTTACAACACTGTACCAAAGGCTGTGAATTGACACTTTTTACTGACCATAAACCGCTTACTTTCTCTTTAAGCTCCTTATTATTATTATTATTATTATTATTATTCGCAAACATCTTATGGGTACATAAGTGTTGTGAAAAAATCATTTCGGGTTTCTTCAAAAAATGCAATACTACACAATTTTCAGTAAAGTTAGCATTATATTTGCCATATTTAAAAAAGAGTAATAAAAATAGAATAATAATAATAATAAATCGGGTCTATATAATTGAGAAGAATATTGAAATGAGTTTAAAGAAGGAAAGGAAGAAAATAAGGGAATAGAAATAAAGGAGACATGAAATACGCAAATAGTTTATGAACACAGAACATGAATAAACGACCATGTATATATCGTCTGATTAGTAACAAAAAATAATTAAGAAAAAATAACTTATCATCGCATTAAGATATGACGCCAGAATAAATGTTTGTGCAGTTATAGTTTGGAGTGATGTTATGAAAGTCTCAATTACATGAAAAGGATAACAAAATATCCTTATGTATGAGTCATATATGCGTAGTGAAGATAAAACGAGTCTGAGAAGTTAATTTTAATGTAACACAAGTTATTGTCTTCATTACAAACTTCGTAATCTTAAGAATAATATTCATTTAGAAGGAAAGAAGAGAGAGAAAAGTGAGCATCTAGTGAAAAGGTTCATTCATGATAAGAATGATTATTGTGTAATGAATATCGACCTCAGACGTAAACCAGAAATTGAGAAGAATAAAATAAAAACACTTTACTGCACTCGAATGAATGCATTTAGATTTATTTAATAGTATACAGAGTGAAACCGGATATTAGTGTAAATATTTGTTCAATAATAATAAGAATGATGCTATGAAAGTTACAATTGGTACATGGGGCGTGCCAGTTTACAGGCAAGATCGAATTGATACAAATAATACAATATCCACTGTAGTAAATTACATAGCTGGGTTGATAATTTTTAAGATATGAATGTAGATGGTTTTAGTCAGTATCACAGTTGGCGCGCTTCATGAAAGTTGCGTTGCGAATGTGCAACTGATGGTCAAAAATAGATCGATTGAAGGTATGAGCTTCTAGAAATCGCAACCTTATGTCCCTTCGGAAAATCCAAGGCTTTAAGTATGGTGCAGGATGAAGTCATCCGTTCCATATCTCAAGGGGGCTGAAAGAGGGAGCAAGTAAAAGAAAGGGCGAGAGACAGAGCGGCCGATGTTCATGAAAAATATTTAAGGTGACGTCTATGGAAGATATTATAGATGAGGTAGTCACACAACTATTAATCCAAGATTTTGGGATTCGGTTTATCATTATAGTGGCAAGGATAAGTGTTCTAATGCCTGTAATTTTTGGAAACAAGTGGGAATCCTTTGGGAAACTTCATTGTATGACACATTTATAGGCAGGGATCGATCACTCGTGCGGAGTCATTATCGACCCAACGTCTTCAATGCGTCGCTCAGGCGTTTTGACACAGGTGTTTTAGATAGCATCAACTTCAGCGTAGAACGACGGGGATGTGATGAAGTATCCAGCTTCTAGTGTAGTCTGTCGGATATTTAAAGTGATTCTAATTACATATTTTCTCAGAAAACAATATGCTACATGAGGCACGTCAGTTTACAGGTCTGATCAAATTGGTACAAATACTACTTAGTTAGGCTGATATGATATAAGGCATTTTGGTTATATAAGCAGATGATAAATTTTCAAACATTATAACATGGATGTTAGTAAGACTCCAATGTCCAATACGAGAGATATCGGGTTTTCTTAAGGCCGCGTCGTGACAAGCAATTGGTGTTAGAGAATGAATAAAATTAAGGTTCAGAGCAGTCGTTCGGTGACATTGACGCATTATTTGGTGCTTCTTGATAATGACCCCATGTAAATTCAGGGTATAACGGTGCAGGACGAACTCATATGTTCAACATATGCTATCTGTGGTATACCACAAGAATGCTAATAAAGAGGTGAACAGTGAAGGATGAGAAATAGGACAGACAGGGTCCATAAATGCAACGGTGGTTCCCAAAACTTTGTGGGTGATTGGAGCCTCGTTACCAAAGCTGTAAAGGATCGAGCGTCACCGTTTAAGAAGCTGAATGTCCCAAGAATTGTACGGAAATCGACTGATGATTTGGACTTACAGTCTATTCCCAAGAATGTCTGTCCGGTCATAAAAGAGCATAGGAATCAGGAACTCGCTTCGACCTCCAAACAACAAGGTCCTAAACCTGAGCGCACCGGAAAACCTGGGAAGGCAATAACGGTTCGTGACGATTCTCTCATAATCATGAACCTTGAAGACATCCCTGATCTTTCCCTCAGTTTGCAGAACAAAAATGATAGTACGCCCTGTGTAGAGTTAAACAAGAAACTTGAACTTCCCGAAATAGGGCCTTTGACGGTCACACGACTCGCTTGGGGAAAAATCATCCGATGCTACTTCGTGTCTCACCCTACTAGCTAGTCACTTATTGTTTAGTGGGATGTCACGAACTAATGGTATTGATGCTGATTTATCACGCAAAATACCTCTTTAAATCGTGTTACGAACGTTTAATCGGTTTCACTTCCTACACAGAAATCCTATTACAAGCAAACTAGACAATTTGCTTATATACGAAGCCTACTCAAGACCCTATAATACCTGAAAAAAATAATACAAAAAAAAACGAAAGGGGCTCTAGTAGCTTCGATAATAAAAGGAAGACAGCCAATTGTATATCGCAATACTGTTTCTAGCACTTTATTTTATTTTATAATCACACACAATCCCATACTCTCAGCTCCTTTCCGAATCGCCTCCATTTGTCAGCTGTATGTCCACTCACACCTTGTTAACACTTATTTTCTTTAACCTATCAAAATGCTCTTTCGTAACAAATACCTTAATAAAAGAAAATTGGACTGAGTAATCATACCTTAAACATTCCTTTATGAATATTGGCCGCTCTGCCTCTCGCCCTTTCTTTTACTTGCTCCCTCTTTCAGCCCCCTTGAGATATGGAACGGATGACTTCATCCTGCACCATACTTAAAGCCTTGGATTTTCCGAAGGGACATAAGGTTGCGATTTCTAGAAGCTCATACCTTCAATCGATCTATTTTTGACCATCAGTTGCACATTCGCAACGCAACTTTCATGAAGCGCGCCAACTGTGATACTGACTAAAACCATCTACATTCATATCTTAAAAATTATCAACCCAGCTATGTAATTTACTACAGTGGATATTGTATCATTCGTATCAATTTGATCTTGCCTGTAAACTGGCATGCCTCATGTAACAAACTGTTATTTGAGAACAAATTATTATTATTATCAAACCTGATGAAAACGTAAGAATACTGCCTGGCATACCGTATTCTGAGCGCAATCTCATCCATAAAGAATCTCGCGAGAAGTTCCTCCGCGAAAATAATATCATTTTGCAAGGTGTACCAGAAAACGCGGATCCTGTTCACACAAACTCTGATATTAAGGAATGGAAATTCATCAAGCAATGCTTGAAGCCTGAAAACATACTGACTCAACAAGTGACAAGACTACCCAAGGAGGATGGAGATTGTAAACCGCGGCTAATGAAGATAACTTTCCTATCCTACACATAATAATAATAATAATTTATTCTCAAATAACAGTTTGGTACATGAGGCATGCCAGTTTACTGTCAAGATCAAATTTGAAAATATTTCGTTCCAACAGACGTCGGCTACCAACTGGAATCTATATGCATCTAGGCCGTTACAAGACCACATGACGCCAGGATCAAGCTCAAAGGCAAGTTGGAGCTAACCATTGCACTTGTGGACTTTCTCGATCATAAAAAACGTGTAAAGGACAGGGGTTATCAATTCGGAAAACCTTGTACAGGTAGGCTACCTGTCCATTCAAATAAGGCTCATGCAGACAAAAGGAAGGATAATTGAAATCATAAACTGCTTATACATGAACGCAGCGAGTTCGCCAAATAAAATGGATGAGCTACGTGATCTTAGCCATGCTAATAACGCTCATCTGATAAGAATATCTGAAACTTGGATATCTTCTCAGGTCACAGACCAGGAGCTAGCAATACCCGGGATGTCTTTGTTTCGCAATGACAGAAAAACAGGAATTGGGGGTGGAGTAGCCTTGTATTTACGATCCTAGCTGGAGACACATCAATTGCCCAATCAAGAATTCATCAATCTTAATGAATCCATATGGTGCTCAGTAAGATTGTCTACCACCTTGAAGTCATCTACATCAAGCCCGCTGCTGACATTGAGTACGACCATGTGCTGGGAGGATTTCCAAATGTACAAGCAACCTACGATCATCAAGAATCTCACTCTTCTTTTGATAGGCCGCCGAAGACACTGTCGGGCAGAATACAAACGAACTGATAACAACGGCGCGTAAAGGCAATGCAAACATATAAAGAATATATACACAAAGACAATAAGAGAGGACAGGCTTCAGTACCAGGTAAAGCTTATGAATAAGTTTGTCTTCAATCCTAAAAGCTTATTCCGTTATGCAGCCTCTCTTCGACAAGCAAAAACTGGAGTTTCTCAACTGCTAGGTCCTAATGGCTCGACCAATAACGACGGTGACGTCACGAACCTTTTGGCTGAATAATACTTCCGGACATTTCAACCGACCCACATCAACTTTACTGATGAAAGCTTCATCTACAACTGCCCGGGTACGGTTCATTCTGCTATACTGAGGGAAGCAGCCTCAATCCTGGCAACAACGCTTAAAGTGATGTCCTCACACACACTAAGCCGAGGCAAGCTACTGGAAATTTGAAAGCTGGCTCACATTACACCAATTTGTAAAGGTGGTCGACGCAGCGAACCTTCGATCTGCTGACCAGTGACCCCTCTCTCTATACCTGCAAAAGTTATGAAGTCCCTGATATGCTATGGTATACACGACTATTTATTATCCATAAATTTTTTTACACCCAACAACACGGTATCAGCAAGGGTTATTCTTGTATAACAAACCTGGAGAAGGTTGAAGTTATTTACTTTGACTTATCAGAAGCTTTTGATACGGCCAAATATGTATGTCCTAACAATAAGCCCAAATGATTGACTAGCTCTCTTCATATCTAAAAAAATCGACATTCTGAGGTCAGGGCTAACTTCACTTTCAGGTTATGGAATGTCCTATTGAAATCCACTAGGGCTCAGCACTAGGACCTCTTCTTTTCTTAGTTTATATAAACGATCTTCTACAACAGCTATCACCTGATTTATTGGTTTTGCTCATGATGTGAAACTTTGGAGAGAGGCGCAACCAAGGGGGTATACTGGCAATTCAGGAGGGTCTGGTTAGACTTCAAAGTTGAGCAGATGACAACAGACTAACCTTTAACCCTTCAAAGTGTGAAGTAGTTCATTTGTGACATGTTGCAGACTACGGTTACGACTTAGGAAACTCCTTTCAAGAAGTGTCTCAAGTTGATGAGGATTTAGGGGTGCTGGTACCCTACGATTCGAAGTCTTACGTTAGCTGTGAAAAATGCCTTTCGAGCAAACCTTTCACTGGTAATATTGAAGCACATTTTCGGCTAGTTTGACGTTAGAAATTTCCACATAATTTTCAACAGTTTTATTCGCCTCCATTTAGAGTACGGAAACAGTATTTCCTCTCTCACTCCAAAAGCATTAGGATACTCCTGAACATATCCAACGGTAAGCCACGAAATCAGTTCGTTGACTCAAATTCAAGCCTAATGAATAGCGCCTCCATTTACTAAACCTTTGCCTATTAGAGTATTGGCGTCTTAGGGATGACCTTTTGATGGCTTAAAGTATCCTTAACACTTTTGGACATCCTCTTAAACATCGACTTAAGCTTAGCTCCAACACAAACCTAACACCCAGAAACTGGAGACGCAATTTCTACTCCTTAAGAGTGGTTGAATGCCAGAATTTGCTTCCGGCTGAGTTAGTCCAAGCGACTTCTCAGGAGTCCTTTAAGAGGAAATTCGATCTATTCTTAAGAACTAAGGTTATCATCTTACTATGATTTACCATTTTTTCCTCTATTATCGTTAATATACCTGGGTTGCTGCCTGGAGGTATTGGTGATCCACTGTTACTAGATATGGAAGCCTGTTAAGCGAAAGCTTCTTCTATTCCGTCCACAACCATTTGAACCATTTGAAACGCTATAAAGTTTGACCTTGAGATGATCGAACATATTCAAAAATCGTACATGAGTTCGTGGTCAGTTGGTAATAACCTAATGCTTCAACCTTCTCTTCTTATATTGTATTGAACGTCTAAATAAATGATGTGCTCGGCTTATGAGTCTTTCTTAGCTTCTTTTCAAAGTAGTGTTGTTTCTGATATTCAGATTTTAAGTAGTTATTGATCAGTCACGTTGTTTTTATTTTGGTCTGAAATTTCTACCGTAACCAGACTCTACGCTCTCCTGATCAAACTATAGTTAGATTCTGTTGGGTGAAGGAACTAGAACGAGGTTCGAACTACTTCATGTTGCGTCGTTGCTTGTGATATAAATGATCAAGAACATATATTAGTAAGTATATACTTACGGGGCGAATCTTGAAATAGTTGAATGTACGGTAGTTATGGTGCATCTGATATTTTTAGAGCACAGATGCTATACGTAATATCTATGTTCAAAAGCTGCGAATTGTTTGACAAATACGTATCTACGACGAGCAGAATTCAAAAAGCGTCCCTGTTTAAATCTAAGTAAAGTGAGTGAAAAGATGTGGAAATCAAGCAACAATGCATGTAATCGTTCGCCATATTCCAAATGAAATTTACTATATGGTAAAAATGCTTGGATGTAATCACAGAATAACTTTCAAGTATTACTGGTTAAAAGGTAAAAGTTTTTGAGGCGCTTTTGGTTTAATATTGCTGATAAAAAGCTCTCAGAACTTCCCATTTTTAAGATGACTATAAACCCAGTCATATATTCGAATGAATTAAAGACAGTATTAGTCAAGGTAATATGGAACATTTACCCACTAATTAAATTAAAAGAAGGCAGTATTTCTTAGATGACCAAAGTCAGTGTAAGAAAAACCACCCACATGAACAGGCTGTCACGAAAATTCCAAAAATTCCTAACTATTTACCTCAGTTAGTTATGTTTTATCCAACTGAGACAGCCTGGACAATGTCTTGAATCCAGCTTTATTTTAAGAAATACTAGAGATTACCATGCATTGTTGACATACATTCAAGATGCCACATGTGCAACAAAATTTTGCATATCTTTCCTAATTAATAGTGATGCTTGTTTGGTGCTTTTTAAACATTAGGTCTGTGGCCATAATGCAGCTTTTACTTGTTATGTTGTTTGTATCTTAGAAGTCCTCTTGTTAAACAATTATTTTATTTCACTTTTATGGTTACTATTTATCAGAATCTAAAAGTCCGATTTCTGTTCTATTTCGTTGTTAGCAGCAAAAGAGTTTTGAAATCTTGATGTATCTGTTTCTTCTTGCAGGCATTTGACCTGGCTTACTAATAACGACTGAAAGTGAATTGATTCTATGAGGACTGTTTTATGTTCTATGATAAACTCAGGCAGCTGATTGGCCAATATATTCAGGAATTTTACAACATAAACTGATCCGTAAACAACTACCTATTGTAACTCATTACAAAACCTAGCTCGTTATACCTCCATATCGTTTTAATGAAAGTGCACTTAAATTATGATGGATTTTACTTCTCCACTATTCAATAAATTTCGACAATGGAACTATTCGGATGTATTGGTAAATCCTGGAATACTTGCTTACATGTATAATGAGTGGCTAAAAGCATAATTCATCTATTACTAAGCTTCCCCAAATCGTACACTTGAGGATCCTGGACGTAGTTTGCTGATTGACTAGTTTCAAGACTGTTCAACTGACAGATTTTGACACACTTTTTACATGGTATTAGTTTTCAATAGACTAAACTAAAACTTTACAGACAGGTTGAAACCAATTCAAGATTTACGTCCTCGGCATTCTGCAGGTTATCTCTAATCCCATAGCATCATAACGTAGATTTAGGACATTTGAACTGATGAGTGGCTTAGTCTGAAAAAATTGACTATCAATGGTTAGTAGCGTAACATGATATTAGTCACTCCCCACTGTTAAATCAATGTTATAATCCACACTGTTAGTCGAAATTAGAACACTGAGTAGCCGCTGTGGTACTTGCCTTACTTAAAAAATTTATCATCACTTGTACCATCAAAATGAGTTTTTTTAGCTGAACAGACAACACTTGTTCTGTTTTATCTCGGAAGTTACTGTTAAGTCAGGTAACGAATTATTTTTAATCCAATTATATTAAAGATAATATGTACAAAACTTTTATTGTTAGTTTTATGCTAAATCGAATTCTAATGTCTTCAATAAAAATATAAACAGCATTACATATTTGTAAGTAATTGCAATGATGTAAAATTTTGAATCTATTCCAAGTTTTAACTTATAATTATGATGGTTTAGTATTTATAAACTAGACCAACATTCTTGCAACAATTATACAATATAGTATGTTATATGAAATAAATTTTATACTTAAGTTTTATAAAAATAAGAAAACAATGTTAAATTGTTACCCTTTTATTGATCAAAATATTGTCATATATGTATGTATAGACACTAATATGAATATACATCCAATCAAACAAAGAAATATAATACATACAAGCATATATTGTAAAGAAATAAACAAATACCTCCAATTGGACTATGAAATCACAAATATTGTTTCATTTTAACTGATTCATAGTTATCTTACATTGAGTGGTATATATTTTGAAAAAAACACATCTAGTTTCTATGAAATATGCACATTCATTTTATACATATTTGACAAGGTTCAATATAGAAATGGTAAATATTTGATTTTCTGTTCAATAAATATTTCATATAGTTTTATCGGTAAGAATTATTTCTTGCTTATTTCCTAAACTATCCAATCTCAGTTTTTATTTCCATTGTATAATTGTTGAGATATACAAACTAATACGTTTGTGAAAATAATACCGATTTTAGGCTGATAATTTAAAACAGCTTTATAGAGATTGTTTAAAAGAAAGTTAGTTGACAGTATAAAATTACCTCAAGTGAAGTAAAATCTTTGGGGGAATCGTGGATTTTGACTGTTGAAAAGTTTTATAATATCATGAAACACATGTCATGTACTTTGTTTTTTCACTGTTTGACTAGTATAAGTCAGTTTATGATGTAATCTTCCAATATGATATAGTATATTTTAAGTAATGAGTGAATATTTTTAAAGCAGTTAACACAGTGTAATGGGAAATATATATCTGCACTTATCACATAGTGAAACTCGTATTCGTGAATAAAACGTGTATAGGATCTGTTCATAGTTTTGGTTACATTTGAACTGTTTTACAGGTGACTATTTGTAACACAAGCTAGATTTATCTAGATATGCCTTGAGATTTTCTGATATTATTAACCGGTGTTTTTAACATTGAAGTGTTTCACGTTTGTGTTTGAGGTAACTAAATTCCTGTAGGACAAAAATGTACATGTCATGTATATAGTTCCCTTTATTATCTTAAAGAGAGCAAGAACGAAGATTGGTGCTCTCTTTAAAATGCATACACTTTTTGATTATCGAAAACTGTTTAACCTTATGTTTTGTCTACTTCTTGGAGCTGACAAATAAGCCGGTTTAACTGCTAAGTAGAGTTCGATTAGCTCTAACAGTTCAAAAGAATTTAACACTGAGTACAATTCAGTTATCCCTTGCTGTAAGTAAAAGAAATACAGGTCATTTTTGGCTTATTGAAAAAAAGTTTCCTCATGGTAGAGTTCGTTATCTTTGGTTTATTCCATTTCAGATTTAATGGTGCAATCTGTCCAATAAAATACAGACAATCATATACATATATACATCTTTCATATGTATTAAATAACATGCATATAACAATGGATGAATCTAATAAGGAATTAATTAATACTGTACCACATTCACGGGCAAAAACACGACCATCTGGAAAATGTACATTAGCTAGGAAACGTTTAAAACAAGTGTTTAATATGAGAAAATATTATTTATCAGTTATTGGATTGACAGGTTTTGAAGCATTATTAGTATTATGTCGAGTGATATTGGAAACAGAATCATTACGTTTACCTGTAAGTATGTAATATTTGTAGAATAAATAACATTATTACAGTTTTTGCAACGATTGTAATCTTTTATAGTACAGTTTTGAATAATGTTTTTACTATATAATGAACACATAAATCCAAGCGATACTGATTCATACATATTTAGAAGTTGTTTACCAACATAGGTCTGGTCACATCTATTTATAAATATCAACATGCAGAAGATTTAAACCCTCAAAGATTACGACGAGACCACATTGAAGAAAGAATGCATTAATTCATGGATGTCGTATTGAAATGACCCAATGATATTCATTAATAAGATGATTCGTCGGCAATAAATCCTAGCACCCGTGATTAATTCTACAACTAATCAGCTATTTAATTACTCACTGCACTTTTTTTCTAATTTCCCAATGATTATTCAGTTTTAATGGTATTTTCATATGTTCCGTGCCTAAATTACTAAAGAAAATAGGTTAATACTATATCTTGGTTATCTGAGAGGTTTCCGATTGGAAATCTGTAACTTTATAAAGTTTTAATACTAAACCGATTCTACCAGAGGAACCATTGGAAATCAGAGATCACTTGTATACCTGAAAGCACTGGACAGCCGTTTCGTTCTATAATGGGACTCCTCAACAATGTACATTCACGACCCGCCTCGCAAGATTCGAGCCTAAAACCTATTGGTTTCGCGTACGAACGATTAACCTTTAGATCACTGAGTCAGCATCCAATGGTGTTAACTAAGCTGGGTAATATATGTCAATGATTTGCTAATACTATAAAAAAACAGACTCTTTTAATAAAATTAATATAGTCGTGAAAGAGAATACAAGTGGTGACAATAAAATATATTTGAATGCAAAATTACAGAGCATCTTAGTAAAAACTGAGAACCGTATAGTAATACCTTTATTTACAAAACGTCAATCAATTGTCCCAGACTTCTTTGTTCTTTCGATTTCACATTAATCATTCTTTGTCCTCGTTCTCTTTTTGTTTTTTTCATCTTCTTAATCTTCTGCCTCCAGACATTTCACTTTCGGTTGATGATACATACTACTTGTATCAATCGACATCAGTAGCACACATACACACACACCACAATATTACGGATAAGTATAGTCGTGATATCTAAGGCTTTATCAATTACATATTAACTATGGGATAATTCGGTAGTTATTTGAGTTAACGTTTAACTCTATATACATAGTATAAAAGGTTATAAGAATGTAGAGTACTAGCGATAAGGCGTGCTAGACATGAGTAATTCTTCGTTCTTATAAAATTTATAGTAAATTCGACACTACATAGATTAATGTATGATTTAGTTTGTGAGTAATTGTTTATGTTTTTCAATTACTACTTAATGATCATTGTCTTACTTTATGTGTATTTCTTTTTCTACAGCCCGGAAATACTCAACGATTAATTTTAGAAGGTCAATTAGCTTTAGAATGTTTAAGTTTATTTACATTGACATTATTTGTTGTGGAAGTTCCATTTAAAATATGGGCTATGGGAATTCGTCAATGGGGTCGTCAATTATTATTTATTATAGATGGTCTTGTATGTGCAGTTTGTTTCTCATTAGATATCTATAATATTTATCGACATTCTAGTCGATCATTAAGAGGGATTACATCATCAAAAGTTTTAGAATTATGTAATTATTTACATATTACTTCACAAGCAGATACAGCTTCAACATTTGCTGAAATCTTTGGTCTTATGATTGTTTATAGATTATGGTATATTAAAAGATTTATAAAAAGTAAGTATTCAATTTGTATTTGTTTTCATTGTATTTATTGTGAATTATTAGTATTCTTCGGATTTATCTACATTATAACCGCTATCAATAAGATGTGCTAAGATAGAACTGCGTATTGTTTTTATCTATCCCTTCATAAACCAGGCTAGTAGGTGTTCACTCATTCGTTGGTTAAGTTGCCTGATAGTATGCCCGATATAGCTATCTCCACAGGAGCAGCTGAATTTGTAAATGAACATTGAGGAGGCCAACTCAGGTAACTTATCCTTCGTTTGAGTAGACATCGCTGGTCGACTCAAGAAGGTGAACGCAAGATTGACTGCGTAGAATGTCCTGCTAATTACTTTCGTTAACCTATCATTCAGAATATCACTGGCCATATCCTCCGTTGAATTGTACTTGTTTATTTTGTACTTTTTGAAATGTATAAGTGTTTTCTCAATCAAACTGTTTTAATTCATTATGTAACTTAACTCCCCAGAAATTGGTGTAATCCTTTATCAATCTTTCATTCTATATAATGATTAGAACAGTAATAACGTGAGTTATAAAGATGACTTTAGAAGAACAATGAATTTAGTGTATTTTAAGTTTTATGTTATTTGAATTCTAGCTGATATTAGTATCAGAGATGCTTGTTTTGTCTAATTTGGGACTAACTAGCTAGATGTGCTTTCATCCAAATGTTGTTATTTATACGGAAAAACAAATCCAATACTTATCGTTTAGGTTTTCAGCAGCAAAACAACACGTTGACGTTTGGAGCAATAAGTAATATCTAGGTAAAGACACTATCACCAGATATCAGGTATATCCAGATAACAAGTCTAGTATGAATCGAATTATCTGCTTTCTTGAGTGTTTCATATTTTTCATTTTCTTACATTTTTTTGGAAAATTTACTATTTAAATAATCAACATGTTTTATTATACAACAAATACTACTTATATGTGATCATTGATTTGATCAGTTCAAACAAACAAACAAGAGAAAGAAACATAATATTCCATAAGAATATAATTTTCTATATACGACCAGTTACCCAATAGGCATCATTGAAAATACTTTATAATTTTACATGTTAGAGGGAGTTTTGTGGAGATTTTAGTCATTTTCATAGTTGAGATCATGAGTCAATTGAAGCTCGACCACCATAGAAAACTTGGAAGTACTGGATGGCAATTTCGTCCTACTGTGGGACTCCTCAACAATGCACATCCATGATCCAGCTCTGTGAGATTCGAACCTAGGACTTATCAGTCCCGCGTATGAGAGCTTAACAACTAGACCACTGAGCCGGTATTCAACAGTACTAATGTCTAACTTCAATTAATCCACGAAATTGAGCGACACATCCATCATTGTTTTCACTGAGTTGCTATCTCACGACAGATCCGGTTGAACTCCCTTGATCACTGCTTCTCACTAGAACTCCAGAAAATACCTCTTGAACTCAATTCCTATAATATTTTAGTTTAGAATTATTGAAAATAATTTCTAGAATATTAGTAAGATTCATTTTAGATCTTGTTTAGAAATTAAGACTAAATTCGATGTCGAGTTGAAATGATGATTGAAATTTCGTATCTTTACTTAAATAAAGAAGATTACACTTACTTACTTACTTATGCTCGTTAACCCTCATGGAGGAGCATAGGCCGATCACCAGCATTCTCCATCCAACTCTGTCCTGGAAAATTCTTTCCAGTTGTTTCCAGTTGCTATTCATCCTTTTCATGTCTGCTTTCAATCCCCGAATCAGTGTGTTCTTTGGCCTTCCTCTTTTTCGTTCCCCTTTAGGATTCCAAGTTAACGCTTGCCTTGTGATGCATTTAAATGATTTCCGTAATGTGTGTCCTATCCACTTCAAACATCTTTTCCTATATATATAATTTTCAAAAATGAAATAATACTGATCGGGTGGATACGTTACGTAATAATTATGTAGTGACATATCGATTATAAATTGGAAGAAAGAGAAGTAATCATGATCAAAGTGATTATTTGAAAATCAAGCAGTTGCTACGTTGCATAATATATAAAAGAGAATGGAGACAGAATACTTTTTTATTTTGAGATCATAAACCGATTGATGTTAGACCACCATTGAAAACCTGAAAGCACTGGACGGCCGTTTCGTCCCATTGTGGGACTTCTCAACAGTGCGCATCCACAATTCCGGCCGCGGAATTCAAACTCAGAGCCTTCAGTCTCGCGCGCGAACGCTTAACTTTTAAACAATTGAGTCGGTATCCAACAGTGTTAATGTCTAACTTCAACCAGTCCACGAAGTTGGGCGACGATCTTCCATTGTAATGAGGTAGACACCTGTTTCTACCCGACACGGAATATTTTGATGAATCGTCAGTAATATAGTAGTTATGTAAGAATCAAGAAATGAATGTTGAGAATAAGTAAAATACAAAAAAATACAAAAAAACCACTGAAGAAATACGAGAATCGTTTATCATAGTTCTGCTACAAACTTCCCTATTATACTGATGGCCAAGGTAACGAGAATGATTATGCAAACCTCGTTTAAGTGCAAAGGCTAGGTTTGTGAACATGGATTGTAATGGCTTGAGCAATGTGCAAAAGACTCACTTGTTTACTGTTTGTTTGTTTGTTTTCTATGACAATCAACATTTTGAAATGGATAATACAATAAACATCAAATTTCTATTATGTCATAATGTTGTTCTATTCTACTATTTATAAATTGAAAATTAGTAGTAGTGAATGAAAAATTCTTCATAAAATGAGGGTAGTAAGAATAAAAAACAAACAAACAAGATATGTAGTAGTAGAATATGTAATAGAATGAATAATGCACAGTTTCTAATTGATTGAATCATTGTCAACATTTAAAAATTGATGATCTAGACCTTAGTTGAACTTGAATTGATTGATTCATCATAAAAGAATCATATAGATAGATAGATAGTTGACAAAATTCAGTTTTTATAAGTATAGGGTTGTAGAGATTATTAATGTTTTGATTGAGATCATGAACTGATTGGTTAGATCATCAATGAAAACCTGGAAGCACTGGACGGCCGTTTCGTCCTATTATTGTGAGACTCCTTAGCAGTGCGCATTTACGATCCTGCTCGCGGTATTCGAATCCACGGCCTTCAGTCTCGCGCGCAAACTCTTAACCTCCAGATCACTTAAAATATTGAAATACATTTCTGTTTAGTTCAGCTTTAATGGTTGATGAATGTAAGTCAGAGAAGATTACACAGTAAAATAAATTGTGGCTACTATACAAATGTTGTGAACTGATGCTAGTCAGATATATCTATGTATTTATAGTAACTGTCGATTCGCATCAAGTTTAACTATTGTATAAATAATAAGCATGAATATATATATATAGCGATCTGTTCAATTGATTGATCACTGCGTTGTAACTAATGCCACATTTGTTTAGTCTTTTAATACTAACTCACTTATATTTATGAACTTGCTAGTTGACACTGGTTTGAGAGAGCAGCAGTGTTTTTAGGTTCGTAAATATGTCTTTCTGATAAGTACTGGCAAAAACTGAATCTACGTCAAACATTGTGACCAGTGGAGTCCAACCAGATCTGTTGTGAGATAGTAACTCACTGAAGACAATAGTGGACGGTGGTTCGATTCCATGGATTGGTTGAAGTTAGACATTAAGACCATCGAATGCCGACCCAGTGGTTTAGAGGTTAAGCGTTCGCGCGCAAGACTGAAGGCTCTGGGTTCGAATCCCGCGAGCGGGATTGTGGATGCGCACTGTTGAGAAGTCCCACAATAGGACGAAACGGCAGTCCAGTGCTTCCAGGTCTTCAGTGGTGGTCTAACATCAAGGTGAAACTATAATTGATGGACGACCTTCGAGTGACGCTAGACTGACCTTGAGAGTATCCATCTGATAACCGGGACTAAATGATGGTTATAACCCTTCGTGAAGAATTAGAATTAGAATTTACAGTTGATGATTAAGGTTAGAAATTATATTTAGGGTGTTCATCACAAACTGACATCACTTATAATGCCAAAACTTTATTTAGCCAAATGGATGAGTGAATTTCGCGTCAAACTCCGAGACCTGTTATCTTGTACGTGATTGGTTCGTCCAAAAAATTTAGTTTCGCCTATTTCAAATTAAATGGCCTTTTTATTATAAACATACTAATTCATTGAATAATTAATTCAACAAAAGAATTTTCTCAAAGAATATATAAAAGTCTATAATTAATTTTGAATCTCAATCATCGACTACTGACTAGTTGAACAGTACTGTGTATGATATGTTGCTTCCAGTAGTGAAAGCAATTCATAAGATAGAGTTACGGAAATAGAATGATCAAATGAACAGAACTTGTTGTTTAAACAAACTATTAAATAGGGTATATGGAACTATGGAACCACAAATTTTTTACCGATTTCTAGACTCGCTATGTCTAATGCATTGGTTAGTTTAGTCACAAACAGAGTTAACTTAATGATCGGTGTGCTCTTCGAAAGGTATCTGCTAAAAATAACAATGAATCATGCATTTTACTGAAGAAATGATATAAGAGTGTAAATTTATAGGCTTATTGACCTTACTCAAAATCTTGAAGTAATTTGAAGCTTTGCTTGGCTTATAATTGTCTTCTGTGTAATAAACCTTGTGGTGCTTGTGGAATTAAATATATTTTCCTGACTGAATCTTGTCTTCTTCCTCTAGCTGATAGGTCTCGAGCGCAGAGGAATAGTTTAGTTTGTCCTTTTATTTCATTGCTGGTTTTCGTTTCGTTCGCTGGTCCAAGGTGATATCATTATAATCTCTTAGACATAGGATCCATATACAAAATGTTTTAGCTCATATTAAGTTCATGATGAATGTTAATCTAAAACTATTCATTTTTCTACACAAAGATTGAAATAAACTGCCAATATATTAAACTAGTTGATTGTAACACTGATGTACAGTAAGGATATATGTCTGAATAAATGCATATTTGCAGATACATATCATGTTTTAATTGAATGAATCAGATGAAATGGGAAGGTGATTAATCCAACACATATTTACTTCATTCTAAAACTGTATTGGAACAATCTACTTTGCTATCATTTCATCATGAAATTCCATGAAGCTATGACGTAGATAGGTTTGTACATTATCTTGTGTTGGCTTAATAGTCATAGAAAAGAAATATCACATTTGTATTCACTTGTAAAATATGTTAGTAAATATAAATGAGATGATTCAAGTTCACTGTCCAACAACACCAAAAACTTTATAACTAGATTTGCTGCCGGGGGAACAACATCCTACATCCACGCGGCACCTGAGACGTTTACCATCCGTGCTCCGCCGGCCTGCAGAGACATCTACATCCGATGTCCGTCCAGCAGCCGCACGTCCCACCGCTTCTCTCCATCGATAGCACCCGCTACAGACAACGCCGCCCCTCCAGAACACTCCATTCGACGCCACCTCTCAGCACCAGACTGCCCCAAATAGCACCTCACCTCCAGGCCCCTAACAGCATTCGCAGAACAGCACCTCTCACCTCCTGGTTGGTAGCGACACCAAATGTGATGAACAGAACACGGGTGGGGACAATCGAATGTATTTAACACAAAATTACACGAATTGTCAATAAAATCTAACAATCATAAAGTAAATGCTTAATTTGCAAAATGTCTATCGATTGTCCCAAAATAACTCAGACTTCATTGTTCTTGCATTTTCATACAAATTGCATCCTGTTTCCATTCTTCACTGATCGATCCTCTTGTCTCTCTGCTGCTAGACCTTCTGTTCACGACTAACATCCTATGCTACTTATGTCAATATAAGTAGCATACACCACACAAGTACTAGATAGTTACTTCTTTCCATTTCTGAACTTCTCAACTGTACAAACCAAGCCACATCAGTTTCAACACAATAATCTCAATTTTCATAATGAGTGCAATTTCATTCAGTAAATAGGTCAAAAGTTAGTTAATCATCATTCTTGAATTCATTCATTCTTGTTCACTACTGAAATATTTGTCGTTTATTCATAAATAACAGATTTATTACATAGTTAACAATTATCATGAGTATATACATTATTATCAGTAGGGAGTTGTGAAAATTGTTAAGTTTTTTTTATTGAGATCATGAATCGATCGATGTTAGATCACTTGACAGTCATTTCATCCTAGTATAAGACTCTTTACCAATCCTCATCCATTATCTCGCATACAGGATTCAAACTCAAACCGTTCGATTTCACGCATGAACGGTTAACCTCTAGACTGTTTAGCCAACATTCAACAAAATCGGATGATCATCTTCCATGATCTAAATTAGATACCTATCTTTATCTGACATGGATTAACTCCACTGGTTATCATTACTATATATTGAAATACTTTGATATACATTGCTTAGTGACAACATTGTCACTTTAGTTTTGTAGTGAAGGAGGACACAGTTGAAGACAATCGAAGTTACTTGATAAAATAGAAAAACCATACTATAATACTTAATTTGCAGAATGTTCAATAATTGTCTCGGACTTCATTGTTCTTGCATTTCTATACTAATTGCATTCTATCACCGTTCTTCCTTTTTTGATCTTCCCCCATCTTCTGCCGCCAGACATAACATTCTTGACTCGCGTCATATACTACTTATATCAAATATAAGTAGCACGCACCACAGTTTTATCATTACATACAATTAGGAATACAAGTTTTTATTCTGCTGAAAATCACTTTACACAATTTCATATATATTTCTTATTATTTAAGTAATTTATTCAATGTTTATAGATTTTGTTTAACAAGTCACTTACTTTCCAATGTAAACTATAGTTAATCTGTGCATTTTGATATACTTTCATAGAAATGTATAAGTACACACATATATCTATCTATCTATCTATCTAGTGTTTATGCAATAGAATGGATTTGTCAAAGAGAATTATAAATCGTGTTTTAACAGGTCAACCAGAAACACAAAGAATGTTAGAATACACCTAGAGTTAAACATGAAATGAATATAGGTGTATATTATTATTATTATTATTATTCGTGTGAAATTTCTCTATATAGTTACATATTTAAATGAGGATGAGGATGAATGAATCTGTTGAGATAATGAAGAAGATTTATATCTCAGGTGGATGATTTAGATGAAGTTTTATTCTCCAATCTACATGGTTTGGTTGTGAAGATTTTTAATCGTCAGCGCAAACTTCAGATAGAAGTGAAGTGGGGGAGACTCTAATTTATGGAGAGATTTCAAGGTTACGGCGCCAACTTCAGTGCTTAATCATAACGTACGATCGGTTTACAGGGAATTTTGTACAAAACGTGATAATTGAGCGGCTATAACAAATAAAGCGGTGAGACTGTAATTTGTGGGCGAATCAATCAGGCATAAGATAATAGATCTCGGATTTTAATCCGAAAGCCTTTCATCTATTTGGCTAAATAGATTTCTAGCATTATAGCTGATGTCAGTTCATGATGAAAACCCTACATATAATTCCCAACTAAGGCAAATTACGACAATTATTGCGAAATGGATACTAAAAGCACCAGTAACACTGGCTGCAACCAGTTACTACAATATATACGGATATTTGCAGAGCGTACAGACTCCTACATAGGCTTGGTTATGTGCATCATGTTGTTATCCACAAGTAGCATTTTGTGCACTCAACAACCGGAGTGCACGTAAACAATATTGAAGCTATGTGGTCGAGGCTGAAATAGTATTTGAGACTATCATGACTCCAGAGGCCGACTATACCGTAGCCGTATGGATGATTTCTTCTACTGCATGCATTACGATTTTAGAACCTCTGAACCTCCTTCTAACCCTGATAAGTTTTTGAACCATGTATAAGATGTGCATCCACTTGATTTTCTTGGTTTTGTATAATATATTTTTACTCTATACTGACTGTTTGCTGATTGGCTAATATTTCCCAAGGTTACTTGAGATTCGGTCAAAAGGCGTCCATAAATTAGAGCCTAGCCGTGAAGTGTTCAAATTTTAGATGATGGTTGGAGGTAATCAATAGGAAACTCTTGACCCAGGTTTCGTACTACTTGGCACTGGTCAACAAGGTGTACCTGTAATCTTAAGGGAACTGGTGCTCCCTGTACGATTTGATCCCGTGTCACTAATAAAGACTTGACACATATGACATTGATCACCATTCAGTGATCAATCAACTGTGAATGTTTGAATTTCTCTATATGTGATTCACAGCTTGTCCTGTAGACCTTGATGTTGATTGGTTGTTGTTGACCTTAAACCTATTATTGTTTACTTCTTCGTTTTGGTTATATCTCTAATTCGAACAATTCACTTCTATCTGAAATTTGTACTGATGAGAACTCTACGACCAAACTATTCAGCTCATCGAAAATATTCATTTTAGGGAAATTAGATATAATAATAACATGTGATAAGAGTAGTTTCGAAAGGGAGATTTAACTCTCCCCACTATCGGCCGTACCACGACATGTTCATACTGTACTTTCCATAAACATTCCAACCTATTGAAGTCAATGCTAAAAATGAAGATCTATTAAGTATTCTCATCAAGACGTTAAAAATACAATTTTGTTTCCAATTAATTCGTCATTTAATCAATCTTATTCTGTAATTTCAGAATCCAGGCATTACATCTAGCAGAATATTTAGTAATACATATAAATTAACATTGAATTATTGCAGTTATGCTCATTGAAGTTAAGGTTCTTTGATAGTGCCATTTCTACAAATAATGCTTACACCATTGAAAGCATATCAAATGAAAGATAGTTTAAGGAGTATTACTACTAGCTATTTAATATTATAGAATTGAAATGAACATTCTCGTACAATTCATACATTATAGTACCTTATCATAGTACTGATAAGGTTCATCTCATCGTATTGTCTTAATCCTTTAACTCAGTCTAAAAATTGTCATGACAACCTAATCAATCAACAAACATAAAAGATACAATTTTTTTTCTACTTCAGAAATGTTTCTATCACTTATCAAAGGATACAAAATCTCTTACTATGAAATAATATATCTCATCAGTATGCGGTTATGGAGATTATTAAGTTATCGATTGACATCATGAACCGATCGATTTTAGACCATCATTAAAAACCTACAAGTACTGGATGGACGTTTCATCCAATTGTGAGATTCCTTAGCAGTGCGCATCCATGCTCCTGCCCACAGGATTCGAACCCAGGGCCTTCAGTCTTACGCGTGAACACTTAACATCTAGACTACCGAGCTGGCATTCAACAGTGTTCATGTCTAACCTCAACCAATCCACGAAATTGCGCGACCATCTCCCATTGTACTGTGGTAAATAACTGTCTAAACCCTATACAGATTAGCTCCACTGTTTATTTATTCAATCGTAAACTTGAAACGATTCTCTTCGGCTGTGAATCTATTCCAAAAATAGAAAACACAAGAAAACTTTTTCGTTGTATTACAAGTCTCTAAATCAGTGAACCAACATGATTTTGGCAAAGATCGAAGTCAGACTTTTTGTATCCAACATTAGGTGTGTTACTTCAAAACCATAATTTTATCTTTAATTCATTTGTAGCATAACATAATAATCATACAATGTAACTAAGTGATTGAATTCAATTAGTCACCATTTCACAGTATAATTCTAAGATAAGTAGGTGTGTGATTGATTTTTAATTGGTTAATCTTAGAGATTTGTTCGATTGTAAACTGAGAAACGATTCTTTAAAGACAGATTTCAGTAGATTAATAATTCATCCGAATGTTTTAACTGTCAGCAGTGCATTTCAATGAAGCATCTAATGACTTATTCATTACAGTGATCTACAAATATGGAACTTATCACAGAACTCTAAAAAAGGATGGCTTAGACCAATGGTTACTTCATGAATATAAAGTCTAGCATTAAGATGAAACAAATGTCATATGCTTTTTTATTTTCAAAAGTTTCCAGGTTGAAATTGATGAGTGACAAAAAAAGTGATCTCAGGCTCAAATAAATATTTTTGATAAAGCAAATGAGATTTTTGTGGAGGCCCGTTATTTTTGTTGTTATTTAGGTCGGACGATGTTGCCGAAAGGGCTCTCCACTTTAGTGACCCGTTGATCTGACTCCAATTAGATCGTATGAATGTTTGTTATCATCTAATATATAATCACCGACTTTAATCGTGTTAGTCAATAAAGAAATTAAATAAGTCAAATACCGAGAATGGACTTTTGAATACATATATTTTGTATATAAAGCGGATGGAATAGAAAGAAGAGAAACGATGCAGAGTGAAGATGGCTGGTTAGCCAACTCCCATTTAACCAAACGTTAATCAGCATTTATAGTTACACAAAAGTAAGTTACAGACATGCGATGAGTAATGGAATAAGAAATGTACACACAACTACGCGCTCATACAAAAACAGCCAAGATTGATAAGCGAATAAATAACAAGGTCAGAATGTGACTCAAGTAAAATGAATAGAATAGGCTGTCCGAAAGCTAGAATGTGGTATATGGACTTAATAACATAATAACCGACACTACAAGATCTTACCATAATAATATTGCCCATATTCAATATCACTTCAATACTTATGATATCATTTTGTTTTAAACATTTTTATTTTTTCTGGTTAGTATTGTTTTAGCGAGTTAGTTTTCTACGGGATAGGGTTGCTAACCCCATACCCAACCCTCCTCCTTTTATCCGGGCTTGAGACCGACAGTAACCCCAAAAGGGGCTCCAGGCAGAATGAATTTGTTTTAAAGTGAACTATTATTTTCTTTTTTAAAATTTCAGAAACAGTATTCATTAAGAGTAAACAATCAATTAAAAGAATTCAAGAACTTCAACAAGTTTATGGTGAAGCTGATCAACGTATTAATCAATTAGAAAATATATTACAAGAACAAATAGATCGTAAAGATAATCATCGGTCAATATCGAATGTAATTTTAGATAATAAACAAGGACAACAACAAACAACAAGACCAATGTCAAAAGTGAATTATTCCAATCGTCCTGCACCACGTCAGTTTTCTAATATAGAACGTTAATCAATATTTACATATCTATATCTACATATGTTTTAACCTATCACTGTATTCTTACCATATAATAAGCCTTTTGCATACTTTTTTGGTGTAACATTTATACTACTGCTTCATTTTGTCAGTAGTATAAATGAGCTTTAAAAAATAAATCATGTAGAGAGATTAAATTTTTCATTTAGAAAACTTATAAAAGACTATAATTATACTGGTTCTATTCTATGATTTATGATGAATTGTATAATATGTCTATATCAAATAATAATCTAATATTCTTCTATAAAAAGAGGAATTTTATATTCTTATGTAATAATTTGCTAGTGTTTGCATTTAGATGGATATAATTTACTTCCTTACACCTGTTAATCCCAATGGAGAATAGGCTGTCGATCAGCATTCTACAACCCACTCTGTCCTGAGCAATCTTTTCTAATTCTATCCAATTTTTAATCATTCTTTTCATGTCTATCTTCATTTCTTGCCGTAATATGTTCTTTGGTCTTCCTCTCCAACCCCTTTGGCCTTGAGGATTCCATGTGAGGGCTTGCCTTGTGATGCTGTTGGGTGCTTTCCTCAATTTGTGTCTTATCCACTTGCAGTGGTTCTTCCTGATTTCTTCCATTCCTGGGGTCTGGTTTGTTTTCTCCCACAGTAGATTGTTACTGATAGTGTCTGGCCAACTGATCTGAACACTCCTCCTGGACCCCCTCCCTTGGGCTACTGCCGGTCCAAAGCCCGGATAAAGGAGAAGTGTTGGGCATGAGGTTAGCGAACCCAACTAACTAACTAGAACAACGCTAACCATAAAAATAATTCAAACGTATTTGATATATATAAATAATTGAAATAGTGAAATAGGTTTATACTGTAAAAGATTGTATATGAAGTGTTGAATGGTAATAGTGTGGTCTTTGTATAGAAATTTCATCTCAATTCAGACTTGTTAATCAGGTATATAGACAGTTAAAATAAAGTAATGAGTTTTTCTGGGAATCGAACTGATCAGTTTAATCTTATATGCAAACAACTATAAGTAGATATTCTTAATACTATTAATGAATTTTTGTGCTTATTGTGTAAGTTGTCAAAGTTGAAAGTAATGAATTTGTTTCTAAGTGATACCATTGACATCTTAGTTATATTGTATCACTAGTTTCATTAACCTTCAAGTACAACCATACAAGGATCACATATGTTAATTGTTATATCTAGAGTTCAGATTCTTAATATGCCACGTATAACTTGAGCACTCGAATGCTAGAACCCTCCTAAGTTGCGAATGAGAACACAGAAGACAAGTGGAACGAATGTTATTCCAAACAGTGTCATTTATGGTACAGAACTGTTAGATATTTATAGTTTTTAGTAAAAACGAAATCATCATTATAGTTATCCAATCCACATACAGGGGTTTATTAGCATTAGTTGAATAGAAAAGCTACACGTAGGGATTTCGGAATATTCTTCCAAATGATGATTGGATGAAATATCTTCGACTCTTTCTGAGTTTCTTAGGGCTTCCTCGAGTTCAGCCGTGGACCATTTTTAGCGAGTTATTTTTCTACGGGTTGAGATCACTAACCCATGCTTAATCCTCCTCCTTTCTCCGGGCTTGGGATCGAAAGTAGCCCCAGAGGAGCTCCTGGACAAATTACGTACATGTGCACTATATTAACTAATCAATGGAGCATTATGGTAACTTAAACATGAAAGACAAGCAAAAACTAGTTTTCGAAAGGTTTTACAATGTAAAAATGATTTACATATTTTAAAAAGGAAATTCATGGGAAATTGTGTACAGAGTTTAAATTTATGTATCATTTTGCTTAATGTTAGAAATAGATTACTATAACATACCATGAAGTCATATTCTTATTATAAATGAATGGATTTGTTGTTTAGATTTCGTGCAATAATCCAAACATTACTGTATATTATATCATCGACACTGATAATAAGTATAGTCGAGGAGGTCAGCACAACTAACAATTCATATCTTCTATCCAGCCGACGTTTTGTTTAACCAGCTAATATGTTAAAGCAACTCTCCTACAATCAATTTCGATTATGATTAAATTCTGGTTAATCCCTTTTTGTTAACTAACCTTAACAGATAACGTTGTTCCAGCAGTAACAATTCGTCTATTTCTTTGTATTTGTCCGTATAAATGTATACACTTGATCCACATATGACAACCTATGCATATATAGCTCTATGTAACTAAAATGTTAATCGCTTAAATATCACTCGATGAATCATTCTCTTTCCTATGTATATATGTACTCGAATCCTATGATTAACCTTTACTTTGATTAGTTGCATCTTAATCAGTTTGACTATAAATTCACCTCTGTATTTACTCGCATACACATATATTCACCTCTCTGCTTCCAATTCGTTTAATATGTTTATAACTTTGTTGTCTATGCTGTTGTAGTTGTCACTTATTACTGCCTTCTAGTTTCATACAGAACTGAGATGTATATAACGATGGTTATCAAGGTGATTGATTAACGAAGCTAAGCCAGTACAATGTCGTTTTAATAAGGTTATGTATTTTGTGAGCATCTAAGCAAATATATGTTCTTAGGATTATCACTGGAGACCTATTGTAGTTATTTTCATGAAAGTGAGTATGTAGTACTTCGAATATACCCGTTGTTGAGGTGTATGTGTTCTTGTATGGTATACATTATTATTTGACTATAAATGTTGAGTCATTTGTTATTCAGAGACCTTACCCAAAGGTCAAGTTCCATATACACGTACTATACTCTTCATGTTTTCTGCTCATATATGAATGCTGAAAATCTGTATGATCTTCAAACATGTTGTATTTTAGTGTTTTCGAATTTGCATTATAAGAAATGATATAATGTTAATGAATGTTGATGAAATGAAATGTGTGGGGGGGGGTATGTATTTTAATTGAAATCAATTAAGGGTCAAACACTAATAAAGAAAAAGCTTCGCTGTATACCATCAGTACTACTGTTGTGGTGAGTGAACACTCATGCATAAAATACATCATTTGCATATATTCCATCAGTTGTCCTTTTACATACTTCATGATTCTTTCAATGTTGTTTTTATTTCAATCCCTCTTTGTTTCTCTTTCTGTTCTGTTCAGTTCGATCTTTTTAATCATCTACTGTTAGGTATTTCACTTGTGGCTAGTGTTACATACTACTTATGACAGTCGAAATAAGTAGTATTCATCACACTGTTACATTAAGCACCATATTTCTATTAATTTGTGAAATTAATAACTAATGATCGTACTCAGGTTGTGTTATAACCCAGTGAAGATTAAATTACAGGTAACTCACGAGGACTATTAATGGACTATTCAACAATTACATTATGTATATTTATATTCCTCTTATTATAAGCTTTATTTGGACCTATATTTTATTATTGTACGATTTACGATTCTTAAGCTATGCTCAGTCTATTAATTACTGTCCCCCTCGTTCACAGCCACTTTTTGGCTTATTTTTGTATACATGTTATTTTCTATTTTATGGTACGTTGTGGTCTGTCTGATTGATATATAAACCGAGTATGTCTGAAATAAACGATTCGATTCGATTCATATTACGGAAGCTGGTATTGTGTTCTGGACTCAAGTGGAGGGGCTCGGAGGACATAGGACCAATAAGGACGCTAAACTGTTCATACCGGTTGAACGTCATTGATTTGGCATAGTGCGAAGATTGTGTAAGTCGGATCCTGATTGGTTGATATGTCGCGTGATAGAAAAGTCAAACATCCAAGGTTATAACAGGTAGTAACTAAAACTATTTCACAATCAGTCTGAAAATGAAATAAACTTGGTAGTACATTTGGTAAAATATGCAGAACACATAATAGAATAATAATTCAAAATGTAATGTGAATATATTCCTACCTCATTAGCTGATAGTCTCAATGGTATATATGAAACTAATTCATATCCACTATGATATTTTTTTTATCTTACAGGATTTTAACTGTTGTTATTGACAAATAACCCTCTTATACTGTGTTACTCAAGGATCTAGGTTGTTAATCTTCAAATGTTAAACTACTAACATAATAGAACTCTCGTCTAAGATTCCTTGATTAAGAAATAATCCATCGATTTAATTTTCGTTTCATGGAATAGATTTTCATCTATTACACACGGCGAGATTCTAATTTATGGACGACTTTTGAACGAATCTTAAGTGACTTTCGGAAATATTAGTCAATCAGCAAACAGTCAGTATAGAGTAAAAATAAATTATACAAATTCAAAGAAATAAAATGGATACACATTTTTTACATGGTTCAAAAACTTGTCAAGGTTAGGAAGAGGTTCAGAGGTTCTAAAATCGTTATGCATGCAGTAGAGGAAATCATTCATATGGCTACGGAATAGTCGGCCTCTGGAGTTATGATAAAGTCTCAAAAACTCTTTCAGCCTCGACCACATAGCTTAAATATTGTTTGTGTGCACTCCGATTGTTCAGTACATAAAATACCACTTTTGGATAACAACACGGTGCACATAACCAAGCCTATGTAGGAGTCTGTACGCTCTCCAAACATCCGCATATATTGTAGTACCTGGTTGCAGCCAGTGTTACTGGTGCTTTTAGTATCCAGTTCTCAATAATTGTCGTAATTTGCCTTAGTTGGGAATTATATGTAGGGTTTTCATCATGAACTGACATCAGCTATAATGCTAGAAATCTATTTAGCCAAATAGATGAAAGGCTTTCGGATTAAAATCCGAGATCTATTATCTTATGCCTGATTGATTCGTCCACAAATTATAGTCTCGATGTTTTATTTCTTAAAACCGCTCAATTATCACGTTTTGTACAAAATTCCCTGTGAACCGATCGTAAGTTAGCATTAAGCACTGAAGTTGGCACCGTAACCTTGAAATCTCTAAAACGCCCATGATTTGCTCGTCCATAAATTAGTCTTGCCATTATACGCTACTTAATACTTATAGGTAGTAGTCTATATCATGTGTTGAAGATGTTATCGTTCCAATGGTAGTTTATCAATCCCACTACTATTTGTACTTACATTACAAAGTCACTTTATCAGGAGGTTCGGTTAACTTAACTCCAGATGCTTAAAAACTACTGAAAATACTTTGACTAATCGGTGTTCTTAAGAAAATTACAAGAGAATTTGAGTAGATCACTGCAAGAATTTACTGCAAATTTTGACATACATTTTGGCAAACATTTAAAATCTCAAGGTTATACATGGTCTTACATGTCCACTTGCTTTATATATAAATATGGGCTTCTTTCTTTCATGCTTCTGTGTCCGGTTAACAGTAGTTTATTTACTGATTTATATTAACACATAGATGTTGGTACAAGGAGTCACCAAATACATATGCCCCACACAAATCTAATTTCATATGTGTCAGGGCTGTGATACTGCCCGAGTGTCCAAACCAAAGGAAGCGGTTTTCTTAGGAAGCCACACCCAGAGCGTTCGACCTAAAGGTCTGGTCCAGAAGGCAGTGGAGCAACGTCAGAAAATGCAGTCCCATGGTAGCCGGTGACCAACGATTGGTTCATACGCCATTTGTTCCTACAGGATACTGGAGCCTATGTACACCATTAGTTTGCAATCAGGGTTTTCCAGCTCTCTTAGGTGAACTCTCCATGTCCACCAACCCGGTTAAAGCACCGGAAATTCGCTCTTCGTCCTCTCAATTTCGTAAACAACACCCTTGGTTCGAGAAAGGAGTGATCAGGACTTGCCTGACAGAGGCTATATACGCGTGGCCATGTGTGAGCATTTGGAGGGCTTTTTAAAGCGAGCGCCCTACCACTGATCTACAGTAGAATATTTGGTTCACATGAAATTTATCAGTCTGTTGTGTATCTATTCAGTAGACAATTCATAGGTATATTTCCTCGTAGTGGGTTGTATAAGTTAAAAACCCATCGAAATTTAATATGTACTGGGAATTTATATCACTTCAGATTATCATTCCCTTAGGAATATATATATATATATATATATATATATATATATATATATATATATATATATATATATATATATATTCAGATTTTACGGTCTATATGACCCATTACCTCATTCGATTTCGATCAATAAGGCCAAAGTGAAGGTTGAGGATTCGGTTTTATTAATTACTTTATTGAGTGTATTGGTGAATTATTCGTTTCGTTATTGGTAAAAGCAACAGTGCATTTCATCTAGTGAATAGTCAAAATTATTAATTCACTTGGTTATTGTTTTACTTGAATCTTCCCATTGATGTTTAGGACTGAAATTGATCAGTCTCTTATTGATGTATGTGCATACTGTGCGTATTGCCTCGATATTGCCTTGATTTACAAGCATTATAAGCAAAGATGGATAATGGCTAGCAGTGGAGTCCAGTTTGACGTACGTTTCGTTCTATTTGGGACTCGTCGGCTGGATGTACCTGCATCCCAGAGTTGATGTTCACTCTGGGACTCGAACCCAGTAAATAAAATTATATGCTACTTAAACAATTTAAGTACAATAAGGACATAAGGAGATCTTTTCAAATATTATTAAGATGAAGCGAAATGTTAACTTTATCATTGGGGGTTTCATTGACCAATTAAGAATATTTGGTTTCCTAAAGTGAGTGATAATATGAAAATATATTTAGAAAGTCTACAAGACTAATCTCAATCAGTCTTGTGAGTAACTATCAAATGATAACGAAATGATAGGAATTATTGTAGAGAAAATTACAGACTGATCTGATGGAACCTCAATTGGAATACAGTCAGTCTGAGAAATAATTGGTGTATCTAACGTCAATGATGCACATGAGATCATACACTTGAGAAGTGAGCATAGATATTGACAAATAAATAGTACTAGGCAAATATAATACGTAACAAAATTGAGGCTACTAGTAACCTCCATATAACAGTTTTCAGTTTTAATACTATGACAGTAAAATAATATGAACTAATTACAATATACCTAGATGATAAAATATTAGACCATATGTTATTATTGCCATTGTGTTTAGAATAGCAAGGTTTCTTCAAATAAAAGTCCACTTCTGTTTAATGGATGCATTCAGCTTGTTCGATAATTTGACTAGGATTCAATGATATTTCACTTACTTTCACTTTGTATACAAACCGGAACCATGTAGTTGTTATAGCTTGTGACCGCCGATTAGACATTATCGATCGGACAAATGACGCGTAAAAACACGTGCGAGCAGTCTACAGTCTTGATTAGTCCTGCTTCCTGCCTAGTTAAGTCCAGAACTCCAATCTCAGCCTCTGCAATATGAATCATTACCAACCAGATAGACCATATCATTTCATGAAATATGAAAAAACATTTGTACAAGAATTAGACAAGTGTGGCTGTGAATGTGGGAGGTAGTATTTGATAAACTGGGCATAACTCAAGAATGGTAAATTGTTTAGTAATAGTTCATAGATCAAAATAAAGCTCATAATAAGAGGAACACGAATATGAATAGTTTAGTTATTTAACAATTATACAATAAAAATATACGCATAGTATTGGTCCATAAATGGATCCCAAAAGTTACCAATCATTATCCTTGTCGAGACATAACAGTAGTACTACGCTCTCTGTATTGTTTCTACTTCAATATCCTTACAAGGAAGAATGTTTCATCTTGTTATATTTGGTCGTCGCTGATTTCTGTGCCGGAAGAACGCTGATCACTTATACTCGGAACGAGGAACCTCTGCAATTCCCATGATGTGAAAGTAAGAACACAAAGACTGGTATAAGTGAAGATTTATTAGCCCCAAAACACGATGACGACGACAACTAGTAGAAAATACACTCATTTATATATTGATTGTACACCCATTTTGATTAATGATTAGGATTAAATCACATACTGAGCATAGTTCATGTCAATGGAATACAAGAACATCGCATATCATACAGAATACAATATCATACGAGAAAAGAAAACAAGAAGACTACATTGAGTAATCATTCCATTGAATCAAAATGGAAGTAATCTTGAACCAAAACTCATAATGAGTAAATCGATCTAACTTAGACTTTTCTTTCCATCATATCACATCTAAAATGATAGAAAACATTTGGGTTCCCCAATAATTATATGAAAACAGCCTAGGGATGTGGTCAGCTGAAAGTTCATTAGATTTCTACACGTACAGTGTTATTCTGGTTGAAGTTTATCGTTAGTCTTATATTCTAATCCTTAAAATTAGTTAAAGTGAAGAAAAGAAAAGTAACATACGATATCCGAACTCATCGCAGTATGAGATACTTAGAAAAACTGATATGAAATGATACAAATATACTGGTGCTGAAACTATTTACGGTAGTTTTCTAAGAGGAAGACGTTCCACATACCACACCTAAATGCATTTGATAAGGCATTGATGATATTTTTAAGTTCCATGAAACAACGTACTCAGTTGACTGAGATTACGCTAATCCATCATTCTGTCGTAAATTGTGGATTATAAAATCTTGTTAGATAATGCGAAAATACTGTGGGTGTTTAAATTCTATGCTGAGGCGATAATAATGCCTACTGTGTTTATGACTCTGTGCATACTATGCAGTGGATAAGCTTTGAACATGAGCATTTGATATATGTATGTACCATATACTTGATAAGTGTTTATGATTGGACTCTACTTTTCAAGGTCTACACACTCTCTGCATCCGATACCTACTTCTTTAAGGGTCTTAAGTGAACTATTCATTCGGTTACGTCATTTATATATGGCGTTATACCAGAACAGTGACAATAGATCGTACTTCGAACAATCGGGAACGGAGATCAGCACAAAATCTCTTTGTGGTTTGAGAGTGTGAATACTTAAAGGTCAATAGACGAATACTCGTCACATTAACAAGATACGAGTGTTCGAGTGGAATATCAAACTGAAAAACACTGAATACTACCACTAGCCAGCGCAATGATTTTTTAACTTGATTCTCATTCATTTTCTGTATTCTGATATGCTATGATGTGACACTATTCCTCTATTACTTTTGCACTTTCAACAAAGACTTCTTGTCCTAATGCGCCAGTTGTTTTCCTAAGGTATTTGGCAGTGGTTTCTTCTTGTTATTATGAACCTAGATTTTTTAATGAATGATAACTACATTTAGTATTGTGTATATTCTGTGAATCATATTGAGCTGAAAAATGATTTCACCTCCGCTTATGCCATTTATGTTTACCATTATCAATAAATTTGTCGTAAATGCTCAATTCAAAGTAATCCAGAGATAATCTCAGTTAGTAAAGTGTCATTACCACAAAGAATATCTGGGCTACCTGTTATTCCCATTTAGATATTCCACAAATTATTTGTTTTTGTTTACTGTGATACCTAATGACATCCATTATTCGCATAGCTTATTCAGGCACGTTTATGAAAAGTTTACGACTTTTCGCTTTACAAAAAAGTACAATCCCAGTCATCGTGGTGGCTGATAATTTGTTGTGAAGAGAATGAACAATATTCAAATGTAAACATCTGACTGGCGGTCAATCAATACTTATCGTCAGGATCGATCAAGAAATAAGAAAGGGATGCTTGTTGAAATTCTTTGTGCTGAGAATTCTATAATGTACCAAAAATCTGATACGGAATAAAGTTACTAATAACTGTAACTGGGAAGTACTGTCACATCATATTATGTTTTGTTCCTAACTTCAGAAACAGTATATCCATGGTACTATTATCTTCATTACCTTTTTGTGGCTCTGATTTAACTCTGTTTTGATGATACGAATATGTTATGAACATAAATCTTCTATATAACTCCATATTTTCTTTGAGCTAAGCCCGTTTGCATGACGGTAGTAATAAGAAGTCAAATATTGGTTGCATTCGATGTATTTATTTCAAGCATTCGTTGAAGTGAAGAATGCGAAAAGGAGATAGAAGGCGAGAAAGCCAACTTGATTTGATCAAGCGTGACCCGATAATTGTATTCAGACAAAAAATAAATTACAGACATGTAATGGATAGGGTGAACAATGAACACATTACTTACTTACTTACGCCTGTTAATCCCAATGGAGAATAGGCCAACGACCAGCATTCTACAACCCACTCTGTCCTGGGGCTTCCTTTCTAGTTTTATCCAATTGTTGTTCATTCTTCTCATGTTTGTCTACATTTCTCGCCGTAATATGTTCTTTGATCTTCCTCTTCACCCCCTTTGGCCTTGAGGATTCCATGTGAGTGCTTGCCTTGTCATGCAATTCGGTGTTTTCCTCAGCGTGCGTCCTATCCACTTTCAGTGGTTCTTCCTGGTTTTTTCCTCCGCTGGGATTTAGTTTGTTCTCTCTCACAGTAGGTTGTTACTTATAGTGTCTGGCCAACAGACCGGAAGTATTTTGCTTAGACAGATCCAAATGGCTTGAATAATTTTTTTCTAATCAGGTTATTTTTAGCGAGTTAGTTTTCTACGGACTGGGGTCGCTAACCCCTAACCCAACCGTCCTCCTTTATCCGGGCTTACAATCGGCAGTGGTCCCAGAGGGGCTACAGGTGGAGTTCCATATAAACAACCAAGTTTAATAATCGAATAATTAACAAAGTCAGAGTATGACATTGTAAAGCATAAGTTAGTCAGTCTTTCTGGAAAGTAAAATAAACCATTTGGACTTAATATCATACTAGACATGACAACCTATCAATTATGTATCAGCCAATTCATTTATTCAATTTACACTTCATTCTGTAATCACTATCAGAAAACAATTTACTTATACGTTTAAAATAATACAACATAACGAAATTGTCATTAGTAGTAAACTCCAGTTAAATATCGTCAAATAGAAGACATCAGTCAACTCCAAGAAATTCTGAAGAGAAGACTAACTGAACAACACATTGTAAAGTTTTTGGTTGAGATCATGAATTAATTGATGTTAGACCACCGTTGGAAACCTGGAAGCACTGAACGGCCGTTTCGTCCTAGTATGGGACTCCCCAGCAGTGCGCATCCACGATCCCGCACCTCGCGGGATTCGAACCCAGGACCTACTGGCTTCGCGCCTGAGCACTTAACCATTAGAGCACTGAGCCGGTATCCAATGGTGTTAGTGTCTAACATCAACCAATCCACGAAACTGTGCGACCACCTTCCATTGTACTGAGGTAGATACCTGTCTCTACCCGACACGGATTAGCCCCACTGGTCACGACTTCTCACTAGAACTCCGAGAATTCCCTCACGAAGCTAGTCACTAGTGAGCACATGTTAATTATCAGTATGGGGGTTGTGAAGATTGTTAAGTTTTTGGTTGAGATCATGAAGTATATGATTAAGTGATCTTAAATTGTTAATTTAAAGTGGAACAGACTATTTTTATTTTGATGGAGTTTTGTTCTTTGGGCTGAATGGTATGGTCGTTCAGCTTTCATCGTTCTTCTGAAAGACATCAACAGCACATAAACTCCACGACTAAACCATCAAGCTCACAGAACAAAACTCTATTAAAATCACTCACCTGAGCTACAAATCTTCTGAACCATCTCAAGACTATTTATATTATCAATTTCTTCCAAAATTGTTTCATACATCTATTTTTTATGTAATCTCATTGCCATAAACGATAAGCCAATTGTTTTGAGACAAAGTTCAGAAAACAAAAGGAAGTGTATATACATAGTGTATATTGTTAAACATAGGAATACTCATATCATTCACAATCACTACTCCATTTATCTATATGTTTCTTGTTCGAATCTCGCGAGGCGAGATCATGGATGTGCACTGATGTGGAGTTCCACAACAGGACGAAACGGCCGTCCAGTGCTTTCAGGTTTTCCGTGGTGGTTTAGCTTTGATTGACTCGTGATTTCAACTATTGAAATTACTATTTATTTATTTAAACACATAAGTAGTGATACAAAGGGGCACCGAATACATAGGCACCATGGAACTCATTTACTTTGTGTACGAGCTGTTATACTGCCCGGGTTCCCAAACCGAAGGAGGTGGTTTACTTGAGGGGCCACACCCGGAGCCTTTGACCCAAAGGTCTGGTCCATAAGGCAATGGATCAACGTCAGGAGATGCAGTTCCATGCTACCCGTTGACCACTGTATGGGGACGATTCAATTATAGAAGGTGCTGATGGTTAAACTGTTGTTAAACTACAAATACTTTTGACACCTTCAATAGATTCATACACCTTTTGTTCTTTTAGGATCTTGGATCCCATATACACCATTGATTTGAAATCACGGTTTTACAACTCCCCAGGATGGATCCACCATATCCATCGACCTGGTTAAAGCACCGGATATTCTTTTTTCATCCTCTCAATTTTGCAAAAAAAACACCCCTACCACGATAAGGCAGTAATTAGGTGTTCCCTGTCAGTGGCTGTATACGCGTGACCACATGAGAGTATTTCGAGAAGAACAACTAACTCTTAACACCCTCGGCCGTATTAAGGCATTTGGGGGGCCTCTATACGTTAAACAAGATAAAAAAAGAAACTCTTCAATAGGCAAGCACATTTGAAATAATCCAACCCTGACATTACATTAATCCTTTTGGATATCTTTCTTCATCAATGAACATTTGTTTTATTCACAATAGAAGAACGCTTGTAATTCAAATAAAAAAATATATATAGATAGATATGTATTCACCATGTTTGATTTTAGCGCATAAATCAAACCCATCGTAGCATTAATTAAAACAACCATTTGAGAAAAAAAAAGGTAATTCGATTACAATCATTATAGACATAGAAAAGTATAAAATTATTATCCTGTCAAAGTGTATTTCATTATGATTTCTCTGATTCATGTCTTATGAGAATTGAAAGATGGAATCAATCATTTTTTTGGAGGGGTTTTCGTACATAATGATGATTGAATGAGACAAAGAAGAGAAACAGATCAATTTAACAAAGCATCAGAAGTTTTTTTTTATAAAAAAGTATAATAGCAGTATAGGTTACTGATATAAGTAGTATGCATCATCAACTGAAAGTGAAGTGTTTGGAGGTAGAAGGTTATGAAGATCTTAGAAAAAAATAAGAACAAAGAGTGATTTGTGTTGAAATGGAAGAACAATGAAGTGCTCACTAGTGACTGGCTTCAAGATGTGTATTCTGGAGTTCTAGTGAGAAGTTGTGACCAGTGGAATTCAACCGGGTCAGTTGTGGGATAGTAACTCACTGATGACAATGGTGGATGTGTCGCTCAATTTCGTGAATCGGTTGAAGTTATACATTAACACCGTTGGATGCCGTCCAGCTCAGTAGTCAAGTTGGTTAAGCGCCTGGTGCGAGGCAGATAGGCCCCGGGTTCGAGTCCTGCGAGGTGGGGTCGTGGATGCGCACTGATGAGGAGTCTCATACTAGTACAAAACGGCCGTCTAGTTGTTCCAGGTTTTCTATGGTGGTCTAGCTTCAATTGACTCATGATCTCAACTATTGAAGTGTGGAACATTTTTTTGGATGGAGTTTCGTTCTCTGAGCTAGATGGTTTGATCGTGCAGTTTTTTTCGTTCTTCTGAACGACATCATCAGCACAAACTTAGAAAAATTGAAAATCCTGACAACAGTCATGGAGATATCATGCCAACGACATAGAGAACAAAGAAGAAACACTCTAAAGAACAAACTAATCAAGATCTTAAAACCATTTATGGATGAAAACACAAACAACTGCTTGTTCATCCTGTCGAAACAACCACTAACAAACATAGAAAAACACCTACTCCGAAATGACTTAAACTAAAATACAAGCAACGCCTCAAAACTGGAATTTTTCGTAGCACTAAAGTCATCACTCAATACTTCCGGATGTCTGAGACAAGTGATTGACATTTTGCAAATGAACTATTTACTGTATGGTTCTTAGATTTTACATAGAGTTTCTGTAATTTCATATTCAAATACATTTGATTGTCTCCACTTGCTTGTTCTTATTCCCTACATAATGAATGAAGATTAACAACAATAATAATGCTAATAATGAGATTTGGAATGTAAAGCTATAACCTACAGCATATTGAATAAACCAATGATGATGATGATGATGATGATGATGATGATGATGATGATGATGATGATGATGATGATGATGATGATGATACGAGATCTGTCATTTATCATATATCTGTTTAAATTGTATTTTACTGTGGTTTGTAATCAAGTAATCATTGTTCTATAGTTTGACTTATGATATTCGACATAGGAGTAGTGGTACTTTGAAACAACGTTTTAAATTCAGTCAGTCAGTCAGCTTCAACGTAGGACCATAATCATAATCAATGTTTTAGAATGTTCTTTCACATAAGGTATATATATTTACAGCATTCAGTCTATTCAATTTATTTACACCCTTGATACACTATACGAATATGTCTCCAATATAACGTCCAACCCAACCTTTTCATGTAAGTAATTTAAACCCATTATGTAATTATAAGGTTTAAATATCTGTTATATCTAGAGCTTAGATTCTTAATATGCCACGTATAACTTCAGCACTCGAATGCTAGAACCCTCCCAAGTTGCGAATGGAAACACAGAAGACAAGTGAAAGGAATTTTATTTAAAACAGTGTCATTTATGGTAAAGAACTGTTCCTCCCTTCCAGCCAAACAAGTTGGTGAAGCCTTTTAGACCGTTCTGGAGAGAAACAAGCCACATCGAAGCACGGCACAAGTACCGGGCCTAGAATAGCTGTTTCCGCAACCCTTTGTAGTTTGCCCAATGACGAGCAACTCCATATGATACATGCACCACTTTCGAAAATTTTTTGTCGTTTTCCATTCCAAATGTAATTGTGCTATGTTTCTCTGTGGGTTTCGTAATCGTTTGGTGGGTATAGGTAAGAGTAGGTGATTAGCCCCATCCCCACCACCCGGGTTACCGCTCACGTTAGTTCATAAGTCATTCGTCTCACTATTCAGGAGGCACGACGCGGACGTGTGAAGCGGATTTTGCCTCAACAGAACTGTTAGGTATTTATAATTCTTAGTAAAAACGAAATCATCATTATAGTTATCCAATTCACACACAGAGGGTTATTAACATTTGTCGTATAGAGAAGCTACATGTATGGATTCTGGAATATTTTTCCAAAAGATGATTGAATGAAATATCTTCGACTCTTTCTGAGCATTCAAGAGCTTCCATGAGTTCACCCGTGGACCATCCTCACATATCACAAGTTGTAAGCAGTTGAAGAGACTCAGACGAAATAAAATGAATTCATGCTATTCTGTTAGAATCTTTGTTTTTTCTCTTTTCAATATTCATTATATTCGATGAAAAATAGAAATAATCTTACCGTAGAGTACGGGGTGATCTAATATTGGCTTATCGTATACTGAACGATGACCTTGGTATTAACATGTCTTATCTTTTGCTTCCGTCTAGAACCGATCATTTGAGAGGACATTCGAAGAAAGTTCAAAATCCGAGATCAAACCGTTTACGTCTGGAGTTCCGTTTCTCGCACCGAGTAGTGAATTACTGGAATTCCCTACCGGAACACGTAATATCAGCACCGTCTGTTAATATATTCAAAACGAGATTGGACCTCCACAGTATTACAAACTGCAAGGATTAATATAGATCGACAGACCTCCTATCCTTATTACTGAAGACTGAAGACTGAAATGAAAATGACAATCACTAATGACGTAATTTTACTTTTGATTGAATCCATTACAGCTACACTTACTACTATTATAATCAATAGAAAGATTTTCTAGAATAGATAGATTGTCGCTTAAATTACAATTAAGGATTCGACGTTCATTTTTAGCTAGTAATTGTCCGCTTGATATACTTATATACTAAAATTGATGTTCACATTATGACTTAAACTCAATATATTTCTCTTTAGACGTCAATGTGTAATTACGCCTGTTACCACTCATGAAAAGGCATAGGCCGATCACCACCACTCTATCCTGGACAACCCTATCTAGTTAGTTTCAGTTGTTATTCATCCCTTTCATGTCTGCTTCCAATTCTCAACGCACTGTGTTCTTTGACCTTACTCTTTTTCGTTCCTCTTGAGGATTTCAATTTAGAGCTTGCTTTGTGATTCAGTTTAATGAGTTCCATAATATATATCCTATCCACTTCCAAATTCATTTCCTAATTTCCTCATCAGCTGGAAGTTGATTTGTTCTTTCCCACAGTAAGTTGTTGCTGTAGCTCAACAAGCAGATCTAGTCAAGAAGAAGCACCGGTAAAGATTCTAGACTGCTCATCATTGTTCCGATCGATAGTGTACAAGGCCATAGGTTATAACAATTACATATTGATAATTTTAGCTAAAAATTTATAGTGAAAAACATTTATTCAAGCGTATCTTAATGTTAAGTAAATAATCCTTAATCGATTTTCTATTGTATTGGATTCTATTCTATTCAATAAAAGAAACGTGATCTTTATTGATTTTATGCCATTCTTATTTAAAAGGACATCTCTTTATTCAATAGTTCTTATTTGGTTATTTATTTCCTCTGAAGAAGCTGCGTAAATAAGTCACGAAACATCAGGAAATCTAATTCTTTTTTCTATTCATTAGTATATATATATATATAGACTACTTTAATTTTATTTATAACAATCAACCCAATTTTTTATGAAGTTTAATCCTCTGAGATGAATGGTTTGGTCATGGAGCTTTCATCATTCTTCTAAACAATATCTTCACCATAAACTTCATCAAAATTATCCCCTTAAGCTACAAGTTGTCTCCATCATCTCAAAATCTATCCAATTCTCAATTGATTTTGAAATGATCAAGTCAAACTTTGGTAATAATGTTACTTATTGTTTTCATTTGAATATATAAGATATCACAATTGACTGATCACTGGGTGGTGATCGATGTCATGTGTGTCAAATCCTTAGTTAGTGTAGATCAAACGCTATCGAAAATGTTGCAATGTGGCCATCAGTCTAGGTGACTCGACACTGCGGGCACTATACATTGAGATTAGATGGTGGTTGGAGGTAGTCAGCAGGAAACCCTGGACCCGGGTTTCGTGTTACTTGGCACTCGTCCGCAAGGTGTACCTGTAATCTTGAGGTCGGTCGCGGCCCAAATAGATCAGTGGTAACGTCTCTGACTGTGAGGCTGGGTAACACAGGATCGAATCCGTCAGAGAGCACCAGTTCCCTAAAGATTACAGGTACACCTTGCTGACGAGTGCCAAGTAGCATGAAACCCGGGTCTAGGGTTTCCTGTCGACTACCTCCAACCACCATCTAATCTCAATATATTAGATATATTTATTTTAATAGTTGAGATCATGAGTCAATTGAAGCTAGACCACTAAGGAAAACCTGGAAGCATTGAACGGCCGTTTCGTCCTGTTGTGGGATTCCTCATCAGTGCGCATCCACGATTCTGCCCTCCCCCCGTGAGATTCGAACTCAGAACCTATCGATCTCGCGTGCGAGCACTTTAACCTATTGAGCTGACATCCAACGGTGTTAATGTCAAACTTTAACTAATCCATGAAACTGAGGTGTCCCACTATAAGACGAAACATCTGTCTATTGCTTCCAAGTTTCCCATGGTGGTCTAGTTTTAATGGACTCATGATATCAACTATAAAAAGTATTATAATAACTTCAAAAACCCCTTGTGATATATATTTATGTGAGTAAACAATTTGTCAGGGAATATAATCATTTATCATTATATATTTTTTTCTTTCGACGAAAACAATTTCCCATTTAAATATTGAAGTGTTCAATGTCGATTACTGCCGGTTAAGTTTATAGTTTCAATCACATGATAGAATGGGTAATTTCTGGCAAATTTATGAAAATGGAAACATTCATCTAATTGAGTAATTGTAAAAACAAAGAATTGGATAGAGTAACAGTTTCTATGATTAAATTCACTTAATGTTGCTTTACTTGTATCTTCCCATTGTTATTTAGGACTGTAATTTGTCAGTCTCATATTGGCATATGTAAACACTGTGAGGATTGCCTCTATATAACCTTACTTCATAAGCTTTTTAAGCAAAGACGAATAGTGACTAGCACTCGGAATCGTCAGATAGATGTACCTGCATCCCACAGTTGATATTCATTGAGGGACTCGAATCTAGTACCGTTCTCTTCACACGCCATCGCGTCATTCACCTAGCTACTGAGTCCTGATGGAAACCGCTCGATTGCAGTCCTAAATAACAATGGGATGATACAAGTAAAGCAACACTAAGTGAATCTAAACTTAACCCAATTGCACAAGCAGCTGGCTATCAGGACTCAGCAGTTAGTTGGATAACGCAATGATGTTTGAAGCAGAAGTGTACATCTACGTTATCACCAACAAACTTATCACTAGAACCTATGGAACTTAGAAAGCATCTGAATTAAAGCTATTCACAATCTCTTTAGCTAAACTACCATAACCATCATTAGAAATGTACAAATATTTATATATAGTTGTCAACACAAAATACTGAATGTCCGCTGTTAACCGGATGCCATCAGCAACAGTCTACTGGTGGAGAGAAAAAATCAGGCCTCTATCTAAAAAGGAAGTTAGGAAAAGACGGTGGAGGTGGATAGGACATACAATGCGGAAATCATTAAACTGCATTACGAGTCAAGCGTTAACCTGGAATCCTGAAGGAAGACAGAATATAGGATAACCAATGAACACTGCGTTGAAAATTGTGATCAGATATCAAAAGAATGAATAGCAACTGGAAAAGATTATCCAAGACAAAGTTGGATAAAGAATCCTGGTGGTGGTGGGGCTCTTGTCCTTAATAAATAAAAAGAAACTATTAATGATCACTTTAAAACAGTTACTCCGATAAATTTCGATAACGCAATGAGAAGATGGAGATTATCAGAACTATGTGATGATATATTTGCGCAATACATTTCCAATAATCTGATCACACATATACTTGTTAAAAACATTTATATATGAAAATGAAAAGGTTAGCTAGACAGGTTAAAGGTAAGCCATAACGTCAATAGTTGAAATCATGAGTCAATTAAAGCTAGACCACAATGGAAAACCTGGAACAAGTGGACGGCCGTTGTAACGGGTGACTGCAGGTTTGGATAAGCAGTGTTTTTATCGATCGATTACAGTGACACGTAAAACACTTAATTAACGGCCTAGGGTTCCGATTGGTCCTGCTCCGCTGTCTACCCCAGCCAGTTTAGTCCAGAACACAAGTCACAGCCTCTGAGTTATGAATCGTTATATTTCAAACATACTCTGTTTATATACCAACCAAACAGACCACATCGTCCATAAAAAAAGAAAACATTTACACAATATTTAACAAGTGAAATAAATATCGACCAATAGGGAGTGTACATTTAAAGTCCAAGGACATCATTAGACTTGACACTATAATTATTGGTATATTCCTCTGCATACCTAACACTCCTCAGCAGTGTGCATCCAGTGCTTCCAAGCTTTCCATGGTGGTCTAGCTTCAATGGACTCATGATTTCAACTATTGTTTTTACATTTATTGTCAAACAATTTTCTTTGAAAATAGAAAAAAAGTTATTCAGATATTTGTTACTATGGATAGTTTCTACATACATGCTATCAATCAATATATTTCCAATTTCCCCCTACCCTTCACACACACACACACTCAATTTGTAAACAGGATTATTTTGTATTTCAATTGAGAGATGTAACTATATATTATGAAGTGTAATATTTTAAAGAGAATATCTTTAGGCTAAATAGTATTCATCATTATACAATATGGTAGAAAACAAATGAAATTCTATTAGAATAAGTAACAGAGTCACAAAGTGATGATTCAGTTGATGATGATACGTGAATGAATAATGGTTATACATTGAAGTTCATAAATCGCTGGAAGGGTTGCTATACGATTAGACTTATGACGCTTCTGGGACCTAAAATGCGAGTTTACATTATGTTACCATTCAGAGGCGACACAAATAGTCTCATGTTGAAACAGAGACTTAAATTAGCTATCAACCGGACATTCTATGCAGCTCAACTTGTCATTATTGAAATAAAACAAGGTCTATGTTTCACCAAATGCCCAAACAGTATGAAAGCGATTGTGTCATACCCCATTACGTCTATCAATTTACATGTATGTGCGAAAACACGTACATAGAGAGGAGCAATCGTGATTTGCAATTAAGGGTGGGTGAACATATACCAAAATGGTTGCAGAATCAGATAAATTCCAACGGTGAAATAAGATCACAGGATAGACAGACATCGTCCTCCATCGCGAAACATTTGATTGAGGCTGGTCATAATTCTGATATCAAATCAGCATTTGTAGTGTTATACGAAAGCCTTCAAGGACGTATACTATGTTTTATTGAAGCCTTGGCTATACGGAAATTGAAACCAGGTTTATGTGTTCAAAAACAATTTATCTTTACACTTAACTTACTCTGGTAATACTGATTTATTATCCAGAGTGGTAATCACACTTCATTTTGTGTACTTTAATATTTTTTTTCTTTGTTATGGCTTACCAGAAGGGGTTTTGTGGAAATATTAGTAATTTCAATAGTTGAAATCATAAGTCAATTGAAGCATCAACACTGAGATGCAGGTCCATTTAGATGATAAGTGTCAAGTAGGATGAAACTTACATCCTGAAATTCGCAGCCATCTACATCTGATCTACTTTATAAACTTTTTTTTATAACAGTTATACCAAGGAAACCATCACAGGATGCTCATACGCATACCGATACTGATCCAAGTTTTATAAAATATCAACGACTAGATAATCAAAACACTTTCAAGTTGCATTGTTTATTGGATTACTATCACTGACATTCTTTTCTCATCCATTTCTATGTATGTTTCTCTAACATTTTCATGCATTTTGTTTTCGTATTATTAAGTTCTACGAAATTTAAAATCTTCTGCTTTCATTTACAAATACCAATTTTTTGATAAACTATATCACAATCAATCATACCTTTAAACTATAACCTCTGAAACTCTTTTCCGTAACATTGGTCAAGCAGACAAACATCTCTACTCAATAGTTAACATAACTAATTGGTACATTCAAAAATATTATGTAATAGAAATTGTACTTTTATCTGGAATAAATCGACACATCTTCCAACCAATCCGAATATAAAAGAAAGTAATTGATTTATTTCTTCTACAACCCAGTGACGATACAAGAAAAGTTTTATATCCCTATAAGAATAATAAATGGTAAATGTTGGAATCTATTTCTGGACTAATATTATACATATACTCTTTTATTGTGTAATTGTTAAGTAACTAAGCTATTCATATTCGTGTTCCTTTTATTATAAGCTTTATTTTGACCTATGAACTATTATTATACGATTTACCATTCTTGAATTATGCCCTGTCTATTAATTACTACCTCCCACATTCACAGAAACATATGGTCAAATATTGTATAAATGTTATTTCATATTTTATGGTACGATGTGGTCTGATTGATCGGTATATAAACCCAGTATGTTTGAAATCCATGAATCATATCGCGAAGGCTGAGATTGGTGTTCTGAACTTGACAGGCTGGGCTAGACAAGAAGCAGGACCAATAGGGACTCTAGACTGCACGTACGGCTTCTATGCGTCCTTAGCCCGATTGATAATTCACTGTACTCTAATTGGTGGTATCATCACGTTATACATTAGGAGGGCACACAAGCCACAACTTATGAGAGAAAAGAATGATTATTTATTGAATCTACTAGTTGATCCATTATTAATAATATAATTTTTCACAAAAGCTTGATTCCACTACATGTATGCGGTTTAAAGATACATAAAAATTGATTTTATTTGGCAGTTTCACGTAAAATGTTTAATACATAATTGTGAAACTTCTTTGATAGATACTTTATGGTCATTGAAAGGAAAAAAGAGATGAAACCTAATGGATAACACCAACAAGTTCATCAAAGTTTCGTTTATCACTTTATGGGTTGTCGAGATTATGTTTTAGATATTATTTTTGATTGAAATCATGAACTAATTCATGTTAGACCACCATTGAAAACCTAGAAGCACTGGATGGCCGTTTCGTTCTATTGTAGGACTCCTCAGCAGTGCGCATCCACGATTCCGTTCGCAGGATTCGAATCCAGAGCCTTCAGTCTCGCATACGAACGCTTAACATTCCTTTATATAACGTTTATTAAAACTTATTCTTGGTAAACATAGTCAAGAGAATATGATTAATTTGATAATAGGAGATATGATCATGAGCAATAAGCGATTGTTTGACACAAAACAACAAGATTAAGAAGATGAGAATTACATTAGTGTGTTGCAGCCTTAATTTAGATTTTAGGTCCTATACTGAAGGAGCAGTTATTAAGGGAGTTAAACTGTAATGAGTGACTAAATTTCCTACCATTAGGAATAAGTGACATTCACATGATATCGTGAACTAATAAAGGTTAAAAACATTGATTATAAGGTTGTAATGAATCAATCCAAATTTAATTTCAACATTAGCTGGGTTTTTTTTAGCAAAGTTGTTTTCTACAGAATAGGAGATGCTAACCCCGCTCCCGAACCTCCTTCTTTACCCATGCCTGGGATCAGCAGTCGCTTTAGATGAGTTACAGGAACTGACTTAGAATCCTGAAGAGAAACAGTAAAGAGAAAGATCAAAGTATACACTACATTCAGAATCGGAAACAAACATGAAAAAGATGAATAAAAAACTGGAAACAATTACAAAGGATTATTTAAGACAGAGATGAATGAAGAATACTAATGATCGTCCTATGCTCAAACATTGCTCGTTATTTACTTTCCATCTTCAGGAATCATTCTTTACAATCATATTTTATATGAATTAATTCCGGTAGAATTCATTCTAAATATCCCCCTATTAATTAAGGGACGAGTATATTGTGCAGCAGTTTGTTTTGTTCTACTTTATGATTGCGAAACATGGCCATTAAGAGTAGAAGATACTCTTAAGCTACTAGTATTTGATCACAGATGTGTTAGAAATATAGCTTGCATCTTCTAGGTTCATCAGGTAAGTAATAGTGAGGTTAGACGTCAGTTAATAGAGAATGATGGAATCGATCACAATGGTTTCGGTGTATACACTCTTTGTCTTCCCTTAAACCGTAAGATTAAAATTACGTTATATCATTCTTTCTAATTCTTTCTTCCTGTAATATATCCTTTTATCTAATCCTTTTTTTATATATTACTATCATTAAAGTAGCTACTTCTATGAATTCTGTGTTCATCTTGTTGTACTAATGAAGTGTGGCAACTTGGACCGATGCTTATGGTCCTACATTGTAGCTGACTGATTGATTAATCCAAACTAATATGGATTATATCTGTAGAACACCAATTCGATTGATTCCAACTATGATTTATTTAAAATATTCTCTTTAAATCATGCTGTTCCTCGACATTCCTGAAGATGAGATAGCATTTAAACTTGGGCTTTCGGGACAACATATAATGAAGTGATTATCATGTGACAATCAGCACAGAAATTCTAGAAACTACCAATGTGAATAATAAAAATTCGATTCTGAATATCGTCGACGAAGATAATTCAATTCATTACTCCTGTTATTCTCAATGGAGCACAGACCGCCGACCAGCATTCCCCAACTCACACTGTCCTGGGCCTTTCAATTTTTGTTCATTCTTCTCATATCTGTCTCAATTTCTTGGCGTAATGAAAACCTTCGAACACCCAGGTCAGAGATGGTGGAGAAGATTTGTAGCTCAGGTGGATGATTTTGATGGAGTTTAAATGGTTCGAATTATTTCTTTCTGGTTGGCATTTTTTTTTAACGAGTTAGTTTCCTACGGGATGGAGTCGTTAACACCATGCCCAATTCTCCTTCTTTTATCCAGGAGTGGGACTGGAGGTATCCCAAGAAGGGGTCCAGGAGAAGTTATTTCTCATAATTACAAAAATTTAAAAAAATAAAATTATTATCCAATTTATTGATTATGGTAGAAAATTATTCAACTCAAATCTATTTAATTCAATTAAAGTGAAGGTAATTTTTAATTGGATTAGTTAAGAGAAATTATAATTTTTCATTGACAAATGGTTGTTATTCTTTAGAAAAGAAGAAAATTAATATTGATTTATTGAGATGACTTAATGTCACTTACTAACTTACTTACTTTCTTATGCTTGTTACCACTCTTGAAGGAGTATAGGTTACCACCAGCATTCTTTATCCAACCTTGTCTTGGATAATTTTTTTCCAGTTGTTAGTCATCCTCTTCATATCTGATTCTATTTCTCGACGTAATGTGTTCTTTGACCTTCCAATTTTCCACTTTCCTTCACGATTACAAGTTAGGGCTTGTCTCGTGATGCAGTTTAATGATTTCCATAATGTATATCCTATCCATTTCAATCGTGTTTTCTTAATTAGCTTTTCATTTGGAAGTTAGTTTGTTCTCTCTCATAATAGACTAATGCTGAAAGTATCCGGTCAATGGATGTTGAGTATTTTGCATAGACAACTATTTATGAATACCTATACATTTTTGATGATTGAATTAATTCTTGAATTTACAGCTCCATTCAGTAGAACTGTCTTGATGTTCGTATTGAAGATTCTGCATCTGAACCTCATTGTTCATCGATCATGCTTCCCAGGTATCTGAAGGATTTTACATCTTCCAGAGTTTCTCCATCAAAGATGATTGAATTGCTGTTCTCCATGATGTATTTGAGGACCTTGGTTTTCCCCGTGTGTTTTTCGAGGCCTACTGATGCAGAGACTGTTGCTATATTGGCTTTCTTTATCTGCATTTGTTCATGTGTATGCGATAGGAGGACTTGGTCATCTGCGAAGTCCAAATTTATATCTGTATTAGTCAAATTAACTCATTCTACAATTTAGATTACAATTGATTTATTGACCAATATAAGAGAAGGAGTTGAATTGTTTGTTTTCAGGTTGATGAAATAAAAAACCTGTAAATGGAAAGTGTTTTGTTTCGTTCCATTCTCCAATAAACTAAAAATGTTTATATTGTTTCTTTCACATAACAGTAAACAATAGAAGAGAAGGGATACAACAAAAAACGAAGACAATAATAAATAGTGAATAGTTGATTACACAATCTACATCAATCGTTTGAAAAATAAAGTTCGGTTGATTTACCTGTGTTACAATCCATTTCACATGAAAAAACAAAACAAAATAAACAGATTGTATGAAGTAAACATTTATACCAACTATAATATCAATTTGAATAGTTCAGATCATAAAATCAATTGAATCTAGATCATCATGAAAAACCTGAAAGCATTGCATTGCCGTTTCGTCCTTTTGTGAGACTTTTCAGCAATGCGCATCTACAATCTCGTATCGTGAGATTCAAACTAAGGACCTGTCAGTCTCGCACACGAACGCTGAACCTCTATATCATTGAATCAGCATCCAATGGTGTTAATGTTCAATGCTTCCAGGTTTTCCATAGTGGTCTGTGTGGTATATGTTACTGATATCGATCAGTATAAGTAGTATATATCATTAATTGAAAGTGAAATGTCTGGAAATAAATGGTTAAGATTATTAAAGAGCAAAAAAGGAGAACAAAGAATTATTGGTATGGAAACGATAGAATAATCAAATCTGAGATAACTGATGAATACTTTGCAAATGAACTAATTACAATGTAGTTGTCGGATTTTACTAAGAGATTCTTTAATGTTGCATTCAAGTACATTCGGTTGCACCCGCCTATGTTCTCGTCCACTACAATATCAACAGCTGCTAACAAAATTCAATATTATCTAAACATACATCAGAATTGCAATCGATTTGTTTATTGTCAATTAAGAGGTGGCTTAGAATGTTAAGGAACGCGGTATTCAACTGTGTCACATGGCAAGCCCTCACATGGAATCCTCAAGGCCAATGAAGAAGAGGAACACCAAATAACACATTACATAAAGAAATGAAAACAAATATGAAAAGAATGAACAATAATTGGATAGAATTAGAAAACAAGACACAGGACGGACTGTGTTGTAGAATACCGGTCGGTGGCCTATGCTTCATTGAGGGTCACAGGCGTAAGGAAGTAAAATGTTAGGTAAACCTTTTTCTACACATTGAAGAGATTACTGTCGTTATTATATCATTATTGTCGATTACTTAGTATAAACTGTCCTATGTACGTAAACTCCATTTCACGAATCTCGTAACCATTATTAATTAATTAAATGTATTCATTCTACAATTTGAATAGTTATCTTTTCCGGTTTAGTATACATGTTAAGTATTTCCCATAGGAATAAAATAAAACTACTTTCATTTTAATCAGAATTGATTTCTTGATGTTCATAAGTACTAATTATCCAGGGATCTAAGTAAGACAAGGATACTTTTTGATTACTGAAAATTGTATAATACTTAGTAGGATAAAGTTTTTTTTTTCTTAATCCTTTCAAGTATATCGTTTGAACAGTTCATGATAGAAATTTCATTGCATTATCATTTGTTAATCATGTTGAGTTGGTTTTCCGTGAACTGCAACGGAGCTTCAAGAGGCCCTAAAATAGCCGAAGAATCCTAGCCAATCAGAACATGATGAAGCTTTCCAGAATATCGACGTGGCGCGCTACTGTTGGTCAGTAGCATAATATGTTTTTTAGCGGATTGGCTAAAATATGATGTTGATCTAACAAATGTTAACATCTATAAATATCCATGTTTTTCTGTACAAAAATGAACCTTTGGAATAAAGTGTTTTTCACTTATTTTGCGCCTTTTCTCTCGAGTTCAGGTCGCTGCGTAGTTCCAGCTTGCCGGTTACCAGAATAGCTTAGAAACCGAATAAAGCGTTCAAATTGACAAGACTTATCATATCATCAAGTGGAAAATGTTGTATCCTGATAAGAAGATTAAGTGGTAACTGTTTGGATTTTATATGGACGTTAAGTAACAAAACTATTGATATTCATGTTCCTCTTATTATAAGCTTTATTGTGATCTATCAACTATTATTATTATAAGATTTACCATTCTTGAGTTATCCCCAGTCTATCAATTACTACCTCTCACATTCACAGCCACATTTTGCTTGATCTTGTACAAATGTGTGTTTTCTATTTTATGGTGTGATGTGGTCTGTTTGGTTTGTATATAAACCCAGTATGTTTGAAATAAATGGGTCATATCTCAGAGGCTGAGATTTGTGCTCTGAACCTCACAGGTAGAGCTAGCCAGGAAGAAGGACGAATAAGGACCCTAGATTGCTCGTACGGGTTTTATGCGTTATTGGTCCCGTCGATAATTCACTGTTCTCTAATTGGCGGTATCATTACGTTATACATTGATAAGGACACAAATCCACAAGTTATAACAAAAAGATAAAGTTTATTTATTAAATACTAGAAGTATGATAAACGAGGACACAGATGGAGACAACCAATTCATTATTTCTTACAAAATGAGAGAATATCATGGTAAAATATAACAATCATACATGAATTACTTCATTTGTAAATCATCCATTAATTGTCCTTTATATTCAGTTTAATTCTTTCAATTCACAATTTCTTTCTATTTTCTTTAATTCCATCTTCTTATCACCATCTGTTGTTAGTCATTTAACTTTGGATGAATGTTATATACTACTTATAACGATAGACATAAGTATCATACACCATAGGAGAACCAGACTGTTAATGAAATCAATATATGTGTAATATCGCAATGAGTAGAAAGGACACACATTGAGGAAAACACCCAACTGCATCACAAGACAAGCCCTCACATGGAATCCTCAAGGCCAAAGTAAAAGAGGAAGACCAAAGTACACATTACGCCGGGAAATGGAGACAAACATGAAAAGAATGAATTAAAATTGGATAGAACTGGAAAGGAAGGCTCAGGACAGAGTGAGTTGAAGAATACTGGTCGGTGACCTATGCTCCATCGGGAGTAACTGACGTACGTACGTAAGTAAGTATGTATATATAATCAGATTTCTTTTGGCCTAAAATATGGACATTGTTATTTTAAATGCCATAAAAATATTCTTAGCACAAAATCGTTTAATCAAGAAATAAAATTTTAAAGATACGGTCAATTTGATTTTGATCAGTTTTATTTGCATTAACTGAATTATTAAATAAACAAGTAAAAATAATTAACTATCTTTTCATTGAACATTGAACAGCTGTTGTATATTTTTATATCACCCTAAAATCATTCATTCATATATTTGAATGAATTCAATGAAGATAGAGATAGGATAATAATAAAAAGGGAAAAATATATGTATGTTTTGATAAGGATTAATAAAAGTAAGTTTATGAAGTGGTTTCGTCATATCTAGAGTTACTTACTTACTTATTTACTGCCCCTAAATGCCCTGGTACGGCCGAGAATGAGGGCAGTCCGCACACCCTCTCGAAATGATCACACATTGCCACGCGTATGTAGCCTCTGTGAGGGAAGTCCTACTTACTGCATTCTCGTGGCGGAGATGTTGTTTTCGAAATTTAGAGGACGAAAAGCGAATACCCGGCGTTTTAACCGGATCCCAAATCAATGGTGCACATGGGCTCCAGTATCCTGAGGGAACAAATGGCGTATGAAGCAACTGTTGGTCACCGGCTACCATGGGATTGCATCTTCTTACGTTGCTCCACCGCCTTGTGCATCAGACCTTCAGGTCGAAGGCTCGGAATGTGGCCCCTAAGAAAACCACCTGCTTCGGTTTGGGCACCCGAGCAGTATCACAGCCCTGACACATATCAAGTGAGATTTGTTTGGCGCATATTTATTTGGTGCCTCGTTGTACCAATATCTATGTGTTAAAATAAAATAAATAAATAAATTGTCTTAGGTTGTCGATGTGATTAAAGTAACTGTATAGAGAAGGAATCAATTCAAATTGAATGTATATCATTGAGCAATTGGGCAAAAAGCAAATTAAATGGAGATGATGTTTTCTTCTTTAAAAAAAGGATTTTATAATTAACTACTGAAAGTTAATTATCATAACGAAAATTAAGAAAAATGGTCCTAATTATTTTGAAGGAATTTCTGTCATACCAATCAGTTGGATGTTCGTGTTATACCCCCCGATGAGAATATCGAATGGTAGCTGTTGAGATCCATTAATGGACTATTGCTATACATATATTCTTTTATTGTATAATTGTTAGGTAACTGAACTATGCATATTCGTGTTCCTCTTATTGTAAGCTATACTTTGACCCATAGAATATTATTATACGATTTACCATTCTTGAGTTATTCTCAGTCTATCAATTACTACCTCCCACATTCACATCCACTTTTCGGCTTGATCTTACACAACTATTGTGTCCTATTTATGGTACGATATGGTCTATATGCTTGGTATATAAACCTAAAATGTTTGAAATACATGATTCATATCTCGGAGGCTGAGATTTGTGTTCTGGACTCAACAGGTAGAGCTAGCCAGGAAGAAGGTCGAATAAAGACCCTAGATTGCGTTATTGGTCCGATCGATAATTCACTGTTCTCCAATTGGCGGTATCATTACGTCATATATTGACAGGGTCACAAGTTGTAACAGTTCCAATCCTACGTTGAACTACTTTCATTCTTTAAAGAAGTAAAAATCAAAGATTATTTGACATAAAGATCAGAATTACTGTTGTACTTTCTTCCCTTAACGACAATAACCATTAACATTCATTCATAATAACATTTCGATAATGATATTAGAAGACGAAGATTATCAGAACTATGTGATATGTTAGCGCAATACATTTCGAACAATCTGGTCACACATATACTTGTTAAGAGCATTTATATATAAAAATAAAAGGTCAACTAGACAGGAAACGGGGTAAGAGGAGATAAGGATAATGATAAGAGTAATAATAATAATAATGTGAACACAATTTGAAACCTAATCACTCTGGATAATAAGTCAATATTACCAGGGTAGGTTTAAGGTAAGAACAAACTGTTTTTGAACACATAAAGGGGGTTTGAATTTTCGTATGGCTAAGGCTTCAATGAACCTTAGTATACGCCCTTTTACACTTTTATACAGCACTACAAAAGCTGAATTTAGATCAATCTTGTGACCTGTTTCAATTATATGTTTAGCAATAGAGGATGAGGGATGTTTATCCTCTGCTCTTATCGGGTCACTTGATTGTATTTGGTTCTGAAGCCATTTGGGTACATGTTCACTCACCCTAATGTTGAGATCACGATTACTCCTCCCTATGTATGTGTGACCACACACACATTTAAATTGGTAAACACAGTGGGATGTGACGCAATCGTTTCCATGTACTTTAGGTTTTGAATGAAGCATGCACCTTGTTCGTTCTTTGATGATGACCTTTGCTGCGCAATAGGTTTTATTGATGACTGATTTAAGTCGTTGTTTCAGTAAAAGGCTATTTGAATCACCTCTGAATGGTAAGGTGATGTAGACAGGCTTTTTCTCTACCGAGGCTATAGTAGGTCTCGCTGAACCATGGACTTTCCATCTATTTATGAATTTCAGAGGATAGCCATTTTCTATTAACGTTTTATTTAACAACTTAACATCATCATCAATGGCGTCATTGGTACAAATACGGTCGAGTCTGTTGAAAAGACACCTTATCAAACCACGTTTGTATTGCACAGGGCAATAACTATAATAACTTAGATATTGACCTGTCCATGTTGGTTTTCTAAAAATAGATCGCTTTACTGAACCATCTTCTCGTCTACTCAGGAGTATATCTAGGAAGGGAAGCTGATCGTTTTCCTCCTCTTCACATGAGAGACTAATATGGTTTTGGAGGGTGTTGAGTTTATTTAATAAACCGTGCATATCCTCTTTTTTCTCACAAACAACTAAGATATCGTCCACATATCTCTTATAAAGTGACATGTTTCCGATTAATTCGTCAGTCTGATTTTCAACATGTGCCATGAACACATCTGCTAGTAATGTGCTAGTATATGTGTGACCAGATTGTTCGAAATGTATTGCGCTAATATATCACATAGTTCTGATAATCTTCGTCTTCTAATATCATTATCGAAATTTATCAAAGGGACTAATTGTCATAATAACATTGTTTGACTAATAAATGGAATACATAAACGTGTATACTGATTATGTGATTCACTTGATTCATATATTAATACCAAATACTAATTATAACATCACGTATTCAATCATAAGTTGGTTTCATGTATCACTTCGTTGAATAGTTGTGATATTCTAGTGAAGATCAAGTTACAGGTAACTTCTGAGAACTATTAATGGACTAATATTATACGTATATTCTTACTGAATAACTTATCAGTGACTAGACTGTGTATATCCATATTCTTATTATTATAAGCTTCATTTTGACCCATAGACTATTATGGTTATACGATTTACTATTCTTAAGTTATGTTCAGTTTATTGATTACAGTCTCCCACATTCACTGACACTTTCTGACTTGATCTTGTATAAATGTTATTTCTTATTTTATGGTATGATCTGATCTCTTTGCCTGGTATCTAAACCCAATATGTTTGAAATAAATGATTCGTATAGTGAAAGATAGTATTGGTGTTCTAAACTCAACTGGATGAGCTAAGAGGTCAAAGGACCAATAAGGACGCTCGGCTATTCATACCGGTCGAACGTTATTGGTTTGACATTGTACTAAGTTTGAATAATTTGTAATTCGATTGACGAATAAGTCACGTGATAACTAGCCGGCCTTTAATTCACAACAATTCTTACTTAACAATTCACTTTAATTTAGTAGAACATCCGATACGTACACTTGAAAGAATCAAGCTCAAAGAAGCGATCAGTGAGAATGGTGTATTATTCGAAATATCTTGATGATACCATTATCATATGATCAACGTAAGGAACTATAGTAATCACGATACCTATTTTTATTTAATTAAATTCAAAGGTGATGATATGACAGGGTCAATGAGCATAAACTAAAGGTTTCATTAATAAAAACTTATCCTGCAGTTGAACTGATTGTTTTGTCCAAAACAACATGCTCTTGAACGTAATCGAACAACGACAGATATTCTTTTCATGTTACCACCGAATGTGTATACAAATTTATATGTATCTGTCAAACCAGTTACATTGATAGAACAGAAAACAAAACCTACATCTCATTCAATGAACATATACCAATATGTGCTAGGCGAAGAAAGGATTAGTATGGACGATAGGCTGCTCATACCAGTCGAACGTCATTGATTTAGCACTGTACTAAAATTGTATAAGTTGTATTTCGTTTGGCGAATAAATCACATGATAACTAGTCGAACTTATAGTGACAACAATAGTGGTCGATTTCTTATTCTTTTTTTTAAAAATCTAATTTGACAACCTATTCTGTTTTCATTATTTCTCCAAAAAGTAAAACTGAATAGACGTTTCAACAGTGAATGCATTGCATGTTTACTATAGAAATCGATTGATCAATCATGGATAACTAAGTATCATGTGATGTAATCATTAGAGTTGACTTAAGTGATTCATGCAACAACACAAGAAAAACATAGTTCAAATGAAATCATTTAGTGCGTTCGCACGTGAGACTGAAGGCCCTAGGTTCGAATCCCGTGAGTGGGATCGTCGATGCGCACTGCTGCGGAATCCAACAATAGGACAAAAAGGTCGTCCAATACGTCTAAGTTTTCAATGGTGGTCTAACATGAATCGGTTCATCATGTCAATCAAAAAATCTCCACATTTCATTACTGATAACTTTAAATATGTTAAAACACTGTTTACTACATTTATTCTATCATCAGTAACTCATGAACCTACCACTCGTTCCTAATCTTTTAATCGAAACAAATAGGAGACCACCTAGATTTCTTGGATTACTTACGTTTGATCATTACACACGATTATATACATAAATTGCAACACTAAAACGCACCACATGAGATCTAAATGCTTAGAAATCTAGAACTTTTTATGGCTCTAAAACAGAGCAGCAGATTGATTATAAATATTTTTGTAAGCTACGAATACTGAACGATATCACAATTGGTACTAAGTCAAGTAAACACTTACAATTAGGACTATTTGCAAATACCATGAATTGATATTCATCTGGGTCATCAAGATTTATTGCAAAATAGGTCACACGACTTCTTCAACTATACTCATTGCTCAATCAACTATAAATATTATGGAGAAGCACCAGGTTTTGGCTTAGATGTATACAGTTTCTCAAGCTAAGTATTACTCTCATAGTATCAGAGATACGTTCTATTCACTTGAAATAAACAATGACACTTGGCATCATATAGTGAAAGGAAAATTGTAGATTCTGTTCCCATTTAAAACGTAGATTATTATGGATTTATTCCTTTCACTCGGAGAATATCAAATCAATAACACGCTCGACAGAGACGCTCTGAAATATGTGGAAACATTCACATACCTGGGAAGCAACATTGACGAACAGGCTGGATCCAATACAGACGTATAGGTGAGGATTGAAAGAGTAAGGACAGCATTCTTACGGTTTAAAAACATATAAAACTCAAAACAATTGACAACCAACAGAAAAGTGGGAATCTTCAATATGAACGTCAAGACAGTTCTACCATACAGAGCTGAAATTTCCAGAACTACTAACGAAATAAAAACAAATACATGTTTTCATAAACAAATATCTACACACAATACTCAGTGTCCATTCGTCAGATACCATCAGTAACAGCCTACTATGGAAGAGAACAAACCAACTTTCATCTGAAGAAGAAATTAGGAAAAGATATTGGAGATATTGGATATGCATAGGACACACATTGCGAAAATCACCAAAGTCCACATGAGTCAAGCGTTAACATGGAATCCTGAAAGGAAACGGAGAAGAAGAGCAAAGAACACGCTGTGTTGGTAATTGTAAGCAGACATGAGAATAATGAATAGCAGCAACTGTAACTAACTGGAAAGGGTTGTTCAGTACAAAGTTGGATTGAGAATGCTAGTGATTGGCCAAGCTCCTCCATGAGGTTTAACAGGCGTAAGTAAGTAATGATAAGAGAAAAACAAAACAAATATTTGGAAAAGTTAGGCAAACATGCATAGAAATAGATGAGAAGAGAATGCTGGGCCACAAATGACAACAAACGTAAGTAATTAAGTGAGCTTATTGACAGTGGAACGAATATAAAATATATCAGAATGATTCTAGAATCATTCAGAATTCTCTGTATTACATAGTTCTACTGATAAGACAAAAACATTTAAACTTGATCATTGAAGTGTAGCAAGCTTAATAATTACCTCTCGTATCATCTCTTATAAGATTCATCAGTTTTTTGAATATTGACCTTGCTGATGTGTATCGACTTCTATCAAATTCAAACTAAGTAGGGTTTCCTATGTATCAGTTTCAACTGACTAACTTATTTGTCCTGAGTTTGTACTCTTTCAAATATCAAACATTTTCCATATAAATAGTTGTAGTTATTTCAGGCTTGTTTGAAAAATATCTAATTGACCTTTAATAAACGATAATCAAATATATAGAAATGATATTGATCCTACTTAATTAAGTTGATGAATGGATCGAAATTATGCAATACATAAATTATATTGTATTTATTTCATCTCTTATAGACATGAAACGTATGAATAACAAGTGGAACCCATTGGAAAGGATTACTCAGGACAGGGTTGGATGGCGAGGGATAGTGGGTAGCTTATGCTCCTCCCCCCATGAGTGGTGACAGGCGTAAGTAAGTAAGTAAGTTATCTGTCACAAATCCGAACACCAATATACTTTTCAACTGTTTAAAAGTAGAGTATAATTGACTCATCAAGTGTTTAATAATATGTGAACTTGATGGGTTTTGTGGATATTTTTAGAAATTTCACAGGTTGAAATCATGAGTCAACTGAAGCTAGACCAACATGGGAAACCTGGAAGCACTGGACGGCCGTTTCGTCCTAGTATGGGACTCCTCAGAAGTGCGCATCCACGATCCTGCACCCCGCGGGATTCAAACCCAGGACCTACTGGTTTCGCGCTCTAGCACTTAACCACTAGACCACTGAGCGGGATGGTGGATGAGCACTGCTGAGGAGTCCCATACTAGGACGAAACGGTCGTCCAGTGCTTCCAGGTTTTCCATCGTGATCTAGCTTCAATTGACTCATGATTTCAACCTGTGAAATGATATGATCTATTTACACCTTAAGCTGATCATGACAGAAGTCTATGAGAATCCCATTGTCCACGGCTATTACATAATTTAAATGTATAATTAACTGTATATAACGATAGATTATTGTAAATATTTCTAATTGAGTCCACATTACAAATCATGTTTCTCGGTTCTTCAGTTGGCTGGCAATGTCACTCGTGACATCAAATCATTTTAATTTGTACAGAATAGGTCTTAAGAGTAGTACAAGTACAATGAAACTATAGATATATACATATTGGTATAATGATAGTTAACTCAAAAGATATTTCAAATAAGGAAACAATTGATATGCAATTTGTTTTCAGTTAAAATGACTATCATAAAATGATGAATAAAATAGTAAATGACACAATGATAGTCATTAACTTTTGTTATGTCCTATAGTCTATAAATTATCACGTGGCTAAACAACCAATCAGAACACCGACTTATACGATTTTGGCTCTGTGCCAAACCAATGACGAGTTAACTAACACGAGCAACCCTGAAGTCAACTCTGAAACTCTATTGATTCTTCCAGTTGAATCCAGAGTACACTGGCAGACTCCATTAAATGAATTGTACATTTCAGATATACGTAGTTCATATACAAACAAACCAGATCGGATCACATCATAAAATGAAAACTGACAATTATACAAGATCAAGCTAAAAACAACTATTAATGTGAGTGACTTATCATTACCCATGATTCGCGTAATATTTGAGCAGACATGCAATGACTGGTAACGGAATAATAAATACTAACCATAAACATAGAGCATCTAACGCTTCAGACAGGTGTTGAAACACTAAACCATCTCAAAAAAATTAAAACATCTAAATGAGTTCCAGAATTTTTAGAGGTGACTAATCTGATATGAATTTGATCCATCCACCAAGGTTAAATCGGCAAAACGAATTACTAGCACTCAAACAAATAATGTCTTGCCAAAGGTCGAGTACATAAATTTGTACAGAGTAATGATTTGTTATGTTAACGAGATAACGTATATCAATCTTCTCAATTCTAATTTTAGAAAAGAGATGTTATAGTTACATGGCTGTTTCATAAAGCATTTCTATTTACATATCAGATGTTACGTAATCTGTTGACAACTTGCAAATAATCTCAAGAACTTTTATTTTATCTGAACAAATAAACATTTGTGAACCGAATACATATGCGCCACACAAGTCACTTGATTTGTGTGTTGAATATGGTACTGCCCGGGTGCCATAACCGAAGCAGGCGATTTTCTTAGGGGACGACACTCAAAGCCTTCGAAATAAAGGTCTGATCTACAAGGCAGTGGAACAACGTTAGGAGATGCAGTTTGAAGGTAGCCGGTGACCATTTTTTCTTTCAGGACACTAAAGCACATGTAGACCATTGGTTTGGAATCAGGGTTTTCCAACTCCCCTAGGTGGAATCTCTATATCCACAAACCTAGTTAAAGCTCTGGAAATTCGCTTTTAGTCTTCTAAATTTCGAAAACAACACCCCCGACGCGAGAAGGCAGTGGGTAGGATTTCTCTGGGAGTGATTGTATGCACGTAGCCGCGTGAGAGTATTTCGAGAGGGAGAGCTGACTTTTCCCATCCTCGGTCGTACCAGAGCGTTTGGCGACTATCTCAATAACAACTCATATTTGTTTCATCTTTCACCTGTTGAGGACGTAATCATTAGTGTTCGACAGTTATTGATTTCAGTTTTATGAAGAAATGATTTTATCGAATCATTTATTTCGTTGAATTTGAATGTCTTTAATAACGAAGCAAATGTTGACCATTAAACAATTGAAAACTTTCGTTAATTCACTAATTAAAACAATTGATTTAAAATTGGATGTAATTTTGAATGAATCGGGTAGAGACAGGTATCTACCTCAGTACAACGGAAATTGGTCGCGCAATTTCGTGGATTGGTTGATGTTAGAAACTATCACCATTGGATGCCGTTCAATGGTCCAGTTGGTTAAGCGTTCGCGCGCGAGACCGAAGGCCCTGGGTTCGAACCCCGCTCGCGGGATCGTGGATGCGCACTGCTGGGGAGTCCCACAACAGGACGGAACGGCCGTTCAGTGCTTCCAGGTTCCCAATTGTGATGGTCTAACATTAATCGGTTCATGATCTCAATTAAAACCACTAAACTATTTAACTTATTATTTGGGACATAATTTAGAATTGGTTCAATATAGAAGAAAGTGAAGGAAAGCACACACAATTACTTACTTACTCACTTATGCCTGTTACTCCCAATGGAGCATAGGCTGCCGACCACCATTCTACAACCCACTCTGTCCTCAGCCTTCCTTTCTAGTTTTATCCAATTCTTGTTCATTCTCCTCATATTTGTCTCCATTTCTTGGTGTAATGTGTTCTTTAGTCTTTCTCTTCACCCTATTATGCCTTGAGGATTCCATGTAAGGGCTTACCTTGTGATGCAGTTCGATGCATTCCTCAATGCGTGTCCTATCCACTTGCAATGCTTCTTCCTAGTTTCTTCCTCCACTGGGATTTAGTTTGTTCTCTCTTGCAGTAGGTTGATACTGATAGTGTCTGACCAATAAATAAACTCTATAATCAAGGTAAGAATTAATAAAACGTTCATTTCATTTTTGTGTAAAACGTTATCACATGTACTAGTAAGAAACATGTGAACTTGGAAATTTCTGAACAGTCAATAGCACCACTATTCATAATCCGATTTTTCACTTAGAAATTCACACATAAAATATGAAAATACAAGTATTTTATTAAGATTATAATCACGTCATATGTAAGTTACATTTAAGTAACCACCATCTTTGTTTTTTTCTCTAAACAGCGACATGAACAGACAACAACTAATTGAAATGTAACACCGTTGGATGCCAGTTCAGTGTTCTAGTGGTTAGGCGTTCGTGCGTGAGACTGGTAGGTACTGGGCTCGAATCCCGCGAGGCAGGGTCGTGGATGCTCACTGCTGGGGGATCCCACAATAAAACGAAACGGCCGTCCAGTGATTCCGCGATTTCCATGGTGGTCTAACTTCAACTGACTCACGATCTTAACTATTGAAATGTATTCTGTTGGCAAACAATCGTGCTTTGCAGAAATGTTTCTGAACAGAAGAAATTTTGTCTGTAGATTTATTTTTAGATGCTCTGTTGTTATTTCAGTGATGATGTCATTTGAGAAATACAATTTTAAAAATAATTAGTTTTTAGAAGAAGAATTGTCTTTTAGGTAATTTATACTTCAGTTGCTTAAGCTAGTAGATCTATTTTCTTCAAATACTTTCTCATAGGTTAAATGATTTACTCACTTGTACACTTGTGCAATTCTTGAGTGTACAGAAACTTTATGAGAAGTCCAATGAATCTCTCAGTAAATCAGAGTTATATCGCCGAGACAATAACCAATTTGTAAGTATGGCGAGAATCTAATTTATGGACGACTTCTGAACGACTCTCGGGTGACCTTGAAAAATATTAGCCAATCATTACACAGTCAGCATGGAGTAAAAACATGTTATACAAAACCAAGGAAATAAAGTAGATACACTTCTTATACGTGGTTCAAAAACTTGTTAAGGTTAGAAAGAGGTTCAGAGGTTCTAAAATCGTAATGCATGCAGTAGAGGAAATCATTCAAATAGCTACGGAATAATCGACCTCTGGAGCCATGATAAAGTCTCAGAAACTCTTTCAACCTCGAACACATAGCTTCAATATTGTTTGTGTGTACTCCGATTGTTGAGTGCACAAAATGCTACTTGTGGATAACGACACGATGCACATAACCAATCCTATATAGGAGTCTGTACGCTCTTCAAACATCCGTATATATTGTACTACCTGGCTGCAACCAGTGTTACTGGTGCTTTTATTATCCAGTTCGCGATAGTTGTCATAATTTGCCTTAGTTAGGAATTATATATAGGGTTTTTATCACGAATTAACATAAGCTATAATGCCGGAAATCTATTTAGCCAAACGGATGAAAGGCTTTCGCGTTAGAATCCGAGATCTATTATCTTATACTGGATTGATTCGTCCATAAATTATAGTCTCGCTGTTTTATTTGTTATAGCCGCTCAATTATCACGATTTGTGAAAAATTCCCTGTGAACTGATCATACGTTAGCATTAAGCACTGAATTTGGCGCCGTGACCTTGAAACCTCTAAAACGCTTCTGATTGGCTCTCCCATAAATTAGAGTCTCACCGTAAGTACTTGCAAGGTCATGATGTGGACATCAATTAAACGTGATTTGGTAACGATAACGGAGGGTGAATTTGACGGTTTCATGAATTTAAATGAGTAACATGTGATCAAGTTCCTACGTAACTTTAGAATGTTACAGATAATTATCATATGTGAATTTATGGACGAAATAATACTGAATGTATGTCTATAGATATGAAATGTCTTGATATTCTATTGTTTGGAATGAAGTTTTAGGTTAAGATTTCTGGGTTATATAACACACAAACAATTTCACAAAGTGACTTATTTATGTAAAATCATTGGATACTTATCAAAATATTTTTTTTATTTTCTCTTAGAAATTATCAATTTATTCTTGATATGTTTTGATTGACTAGATTTAGTTCCATTCTCAAGGTTGTCGTCCAATAATAAAACTCAGCTTCACTAATATTCCTAAGTCATTTTTTACATCACTAATGGAGGTTATGCAATTACAATTGAGAATCAAATAAAACCAAACAGTAACAGCAGTTGAAGTAAAGCATTTGTGTTTAATGCTATTTATGTCGCTTCGAACCAAAGTTAATCAAACCAATTTATGGCCTTATATGTACATTATTAAGGCTGTTGGGAATGTGATGGTCCATTTTAAAAAACTGTTTAACGAATAGCTTTTGATTATTTGATCGTAAGCTTTATGACCTAAATGTCTATTGTGAGGTCTTCAACAGGGTATTGTTGAACAGAATGAAGGACTCCGTAGACGCTTAACGTAGAGACCAACAGGCGGGATTTCGTAAGGATCGATCGTGTACAGACCAAATCGCAACAATACGGATCATTGTGGAACAATCAATTGAATGGAATTCATCACTCTACATCAACTTCATTCGGTACGAAAAAGCATATGATAGCATGGACAGGACAACACTATGGAAGCTTCTTCGATACTACGGAGTGCCTCAGAAGATAGTCAATATCATACGGAATTCATATGATGGATTAAACCGCAAAATCGTGCATGGAGGACGATTGACAGACTCGTTCGAAGTAAAGAACGGTGTCAGGCAAGGTTGCTTACTCTCATACTTTCTTCTCCTCCTAATGATCGACTGGATCATGAAGACGTCAACATCTGAGGAGAAGCATGGAATACAGTGGATAGCTAGAATGCAGCTGCATGATTTAGACTTCGCAGATGATCTGGCTCCCAAACGCAACAAAAAATACAGAAGAAGACGACCAGTGTAGTAGCAGCCTCAGCAGCAGTAGGTCTCAGTATACACAAAGGGAAAAGCAGGATTCTCCGATACAACACAGCATGCACCAACCCAATCACAATTGACGGAGACGATTTGCAAGATGTAAAAACCTTTACATATCTGGGCAGCATCATTGATGAACAGGGTGGATCTGATGCAAGTGTGAAGGTACGAATCGGTGAAGTAAGAGCAGCATATTTACAATTGAATAACATCTGGAAATCAAAACAACTGTTAACCAACACTAAGGTCAGAATTTTCAATAAAAATGTCAACACAGTTCTACTATATGGAGCAGAAACCTGGAGAACTACGAAAACCATCATTCAGAAAATACAGGTGTTTATTAACAGCTGTTTACGCAAAATACTTTGGATCCATTGGCCGAACACTATCAGCAACAACCAACTGTGGGAAAGAACAAACCAGATCTCAGCGGAGGAACAAATCAGGAAGAAGTGCCGGAAATGGATAGGACACACATTGAGGAATGCATCGAACTGCATCACAAGGTAAGCCCTTACATGGAATTCTCAAGGCAGAATGGGGTGAAGAGGAAGACCAAAGAACACATTTCACCGAGAAACGTAGACAGACATGAGGAGAATGAACAAGAATTGGATAGAACTAGAAAGGAATGCTGAGGACCGAGTGGATTCTAGAATGCTGATCCGCGGCTATTCTTCATTGAAAGTAACAAGCGTAAGTCTATACTGAGCCAAATTTAAATAATCTGACAGTAATTAGTGTAATATAAGAGGTAATATCTGATTACTTAGACTCATATCGTAAGTTTTTGTTTAACAATAATGTAGTTATTTTATACCTGTAAGTGATTATCATATTACTTGTTTTAAACTTTTTCATAATTATGTTTCCTGAATTACTGTATGGATTGTTTGATAGAAATTCTTATCTTTTATTGTTACCATGTTATTGCTTTGTATTTGTAAGAAGGTTTACAATTTATTAAGAGATGATCTAAAGTTGATGAACACCGAAAATTCAGCATTACAATGAAATATATTATCTTGGCTGAAGTTGTATCACAATCACTGTATAATATAATGGCTGTGCTTCGTCGACCAATCACCCTCGTAACCGTTATCATATAATCCTCAACGGTGTTTGAAATCAGAAGGCAAAGAGAAGCAGCGACTACAGTTTTTATTTGCAGATAACTCGGACCACAAAGCAGAGAGGTGACTGAGTGAGTCAGTGACTCGAAAGCGTAGAGTAGTGTGTGTGGGTAGGCGGTAAGCAATGTTCGAGCATACATATTTCATACAAGCACAACAATAATAAAGGTATGATAAGTTGTTATAGTACGAATGACTCTGTCCGCTAAATAAGTTAACTAAAGGGCTTAACCGAGCTAAATGAGAACAAACTCAATGGCACATGAGTTGTTATGATTCACATTATTATAGAAAATATACTGTACAGTAGTACTGTTCATAATACACCCTGGTTACAATACATGATTTGTGACATACAATGTTTGTGACATAGGAGAATAGTCAAGCATTCATCCAATACTTACTTACGCCTGTTACCCTTCGTAGTGGAGTATAGGCCAATCACCAGCATTCTCAATCCAACTCTCTACTGGACAACAATTTCCAGTTAGTTACAGTTGCTGCTATTCATTATTCTCATGTCTGCTTACAATTATCAACTCAGTGTGTTCTTTGCTCTTCTTCTTCCCCGTTTCCTTTCAGGATTCCATGTTAACGCTTGACTCATGTGCAGTTTGGTGATTTTCGCAATGTGTTTCCTATCCATCTCCAATATCTCCAATATCTTTTCCTAATTTGTTCTTCAGATGAAAGTTGGTTTGTTCTCTCCCATAGTAGGCTGTTACTGATGGTATCTGACGAATGGACACTGAGTATTGTGTGTAGATAGTTGTTTATGAAAACATGTATTTGTTTTTATTTTGTTAGTAGTTCTGGAAATTTAAGCTCTGTATGGTAGAACTGTCTTGACGTTCGTATTGAAGATTCTTACTTTTCTGTTGGTTGTCTTTTGTTTTGAGTTCCATATTATTATTATTATTATTATTATTATTATTATTATTATTATTATTATTATTATTATTAGCTTTATTCAATATTATAGTTTTGGTACAATATAGAATTCTCAGCGCAAAGTATCTCAACAAGTTTCCGTTTATTTCTTCTTGGTCGGTCCTGGCGATAAATATCGAGTGATCGCCAGTTAGTTGTTAGCAGTTCAGTAATTGAACATCTGAATAATGTACATTCTTTTCGTTGTATATTGCCAGCAACCTTATTATCTCTTATTGAGTTTTTTTGTAACTTTGACAACGAAAGGTTGTACACTTTTCAGAAACGCAGCAGAATAGGTTATGCGATTAATAAACATAATGATATATTAAAACAAACAACAATAGATAACTTGTTGGAATATCTAGATGGCAGGAACAGGTAGCCCAGATGCTCAAGCAGGCCGAAGGAATTCAAAAATTGTGTATAACATCGTTGCAGATAAACAAGATGACGGTTTACTTTAATGTGACAAACTGTTACAAACAAAAACTGATCAATATTTCAAAGCCTCAGACGGCATTTTTTTAATATTTAATCGTAGCCGATGTAGATCTTGGCACAGATATGTCTTAGCCCAAGATGACATATCACATTAGAATGGTGATATGAAATTAAGATGACAAACAGCAAAAGACTCCAAACAATCGTTGTGAGAATGGAAGTGAAAGAGAAAAGAAAAACGTGTTAGGAGCCCAGTTCAATAGGAGTAAATGAAAGTGTATGTAATATAAACTCATGAAACTTAATACCTTGAATACCAAAAGGAATTATTATTTGATCCATTTCATCCATTCAACAACAACAACAACAACAACCACTGATCATGATTATCTTTCTAACTCCATCCAAGTTTTTTGCATTTTCTGATGGTATGAAAAGAAGGATAACACTATAGTAACTATCCTACGACCCCAATTTCGATTATGGTTCATTTGGGTTAAGTCCTTTTTTTAACTAATTTAACAGACAATGTTATTTGAACGGTAACAATTTGCATATTCCTTTGTACTGTTATGACCACCGGATCACATCACAGACTCTAAATAAAGTGTTGATCGCTTAAATATCACTCGATGATTCATCCTCTTCCCCATTTATATTACCGCTTCTCATTGCTAGCTTAGTTTTTGAGGTATGACACTCGTCATCTCAAGATTGTGAGTTCAAGTTTCACGTTGGATGTTGTCCGTTGACGTAGTGCAACGTGGGTGATTGATTAATGAAACAAAAAGTAACTAAAACACCTATGAAATGTAGAAAAGTATTTCCATTTAATGTAAAACACAAAAAGTAAACAGTGTAATGAACATATTTCCTGTAATAAAACAAAAAAAATCAAATCAATAATTTGTGTTTCCCCTTTTTACAGTCAACCAATCAGTCAGTTAGCTACAACGTAAGACCAAGCACATATATGTATCGGTCCAAGTTGCTATACCTCATTAGTACAACAAGATGAACACCCCTTTTTTACAGTTAGCATTTGTTTAAAATAATCAATGAAATATTTTAAAAATTCCTTTCATGGTTACAAAATTCATAAAGGATACTTCTTATTAAGAATGAATGGATGAATGAATGAATTAGTTGAAATTAGGAAAATTATTATTTATTAGATTTGATCAATGTTATACCCCCGATGAGAATATCGAATGGTAACTGTTGGGATCTGTTTATGGATAATATGATACATATATACTTATTGTATAATTGTTAAGTAACTAAACTATACATATTCATACTCCTCCTATTATAAGCTTGCATTTGACCTATAGACTACTATTACACTATGTACCATTCTTGAGTTATGCCCAGTCTATCAATTTCAGTCGCCCATATTCATAGCCACTTTTTGGCTTGATCTTGTAGAAACGTGTATTTTCTATTTTATGATGCGATGTGGTCTGTCTGGTTGATATATAAACCCTGGGTGATATCTGCTTGATATCTGCGATATCAATCATTTATTCCAAACTTACTGGGTTTATATACTAACCAGACAGACCACATCGTAACAATAAAATAGGAAACGACATTTGTACAAAATTTAGCCAAAAGTGGCTGTGAATGTGGGAGGTAGTAATTAATATACTGTGTATAATTCAAGAATGGTAAATCGTATAATAATAGTTCATAGATCACAATAAAGCTCATGATAAGAGGGACATGAATATGAACAATTTAGTTATTTAACAATTATACAATAGAAATATACGCATAGTATTTTTCCGTAATTAGATCCTAACAGTTACCACTCAATATTCTCATCAGGATATAACATGTTTAAGCAAATTGTAGTTAGATGATGTCCTATTGATAACCTTTCATCTTAGCTACTAAGGAATGGACAGTTAAATTTATAAACCGAATGATCAATTCAACTTAACAAATATCATATATCTGTTAATAATTCAAAGAATATGTTGAAAGCTAGTAGATATTCGATTTCAGAACAAACTAAGATGTTAAGTCAGTTGGGTCAGTTCACAAGTTAAGAACATTATATTATAGAATACATGCAATGCTACTGTATTTACCAGGCTATATGTTATATAGTGTTATTTGTAGTTTGTTGAGTGTAAACTAATAGCTGAGTACTGAGTGTTTTAAAGGTACTTTCCTAGTAAATAGTTCCTTTTTGACAGGATTCTTTACTGTGGAATGGGTTTACTAACCTTCCTCCTTTATCGGGGCTTGAACCCGGTCTCAATCCTAGAATCATTTCAAGAAGATTTTGTTTCCAAGGTGTAGTGTTACATATATTTTTATGATACATGTTAGATCTAACATGTCATGCCATTTAATGTTATTATTAAATTGGCTAAAGATACTGGTATTGCAGATGACTGTTTTGTAGTGGGCTAGTTCAATTAAATCTCTTACATGTTTCGTCTTTGCTATTTAAGTATTTAGTTCTCAGTACTGTTATACCATTATATAAGATGCAAGGTCCATATTTCAACAATCTGTCAACAGGAACTTCAGACTATTCTCTAAACCTTTAGTCGAAACCACCTTAATGTTTATAAATAATATCTATGCACTAGCATCGACATACTTTATTGATTCTTAGTCATGTAACTACATTTATTGATTTTTACTTCTAACACTGCATTTGGGAAGGAAACTCTTTGGCTATAACTCTACTGTAAGAAACTGAATTGTAGCCACAATTTATGGTCTGAATGAATAGTCGATTTCTAGAATACGATGATGTCAGTAGTAGTTACTGTTTAACTCTTAGATCGAATTCCGATATCTTCTGAAATATGTTATACATAATGCTAAATTATGTACACATATTCCACTTATTTCATTATGATATATATTGTACTCTGTTGTGGATTTTTCTGTGATCAGTCATTAGAAACGATAATATCTGTTTAAGTAGATGCATTTCTTCTTCTGTTGTTATCTATCTGCATGAACGCTTTACCTCTATACTACTGAGCCAGCATTCAATGGTGTCAATGTATAACTTCAGTCGATTTATGATCTTGGGTAACCTTTCATCCATTGTTTGATGTGGATAACTATCTCATATTCGAAACAGATTAGACTCCACCGGTCACAGCTTCTCACTAGGACCTCAGGAACTACATTTTGAAGCTAGTCACTAGTGAGCATATGGAGTTGTGAAGGATGGTGGATGCGTACTGCTGAGGAATCCCATAATAGGACAAAACGGCCGTCTATTGTTTCCGGGTTTTCAATGATGGCATAGCTTAGACCGACTTGTGAATTCGATGGTAAACTGTAGTTAGAAACTTTTAATTTTCATGTTATTATCTACTGGTTAAGATACTAAAGAATGATTTTAAAATGTCACTATTCAACTGAATGATGCATAACACTTTAAAGCTATTAAAAAAGCATATGACAACTGATTGAACTAGTTAATCTGTTCACGTTTACTACCACCAGGTCGAAATTAACGTTCAGTCAAATTAAACATTATGTTATTAACGTTTAATAATTGAATTCATGAGTCAGTTCAAGCTAGACCACCATGGAAAAGCTGAAAGCACTGGAAGGCCGTTTCGTTCTTTTGTGGGACTCTTCAGCAGTGCGCTTCGACGATCCCGCACTGCGAGATTCGAACCCAGGAGCTACCAGTCTAAAGCGTGAATGCCTAACCTTTAGACCACTGAGTCAGTAACTAACAGTGTTAATGTTTAACTTGGATGCGCACTACTGAGGAGTCCCATACCAGGATGAAACGGCCGTCCAGTGCTTTCAGGCTTTCCGTGGTGGTCTAGATTGAATAGACTAATGAATTCAATTATTAAAGTTATTACAATCTCCACAAAATCCCTCTCTGATTGACGTTTATTTAATTGAACTATTTAATTAATGTTTATTAAGTGAATGAATACCAAATAAATAGATTAATTGAGAATGAAATAAATGAGACCCTGGAATGTAAAACATTAAACATAAATAAATATATATATGTATAGTCCAAGTGAGACATTATTATTCAAACGTGATTCCTTATCAAAACTGAAGTTACAAACAATTGAAGAACGATGAAAGCCCCATAACCAAACCATCCAACTCAGAGAACAAAACTCCATGAAGATCATCCACCTGAGCTACAAATCTTCTCCACCATCTCAAAATCATATGAGCATAGTACGCTTCTCGTTGTTTGAAAATGGATGAATTTCACCAAAAGGTAGGCTTTCATTCGAGAAGAACTGTATTTTCTGTCTTCGTCAGGATGTTCTACCAACAAGTGTAAGATACAGACCTCCAATCAATTGCCAACTGGGATGGAGAATAGATGAGTAAAGTGGAAGAAAAACAGTATATCTAATAACAACGGATGAACATTACAGGATCCACAAATACCAACACGTCATAGAGGATCAAAAGATGAAGCTACTAAGCACTCACATCAGAACATTTGGGAATCTTGATAACAGTCACCGAGATATCATGCAAACGACATAAAGAACAGTGAAGAAACACTCTAAAGAACAAACTAATCAAGATCTCAAAACCATCTATGGAAGGAACCACAAACAACTCGTTGGTCATCCTGTCAAAACAACCACTAACAAGCATAGAAGAACACCTACTCCGAAAGGGATTAAACTACAATACAAGCAACGCCTTAAAACTGGAATTCTTCACAGCATTAGAGTCATCAATCAAAACTTCCAGAATAATTGATAAATATAAAAATATATAAGTAGGAAATATGAATTATTTATAATGGTATCTTATATATTTATGTGTTAAGTAAATGTATATTAATACCAGACGGGTTTTGTGGATATTATAGTAATTTCAATGATAAAGATCATGAGTCACTTGAAGCTAGACCGCCATGGAAAACCTGGAAGCACTGGGTGACCGTTTCTCCCTATTTTAGGACTCCTCAGCAGTGTGCACCCACGACTCTGCCCCCTGAGGGATTCTAACCCAGGACGTACTGGTTTCGCCCGCGAGCCCTTAACCACTAGACCACTGAGCCGGCATCCAACGGTGTTAATGTCTAAATTCAACTAATCCACGAAATTGAGCGACACATCCACCATTGTCTTCAGTGAGTTACTATCTCACAACAGACCTGGTTGAACTCCACTGGTCACTACTTCTCACTAGAACTCCAGTATATACCTCGTGAAGACAGTCTCTAGTGAGCATATGTTGATTAATATCAGACGGGTTTTGTGGATAAGATCATGAGTCAGTTGAAGCTGTCGTCCAGTGCTTCCAGGTTTTCTATGGTGGTCTAGCTTCAACTGACTCATGATCTTAATCATTAAAATATATATCATATAACACCGACCGTATTTTTTATATATTTTTTAGCAATAATATGATTGGTTAATTTTAATAACCAATCAGAATGTCCGGCAAACTAATATTTAATTATTCCGCTACAGCTGATTGAAATAGTTTAAATATATATATGTAACAAGCCTTTTGATGTTACGACTCATTAAATATCTATCCTAGTAACTAATCTCAATTAAATAGCATCATATTATTAGACATTGTACATATATCTATGTAATCTATGCCAACTTATGAAAGGATATATAATCATTATTACATAATGTGATATAATCTAAATAGATTCAGTAAGTATTTGTTGAATAGTTTACGAGTTGAGTTTTTTTTATTTATTTTCTTTTACTTACATATTATCATTTGTTTGTTATATTTTATTCTATATTCACTGGTAATGAACGAATCAATCAGGTATAAGAGAACAAGTTTCAGAATTTGGCGTGAAATTTACTCATTCATTTTGGAAAAATAGAGTTTTGGAATTATAACTGATGTCGGTTCGTGATGAAAACCTTAAATATAAATCGTAACCTTAACCGTCAACCGTCAATCACAATTCGAAGTCATCACATTGGTTTATAACCCTCATTTGATCCTAGTTATTAGGTGGATACTCTCAAGGTCAATTTAACGCCGTTCAAAGGTCGTCCATAAATTATAGTCTCACCGTTGAAATCAGCTGTGAATCACCAATGCATTAAAGCATCTGACAAATTGTTTTCACTACCTATTTCCTAACTGTTTAACTACTGAGATGTTCGTAAATTTCCGATATTATTTGTCTAAATAATTATATTTTCAGTAGCGGTTTTGTGGATATTATAGTAATTTTAATAGTTCAGATCATTAGTCAATTGAAGCTGGTCCACTATAAAGAATCTGGAAGCACTGGGCGACCGTTTCGTTCTATTTTGGGACTTATCATCAGTGCGCATCCATGATCCCGCCCTCCCCGCGACATTCGAACCTCATACCTATCGGTCTCGTACTCCCAGGTTTTCCATGGTGGTCTAGCTTCAAGTGACTGATGATCTCAACTATGAAAATTATATCTTCATCCAATGGATTATTTACGAAGTTAGTTTCCCGAAAATATTTACTAATATCGTTACGATAAATATGATAAATACAAGCGGATTTCCGCACATATTTGAGCCTGATCATTCTTATACATAAAGATAGAAGGAACCTGGCTATTCCTGTGTCCAGTTCACATAGCTTATTCCAGCTTCCGTATAAGGCAGTTTATCCATTCTTCTCAAGCTACATTTTGACCTTGTTAATTATTAACTTATCAATCTGGACTGTTTTTATATTAGCTTATGTGTGTGCACTTATCTCATTCATCACATGTCTGTAGTTTATTTTTGTATGACTATGAATATTGATTAACTCATGACTGAATCCAGTTAGCTCACATGTCTCCTCCATCTTACTGCACTTCTCTTTGCTCTCTTCTATTCACTTTATCCCTCTCATTTCCTATCCAAATCAATGAATGTACGAAATATATGTATTCAAAAACCCATTCTCGTATTCAACTTATTTAATTCCATTATTCACTTAAGCGAAATTAAGTTGATAATTATATATGAGGATTGACAATATGTATATCTCAATAGCAATCATTCATACGATCTAATTGGAGTCCAGTATAAGGCCATTAAAAACCTCCTGATTACTGATATTCATGATCTCAGAAACTACTCCAAGTTGTTTGTACATATAAAAATGCTAAGGTGTTTGTAATTAATAACTTGTATAAATTATTATTTAGTTTGATAGTCATTTGCGTAAATGATAAGTCTTGCAAATTGAACGCTATATTCGTCTCCTAAGCTATTCTGTAACCCCCAAGCTAGAACTAGACAGCGACCTGAACACGAGAGAGAAGGAGCAAAGTATTTTAGGGTTTTCATAATATTTTAAATGTCGTTAGGTTGCTCAAAGATTCTGGAATACTACTAAACATAGTAGCAGTATAGAATCAGCCAATCAGAACCTCTACATGTGACGTTTCAATTCCTCGATGTTTCTGGCTAACACTTCAAGTGAACGCTGATTAGATAAAATGCTTCTTAGTGTTTCCTGATCCTTGCTTGTCTTATGCGAGAAATTTTCTGGATCACGCCAACAATAAATAATGATATAACAGTACAATGAAAGTAAATCTATATGACGGATAAGTTATAAGGAAACCTATTCCATGTCACAATGAATAATACTGATTACAAACAATATTCTATAAATTAACATTGTTTAATATTCATATATGGAAATGATTGATGATAAATAAAGGTTGACCTGAAATGAAACGAAACTGAGCATTTAATATGTTAACATTTTCAAACTGTGAAAAGTATGTTGTATAAGTTATTTGGTATATAAACGTTATACATTATGTTATCTTAATTACTTACGTCAGTTATTCCTCGTGGAAGAGCATTGACCGCCAACCAGCAGTCTCCCATCCAATCCTGTTCTGGGCGATTCTTTCCAGCTCTTTCCAGTTCTTATTCATCCTTTTCATATCTGATTCTATTTCCCAATGTAATGTGTTGTTTGACCTTCCACTTTTACACATCCCTTTAAGATTTCAAGTTAACACTTGTCTCGTGATGCAGTTTGGTGATTTCTGTAATGTATGACCTATCCATTTCTATCGTCTTTTCCTAATTACCCCTTCAGTTGGAAGTTGGTTTGTTTTCTCCCACAGAAAGCTGTTGCTGTTAATATCCGGCCAATGGATGTTAAGTATCTTGTTTAGACAACTATTTATAAATACTTGTATATTTTTGATGATGGTTGTAGTAGCTGTCCAAGTTTAAGCTCCATACAGTAGAACTGTCTTGATGTTCGTACTAAAGATTCTGATGCTAGCCAGAAAAAATAATTGAAACATTATATTATCTAACATACATATAGCACACATTCAATAATATCTTTAGTAAAAACGGTCAAAATAACTTTGTAATCAAAAATGGATGGTAATCACAGTTGATTGATCAATATTATGATGATCAGTATCATGTGTATCAGGTCCTTCGTCGTGCAGATCGAATACTATCGACTAAGTTGCAATGTGGCCACTAGTCTAGGTGACTTAACATTGCGTGAACCATGTTAAGATAAGATGGTGGTTGGAGGTTGTCAACAGGAAACCCTGTTGATATAAGTTTTAATACGGTATTATAAGTCTTAACTAATGTTATTTACCGAATATCATTCTGAATTGTAGTCAAAATCAAAGCAGCTGTTATTGAGATCGCGTAAATAAAATGAAATGCTGGAATCACTGAACAGCTGCTTCTTCTTAGTACAACAGGACTCCTATTTAATTCTTAATCACATTCCTACTGAGTTTCAAACTAGAGACCGTAAGTCTTGTAGCGTAAACTTAAACTTTAGATGATTCACTCAATATCATGTCGTTTCATGTTTAATTTCGACTCATAATACAACAATCTTTCAACGTTTTCATACTAAGTTGATATAACAACTACACAAACTACATCAAATCACATAAAATATGAAACAACATTTGTACAATATCTAGCCAAAAGTGAACGTGAATGTGGTAGACTGCAATTAATAGACTGGGCATAACTCATGAACGGTAAATCGTGTCATAATACTCCATAGGTCAAAATAAATCTCACAATAAGAGGAATATGAATATGCATAGTTGAGTTGCTTAACAATTATATGATCGAATAATAGTGATAGTATTAGTCCATAGAGAGTTCATAACCAATTAGAAGATTTGGACTTCGCAGATGATCTAGCCATCCTATGCCATACACACGAACAAATGCAGATAAAGACGGCAAGTGTAGCAGCAGTCTCTAAATCAGCAGGCCCCAAGGTCCTCAAATACAACATGTAGAACACCAATCCAATCACACTTGATAGCAAAACTCTGGATGATGTAGAATCCTTCACGTAGCTGAGAATTTACTAGAAAAGATGAAGATTCATTTATTAAATACCTTTTTCTTTGCATTTGATAACTAACATTGAGTAGTATCTTTATATATCTATGGATCAAATACAAGCATTCAATTCAATATCATTATCAATCAAACAATGAAACAATCCACAATTAATGAACGATTATCAATAACCGAAAAGTATGATGAACATGTCATTGTTATTTCATGCTGCATTGCTTGTATTCAACCATTAAAAACCATTAAAATCATCAAAGCAAGGACAACATACTTACAGTTGAAGAATATATCGAATTCGAAACAACCGTCTGTCAACCAATATCAAAGTCACAATCTTTAACACGAATGTCAAGACAGTTCTACTGTATGGAGATGAAACTTCGAGAACTGCTACAACCATCATAAAAAATGTACAAGTATTTATAAGTAGTTGTCTACACAACATACTCAACATCCATTGGTCGAATACCAACAGCAACAACCTTCTCTGGGAGAGAACAAACCAACTTCCAACTGAAGAGGTAGTCAGGAAAAGACGATGGAAATGGATAGGATATACATTACAGAAATCACCAAACTGCATCACGAGATAAGTGCTAACTTGGAATCCTGAAGAGGTGTGGAACAGTGGAATTCCAAATAACACAACTGGAAGCAGCTAGAAAGAATTGCCCAGGACAGGGTTGTATGGAGAGTGATGGTGGGTGGCCTATGCTCCTCCACGAGGAATAAGAGGCGTAATTATGTAAGATGAACTAAAATCAAATTTAATAAAATTGATAAACATTCACTCATTGTTTAACTTTTTTGCTTTCATTTGATAACTAACGTTGAGTAGTATATGTATCTATGGCTACAAACATCACAAACATTATCAATCAAACCATGAAACAATTCATATTTGAAAAATGATTATCACTAACCATAAACTATCATTATTTAAAATGTCATTATATCATCATGCTTCATTGTTTATAGTCACAACCATCGAAAAAAATAATGCACCATTTATCAAATGTATCAAATATAAATTGACATTAGAGTGGATATGAGAATTGAGACAAAACGTTTCATTCAAATTGATGTCATTCAATGATGTACTTAGTCAAATAGACGTCTTCCTATTCAATCATTCATGTCTATAAAATAGAAGAACAAAACAAAACAATACAAAACATGAATGTATATTCTAGAAGTGAATTTGTTTCTTCTTTTGATGAATGATCTTGGATTAGTTTATGTTCCATGGAAATGTCTTACATTTTCTTGAATGGACATTTATCTTCATACAAAGAACGGTTGTTGAATTGATTAGAAAGTTGGGGGGTGGGGTGTTGTTGAGAGTACAGTCACTTGTTTTTTTTGGATAGTTGAATTCATGAGTTGATTCAAGTTAGATCATCATAGAAAACGTGGATGCACTGTACGATCCTATTGTCCTAGTAAGGAATTCCTTGGGTCGAGTCTCGTGTCCGAACTCGTAGATGAGCATTACTGTGAAGTCCTATACTAGGATGAAACGGTCTTTTAGTGCTTCCAGGTTTTCAGTCAAGGTCTAATATCAATCGAGTAATGATCTTACTGGAAAATATAAATTACAGTTGAATAAAACAATATTTTTATTATTGCCTCGATATTATCTTAAGTCACAAGGATCATAAGCAAAGATGAATTGTACTGTTGGTCACTATCCATCTTCGCTTATATTATATCGAGTTGATGAATCCCAAATAGGACGAAATGCACGTCTTGGATTCTACTACTAGTCACCATCCATCTTTACTTATTAAGTTTAAACATTTCAGCTAGTTTTTATACAGATTGAGTATAGTGATCAATAAATAGACTGTAATTATTTGTTAACGATAAAACTTCTAGTGAAAACGATCAACCCACTTGGTTATTTGAAGACTGTTTCCATTGGGTAATTAAAAGATAATACGTGTTTTCATGGTATTGTAAACAGAAGATAAGTCACGTCTGCATTACACAAATTACTGGAATCCATGTTGAAATTGTTTGAACAATAAAAACAAACAAATAACTGAATACTGGAAGATTCTAAAGTATCTAAATAGTCAAACATTTTGAGATGTATTCAGACAAACATTATTAAACGTGATGACTTGACAAATAAGAGTTAACTATATTGAATAAGAATACGAAATACATCTCTATTATAAGTAAGTAATGTAGATTTTTACTAATCAATTTCATACTACTTTCTAACTGTATTCTAATGGAAGGCGGTGAGTAGTATAGTTCTGAAAAACTAAAAATTGGATGAGTATATAATTGGATACACTGGATTATTATCGTTTTAAAGTCACTGAACTCACAAGGTTTATTATTTCTGTCACCATGAATAAATAATTTGTGTTTTTTTAATTGACGAATTTGTTTTTCTATAAGGTCTAGAAAACTAGAGAACTAGCTATTCTAAAACAAAACGGCCATCCAGTGCCTCCACGTTTTCTATGGTGATCTAACTTTAATCAACTCATGAATTCAACTATCCAAAAAAAAACAAGTGACTGTACTCTCAACAACACCCCACCCCCCAACTTTCTAATCAATTCAACAACCGTTCTTTGTATGAAGATAAATGTCCATTCAAGATAACGTAAGACATTTCCATGGAACATAAACTAATTCAAGATCATTCATCAAAAGAAGAAACAAATTCACTTTTAGAATATACATTCATGTTTTGTTTTGCTTTGTTTTCTTCTTCTATTTTATAGACATGAATGATTGAATAGGAAGACGTCTATTTGACTAAGTACATCATTGAATGACATCAATTTGAATGAAATGTCTTGTCTCAATTCTCATATCCACTCTAATGTCAATTTATATTTGATACATTTGATAAATGGTGCATTATTTTTTTCGATGGTTGTGACTATAAACAATGAAGCATTTATAAAGATTGACTGAAACTGATAAAATCTTCATAAATAATACCGTTGAAATTATGAGCTTTTAATTGACTGGACAAAAGTTTTATCTTTATCATAGGGAAAAATCTTTGAAATCATTTTTACCCGATTATAAGCAATAATGGATAGTGGCTAGCATTGGAATCCAAGATATGTGTCTCGTCCAATTTGAAACTCGTCAGTTGGATGTACCTGCATCATAGAGTTAATGATCACTCCAGGACTCGAACCTAATACCATTCACCTCAAACATCATCGTGTTATCCAGAGTGAATATCAACTCACGGATGCTGGTACATCCCGAATAGGACGAAACGCACGTCTTGTTTTCCACTGCTAGCCATTACCAATTTTTGCTCATAATGCTTCTGAATCAAGGCAGTATAGTGGTATTAAGCACAGTATACACATATGCTAGTAAGAGACTGATCAATTGCTGTCCTAAAAATCGATGGAAAGATACAAATAAACAATACTAAGTAAAAAAGATTTCAGATTGTTGGTCGAATTATTTATTTATTTTATTTTAACACGTAAATATTGGTACAATGAGGCACCAAATACACATGCGCCAAACAAATCTCATTTGATATGTTTGAGGGCTGTGATACTGCCCGGGTGCCCAAACCAAAGCAGGTGGTTCTCTAAGGCGGCCACACTCGTAGCCTTCGACCTGAAGGTCTGGTCCACAAGGCGGTAAAACGACGTAAGGAGATGCAGTCCCATGGTGACCGTGGACTAACGATTGGTTCATTCGCCATTTATTCCTTCAGGTTACTGAAACCCATGTACACCATTTGTTTACAATCAGAGTTTTCCAACTCCCCTAGGTGGACTCACCGTGTCCGCCGGCTAGGTTAAAACGTCGGACATTCGCTTTTCGTCCTCTCGTTTTCGTAATGAATACGCCCTCCACGAGAAGGCAGTGAGTAGGACTTTTCTAGCAGAGGCTATATACGCGTGGCAACCTGGACCGATGTATGTATGTGCCTGACCCTACGTTGTAACTGACTGACTGATTGAGATTGTAATTATATATAAATGTCATCAGTGGATACCCAGCTCTTTTGGTGTGTATGGAACAAATTAGCAACTGATTCTGTATCCAATAATCAGCAGTCAGTTACAACGTTTGTTTGATTATAACCCACTATCGACCATGGAACAAGACTGTGCCTTGTAACCTTTAAATTTAGGATTTAAAACCATCACTGACCAGTCATTGATCTTATTCGGATGATAAAAAATTTAATTTTCGAATAGATATCAAGGGATTTCATGAGAGTATACTGCTGTTTACACCCTTCTTTGATGTTAAATAACACTCAAATTATGAGGTCATATTTCAAACATAGTACCTTCATGCTACTGATTTGAGATTTATCGGAACGCATTTCGAACTTTAGCCAACTAGCTATCATAAGTGACTGTCATTTATTTAGAATGTGATAACTCCATCAGATTGGTATATCTCTTCATGTGTTATATCAGACTTTATGAATAACTGATAAATGACAATCATTAACAGTTACTTACTTACTTACGCCTGTTACTCCCAATGGAGCATAGGCCGCTGACCTATCATTAACAGTATACAGTATGAAATGAATTATGTTTTCATTCCTAACTTTATTAACTATAAAACTCATAGTGTTTGATTGGAAAATTTGAAGTTAGAAAGTAGTAACTAAATGATGTTTACTGATATTTATTGATTACTAACTAATTATCAGAAGGGGTTTTGTGGAGATTCTAGAAATTTCACTAGCTGAAATCATGAGTCAATTGAAGCTAGACCACCATGGAAAACCTGAAAGCACTGGACAACCGTTTCGTCCTAGTACGGGACTCCTCAGCAATGTGCATCCACGGTCTCGCCCCCTGTGAGATTCGAACCCAAGACCTATCAGTCTCGCACGCGAGCGCTTAATCACTAGGTCACTAAGCTGGTCGGCATCCAACAGTGTTAATGTCTAACTCCACTGCTAAGGAATCCTACAATAGGACGAAATGGCCATCCAGTGCTTTCAGGTTTTCCATGATGATCTACCTTCAATTGACTCATGATCTCAACCATTGAAATTACTAAAATCTCCACAAAACCCCTTCTGATCATTTTATTAATTGATCAATTTTTCTTCAATTTCAAATGAATCTAGTTTTCAGAAAAAAAAAGAGATTCACATTGATTGTAACATAGAAAGTAAATTAGACAAAAGTAAATTCATATTACATAATGTTCCATTTTTCATTTTTAACGAATCATTAAAAAATAAACGATACAATTTTTAAGTTTAATATGGATACAACAAAATTGTTCTTAATCACTTTAATTTTATTGATTGTAAAAGAAAATGGATACAAAGGGGAGTGATGGGGTTGGGTAGTGGTGGGAAGATTAGAAACAGTAAGTAACTCGTGTCAGAAATGAAAAAACTGTTGAATGTTATTTTTTTGGACATAGAAACTGACAGTTTTCTTTATTTTTAAGTTTTTTTTTAACAATTAATTACTTACTTACGCCAGTTACTCCTAATGGATCATAGGCCGCCGACCAGCATTCTCCAACCCACTCTGTTCTGGACCTTCCTTCCAATTGTTGTTCACTCTTCTCATATCTGTCTCCATTTGTCGGCGTAATGTGTTCTTTGATTTTCCACTCCTCCTTTGGCCTTTAGAATTCCATGTGAGGGCTTGCCTTGTGATGCACTTCGGTACTTTCCTCAATTTGTTTCTTATCCACTTCCATCGCTTCTTCCTGATTTCTTTCTCCTCTGGGATTTAGTTTGTTCTGTCCAACAGTAGGTTGTTGTTGATTGTGTCTGACACAAAATGCCAGACCTGTTATTGTAAATCTGATTGATTCGTCCATAAATTATAGTTTCGCCAAAGTGTTGATAGAATTAGACTAATTATAAATTTCTTTCTTTTATTAATATTGTTTTAAAGATCTATTTTCGATAAAATAAGGTTGTTACATTTCTGCTGACGAGCTCCATTGTAGGATGAAATGGCCATCCACTCCTTCCATGTTCTCAATGATGGTCCAACATCAATCGGTTCATGATCTCAATCAAAAATTTAATAATCTCCACAAATCGATAATGATAATTCAATATTTTATAGAAATTCCATCTTAACCGTTTATTAAAATGACCAGTTCAATTCGTTTATTTCCATCTAAATATTATTGGAAGTTGTATAATTGTAGAAATAATTCGTCAATGTATAGTTCATACCAAAGAATATTTACATTACATTGTAATAAGCTCAAAACAAATTAAGAATAAATTCACTTGGTATTGTTTTGCTTGTATCCTCTCATTGAGGTTTAAGACTGAAATTGATCAGTCTGTTAATGACATATGTGCATACTGTACGGATTGCTTCGATATCGCCTTAATTCACAAACACTATAAGGAAAGATGGATAGTGACTAGCAGTGGAATCCAGGACACACGTTTCGTTCTGTTCTAGGACTCTTCAGTTGGATATACTTGCATCTCAGAGTTGATATTCACTCTGAAACTCAAACCCAGTATCATTCGCTTTAAACATCATCGCGTTATCCACTCAGTTACTGAGTCCTGATAGCCATTTGCTTATGCAATGGCGTAAAGCTTAGATTTAATTGGTATTGTTTACTTGAATCTCCTCACTGACATTAAGGACCGACATTGATCATATGTGTATATTATGCATATTTCCTCGCTATTACCTGGTTTTAAGTCCCTGATTGAATATAAACTCTATGATATAGGTATATTCAACTGACAAGTCCTAGAATAGGATGAAACATGCATTCTGTTAATCACTATATTAATCATTCAACATATTTTGATGAATACATATTTCTTCTGTTGTACATCATTGAAACATTCCTACATTACATCTATATTACTTAAACATTAAATGATAATTAAACAATGAACATTAATTAAAAAGGAAAGTAAGTAGTTTAAAATTTACAACAACAACAAGAAATTATTTTTCATAATGAAAACAAGGAAAAAAAAACAAGCGAACAAAACTAAAACGACAAAGTTTTGTAAATGAAAATGATTAATTTGCAAAGTTCCGTGTTTTTCTTTTTTCTTCTTTTTCTTCTCCCTTTCTTTTCTTCTTTTCTTTCTTTTTTCTTCTTTTCTCTCTTTCTTCTCCATTTCTTTCTTTCTTCTCCTTTTCTTTTGTCTTCTTTTTCTTTTACTTCTTCTTTTCTTTCTTCTTCTTTTCTCTCTTTCTTCTCCTTTTCCTTTGTCTTCTTTTTCTTTTACTTCTCCTTTTCTTTCTTCTTCTTTTCTCTCTTTTTTTCTCCTTTTCTTTTTCCCTTGGTCGTGAAATACTTTCTGGACAAATAGCTTGAATGATCAAAATGTGATAGTATTTCAATATTCACAATTGATTACAATTTATTTATGCATTATGGGTTGTTGTTTTTCTTATTTTACCGATTACAGATAATACACAGTTTCTTATATTGTGAAAGGTAAATAAATGATGATTCTTAAATAAGAATCTATATGGTATGTATAGTGGACAATGATATTTCACCCTACTGTTCTGATAGATAATCTAAGCTAAGAAAATGTAGTTGACAGATAATGTTCACTTTATATTGAAATGTCAATATGATTGTCAATCATAGTTGGAATAGTAGTGAAATTTTGAAGAAAATGGTTTTCTCAGAATAGGAGTTTGTGGAGATTGTTAAGTTTTTGATTGAGATCATGAACGGATTGATGTTAGATCATTATTGAAAATCTGAAAGTGCGAGTTGGCCGTTTCATTCTATTGTGGGGAGTTCTCAGCAATACTTCCAAGTGTTCAATGGCGGTCAAACATCAGTCGATTCATGATCCCAATCAAAAACATAATAATCTCCACAACTCTTATACTGATAATTATCATGTGCTCACTAGTGACTAGCTTTATGAGAGAATTCTCGGAGTTCTGGTGTGAAGCCATGATCAGTGGAGATAATTCATGTCCGTTAGTGACAGGTATCTACCTCAGTACAATGGAAGATGGTCGCGCAACTTTGTGGATTAGTTAAGGTTAGACATTAACACCATTAAATGCCGATTCAGTGTTCGCGCTCGAGACTGAAGGCCCCGGATTCGGATCCTGCGGGAGGGATCGTGGATGCGCATTGTTGAGGAGTCTCACAATGGGACGAAACGGCCGTCCAGTGCTTTCGGGTTCTCAATGATGGTCTAACATCAATCGGTTCATAATCTCGATCAGAAAATGTTTTTTGTAAATGTATGCAAACATAGTTTTTAGCTTTACTTACATAATTACTTGCTTATGACTGTTAGCCGTCTTGAACTGACCACTAGAATTCTCAATCCAACTCTGTCCTGAATAATCCTTTTCAGTTGTTTTCAATCGCTTTTCATCTTTTTCATGTCTGTTTACAATTCCCGACGTAGTATGTTCTTTAGCCTTCCTCTTTTCTGTTAGCTTTAGTTATTGTTATTTTGGATGGGGATCGTCCAAAGTTAGTAAACGTAACTTGATAATATTTGAAAGATTCGTGAGATGATTTTCGATTATCTAGTCACTTTTAAAGCAAAGTATATAAAGACTAATAATCTGACTATTTAAAAACATCCTTATTTTCATTAATTACTCGTAATTATGTTGAATACTGTCCGTTTACTAAGCATAATTTCAATGTCATTTTTTTCTAAAAACGTCATTTCATTGTAAGCAAAGATGGTTGGTGGCTAGCAGTGAAATCCAGGATGTGCGTTTTATCCTTTCTGAAACTCGTCAGCTGGGTGTGCTTGTATCCTTGAGTTGATGTTCACCCTGGGACTCGAACCCACTACCGTTCGCTCCACTTAGCCACTAACTGTCTTTGATTATAATCCATGTGAATTGAGGTAACATTGAGGAAATCCGCACAACATGCACATATGTCAATAAGAGACTGATCACTTGCAGTCCTAAACATCAATGGGAAGATTTAAACAAACATTATCAAATATATTTGAGTTATTTCATTGGCACAATCAGTATCATAGCTACATAGATAATATAGATTTATAAACTGACCACACGATATAAATAAGTGTACTGGGTAATAATATGCTTCAACTTGCTCTGTATCTTTACAGAAACAACTAAGATGTTCTTAATCAGAGTTACCGTTGATACAAGAGATAAGCTGGAAATAAAATGAGTTAGACAGTAAGCCAGACGAATATGGCAGCTAAATCCTTTGATTTTTGAATACAAAAACATATATGTTAGTGTCTTGAACAGAACCAATAAAGTGTCGTGGTATTTTAGCAAACCATAAGAACATTAACGCAACTTTTCTATTAAGATAAAGACTTATGCATATATACTCTAATGGTGCTTTTACATAATTCCGCCTGCAGCCCCTATTGGGCTTCTGCCGGTCCCGGATAAAGGAGAAGGGTTGAACATGGGGTTAGCGACTCCATCCAGAAGAAGACTAACTCTCTAAAAAAACAATAATCAAAACAAAAAATAATTCAAACCATTTAAACTCTGCCCTGGGAGTTAGAAGTTCTTCATTTAAAAGAGTTATGACGTCTCATGTTGAAAGCCGAGTTCCTTCAGAAGTCATGAGGCTGATGCCTTTTCTGACAACCACAGCAACTATTAATTTAGTTAATTAACGCTTTTACAGATTAAAATCATTTTAAAGAATAACTGATTAATGAACAAAACGTTTCATTGAAAGCGTACAGCTTGTATTTATTTAATACAGTAAACATTTCAATTGTCCCATTGGAAATTTGCCCAATTCTCAAAAATATTGTTTGTAAACTATTCTGTCAAGAAATAAACATTTGGAATCGACTATAATTTATAGATGACCTTTGAGTGACGCTAAACTGACCCTGAGAGTATCCACCTAATAACCAGAACCAAATGAGAGTCATAAACCTGTATGAGGAATCATAATTATCATTCACATTTGATGATTAAGCTTAAGAATTAAATTTTGGATTTTCATCACAAACTGACATCGGCTATAATGCTAAAACTCTATTTAACCAAATGGATGAATGAATTCCGCGCCAAACTCCAAGACCCGTCATCTTATACCTGATTGGTTCATTCATAAATTATAGTCTCGCTATAAAATGTAACTAGGAATCCACTTTATAATAATTTATTCAATTATGAAAGTTAAATAAATCTCCATCAGGGTATAAATGATAACGAGAATTTTGGACATCAAACTGTGTTCTTTGCTCTTCCTCTTCTCATTTGACCTTTAGAATTTCAAATCAATCCGTTTACATGGAAACTGTAACAGTTGCTGATCACATTCTTTATTTTCGTTTATTCATTTATCCAACAGAGTTATTTCTCATTTTATATATTAAATGATCAATCATATTTGCCTTTCATATTCACTTGAAGAAGACTATTCATCTTTATTCTTACATCTATGCATATTGATAGACTTATCTGAAAGTTAGGACTATAGAATCCAAATGCTTCAATTACATATTTTATTTGTTTGCTGACAAATAATGATGTAATGAACGCGAACACAAGTCGAGACAACCAAATACGTTTGAGTACAGAGTTGTTTTTTTGTTCAAATGTAAATACCATTTGTTCAATGCTTCATTTGCGAAATGTTCATCAAATGTCTCAGACTTGATGATTTCTTCATTTCTGTATAAATTACTCTTTGTTCCCGTTCTTTTTTATTCGATTTTTTCAACCTTCTGCTATCAGCCATTCCCGTTAGATCTTTCGACATAAGTAATATACACCACAATGACACTATAGTACTGTCTATGTAGTTCAACATGTGTTGAAATAACACAGAATTAAGTTATCTGTCTATTATAAAACAATAGTATACTTAAGTAACTATTACTTGTATCTTCCGATTGTAATTTAGGACTGCAATTGATCAGTCTCATATTGGCATATGTGCATCCTGTGTGGATTACCTCGGTGTAGCCTCAAATCACAAGCTTTTTAAGCAAAGATGGAATCCGGGACGCGAGTTTCGTCCTATTTAGGAGTTGTCAGCTGGATGTATCTGCACTCCGGGACTCGAACCCAGTACCATTCGCTTCAAGCTCCACTGCGTTATCCACTTAACTACTACTGAGTCCTAAACAGAGTTTTTAAAAATGTAGATTCGTTTGAATCACGAACGTTAGACATTTGGTTTGAAATCCAGTGTTGCTGAATATAGAAATATTGATGATTTGAAATTCCATTTAATTCCTTCAACATCACATTCATATTCCTAATTAAGTACTTTGAAGTCATAGTTAATAGTAGTTAGTATAAACCTCAACTATTGTATACTTCATATCCCACAACTAATATTGGGGACACTTGTGAATTTAGAAATTCATACGGCAACTAGATTAGACTGGTTTAATGATAAACAATCATATAATTATATTTTTTAGTTGAATCACAGTAAGATAACCATCGACAGTTACAAATGAATTAACAGGTATCTTATGTTAGTATATAATAAGCTTACATAATGATGGTAACTTATGATCCTGGCAACGAGAGCTTTACCTTCACACTACTAAGCCGACATTTAGTGGTCTGTATGCCTAATTCCAATGCATTTGCTTTACTACGAAACTACTTGTTCATACCATCAATGATTGAACTACACTAGTTATGACTCCTAGAAAGAACTCTGGAAATCCCCTGTTGAATGAATGCATTAGTGAGGATGTGATTATAACTGTTCACATTTTACTAGACATTCGGCGATTTCATTTATCTTTGGTTAAGTGTGTAACAAATGTTTCTTTCTGTAACCATTCTCAACTGACTATACTGATGGTTATTTTTTTCGATTGTTGAATATTTCATCAAAGAGAAACAAAACATTTTCAATTTATAACTTCAAAGGAATTATTTCCTTTTCATCATTGAAAACCTTGAAGATCTGAACGGCTGTTTCATCTTATTAGTGAACTCATTAGCAGTGAGCATCCACGAACCCACAAATGAAAATCAAACCCAAGACTTTTAGTCTCTCATCTAAACGGTGTTAATGTCTCATTTTTAACCAACCCATTATATTGTACAACCCTTCATACATTGCTTGCTTTGGATTACTGGCTCATACTTGACATGGATTTACCTCCACTGGTTACGGACTGTTACTAGAATTTCATGAGTTTCGTCTTTAGGCTAGTCTCCAGTCATAAAATGATTATTATCAGTTTGGATGATTTGTGGTAACTTTTGGTTGTAATCACCAACTGATCTTTCAAGATTTTGTTTAGATTTTACAAATTTATTAGAACAAAATAAAACAACAACAACAACAACAAAGTACTATTTCATTATTATGATTATCTACTGCCTATTTTGTTCATTACTACTTCTTTCTCTCCTAATGTCAGCTAGTGATTACATATACAAAAAAAATAGTGGTAAAGAAAAAAACCCTCACTATGTGGGGGGTGGGGAACAAAAAAAAACAAACAAATAAATCGAATAGAAATATCACTTGTGGATGAAGATTGTTTTTGGCAGTTGTGTTGTAGTTCTTGACAAATGAAAACATTACGTTGACGTCAATTTAATTTAAAGCCAAACACAAGGTATATATACTTAGATATAGATATAGTTATAGATATAGATATAGAGATATACAACATCAGATACATGTTAAGAAAGAAAGAAAAAGAATCCTATTTTCTGGCTAATTATTATTGTCGGTTCTCTATCAGTGATCTGACTTTGTTGATCATTTATTTACGTCATACATTGAGATACTACTGAAAAACAAATCGTTGTTTCATCCCAACATGTAATTTAACTGAATTGTACAGTTACAACATGGATTAGGATCGAATTCTAGAATCTACAGGTCTCACGTTGTTAGTACATTCTTTTGTAGCTTTGATACGTGAATTTGCCTAAGTATCGTCTAATATTATCGATAATATAAAAAAGTTCCCCTCTGGAAGTATGAGAGTTGAATAGCATTGAAACTATAGAAAGTCACCGTGAATTAAGTCATCAATGAGCATAACATGATCGTTTATATAATAAGATTATTATGGATTTCTTTAATTTCTTGTAAGAGAAAACAGATGTTTAGTAATTTATAGATTTTCAACATGAGATAAACTGTGCTTTAAATGTGTAGAATCTCATCTATAAATTAGATACATCTGTTGAAATGCTGTTTCTTATGATCGTCTAGTGATTTCATTATCAGTGATTATTCAGGATCAAAACTTATTTGATCTGATAATATCAATTGATATCTTTGATTCAGACAACATTTTCCCATTATCGATTATAATAGTTCATTTATGTCCATCATCTATCTATCAAGTAGGTAAATATGAGTTTAGAATGCTTATATTGACAAAAGTTGTCTGATTAGCTAAATTTTAAAAAAAACATGACTTAGGGTTCATAATGTTGAATAACAACTCCACCTGGAGCTCCTCAGGGGCTACTGCCAGTCCCATGCCCGGATAAAGGAGGAGGGTTGGGGGTGGATTTAGCGACCCCATCTTGTACAAAACTAACTCGATAAGAAAAAAACGTTAACTTTGTTGAATAACATCTTTTGTGTATGTTGAGACCTACTGCTGCTAAGGCTGCTGCTACACTGATCGTCTTCTCCTGCATTTGTTATTTTCTTAGGAGTTTAGCCACCTATTATTTGAATCTGTTTATTAGAACTAATGGATGATCATTTACTGATGGTATGATAAAGGGAAGTTAAATTCCTTATATCTATACATATAACACTCTAGTTTGTCTGTAACGTGACTATCTTTCATAGTTGTATTGGAGATTAGAAGTCGGAAAATAGGCAGAGAAATAAAATAATCACTTTACGTTTATTCAGTCTATCTTTATTGAAAACACATACAGTTATATACTTACATACATGATCATGATATTCCATGGGCTATCACTTATTAGAAAAAGAAAACCAAATATGAATGTTGACATTATCACAACTTTTATTATGATCTAAAAGATGGGGATAGAAACAGAGAAACATTTTTTTAAGCTCAAAGATAACAACTAGATTACTATGCTTATTAAGAATAGTCTACAACAAACTACAATTTGATAAAATTCCTTCATTCCAAGTTATTCCAAGGTATCAAATGAATAAAAGGTATATGAGTCAATTTAAACTAGACCACTATTGAAAGCCTGGAAGCATTGGACGGTCATTTCATCCTAGTATAGGACTTTTCAGCAGTAGGCACCTATGATCTCACATATGGTACTGGAATCCAGAACCTTTGGTCTAGCGTCTGAACGCTTGATCTCTAGACCATTGAATCGGTATCAAACGGTGTTAATGTCTAACCAATCCACGATATTGTGCGACTGTTCACCATTGACTTCAGTGATTAACTGCCTCACATCAAACACAGTTGAACTCGATTGGTCATGATCTCTCACTAGGACTCCAGGAAATATCTGTTGAAGCTAGTTACTGGAGAACACATGATAGTTATTATCAGAACGGAGGTTTTTGGAGATTGTATTAATTTTTTAATAGTTGAATTCATCAGTTGATCTAAGCTAAACCACCATTGGAAACCTGAAAGCATTGGACAGTCATTTCGTCTTAGTATGCATCATTATCAAACAATAAACGACCGCTTAACAATTCAGTTATCAAGTTTAGAAAATATAACACATTCAAATAATGATTGTTTGTTCTTACTGTGTACAACATCGTTTATAATTTTGCTCATTCAAATATAGAAAGAAATGCACAACACTACTTATATCATGTTATGTAATCATAATTTATTGTCTACAATCAAAGAATGTTTCTTCTTCTCTATTAAAGTTTTACATTCATTCAATCAATGTTAATCAAGATTATTGAAATGTCGTAGAATATATAGATCCATCATCTTCCACCCCACTTGAAGTTTCATTAAATTACATCATTGTATATCCATTCATTTACAGTATAATTTGTGTTTAATAACATGTTTCCTGAATGAACAAATTGTAACATTTAGATAAGGAAGGTAGTTACATAATTATAAATGGCTTCCTCTTTAATTTAACTCCTCTTTTTTTCTCTTTTTTAAATCCTAAACGAAAAACTTCTAAGTATTATCAATAACGATAACAGAAACATTAAGTTTTTGATTGAGATCTTAAATCCATTGATGCTAGACTAACATTGAAATCCTGAAAGTACTGAACGGCCGTTTCGTCCTATTATGAGACTCTTCAGCGGTGTACATCCACGATTCCTCTTGAAAGGTTTGAACCCAGGGCCTTCAGTATCGCATGCGAACGCCTAACTTCTAGACTACGTAAAATACTAAAGTACATTTCTGTTCAGTTCAGCTTTCACAATTGATGAATGTCAGAAGTTAGAGAAGATTACACAATAAAATAAATTGTAACCATTATACAAATGTTGTAAACTGATGCTTATCAGACAGATTTATGTATTTATAAGGACTGTCGATTTGGATCAAGTTTAACTATTATATAAATAATAGGCAGTACAATCTAAGATGGTCGAGCAATTTTGTGGATTGGTTGGGGTTAAACAAGAATACTGTTGAAAGCCGGCTCAGTGGTCTAAAGGTTAAATCTTCGCGTGCGAGACCGATAAGTACTGGGTTTGAATCTCGAGCGGTGCGGTCGTGGATGCGCACTGCTGAGGAGTCCCACAATAGGACGAAACGGTCGTCCAGTGCTTCCAGGTTTTCTAGGATAGTCTAGTTTCAATTAACTCAAGAATTCAACTATTAAATTACTAAAATCTCCACAAAACCCACTTCTGATCAATTACAATGCGTGTATAACTAAAATGATTATGTCTTTTATACATCGAACAAAGAATCAGACAATCTAATTTGATGTCATTTAATCCAACAGCAGTAACTGATAATCATTTGATGATCAGTACTTCATTTTTACTGAAGTTAGTTATTCATTTATATATTTCAAACAAATTATCTTTCTCAGAAGATTTTTGTGGATATTATAGTAATTTAATTGTTGAGTTCATGAGTCAATTGAAGCTTGACCACCGTGGGAAACTTTACTTACTTACTTACGTCTGTTACTCCTCGTGAAGGAGCACAGGCTGCCCACCACCACTCTCCATAGAACCTTGCCCTGGACAATCCTTTCCAGCTCCTTCCAGTTGTTATTCATCCTCTTCATACCTGATTCTATTTCCCGACGTAATGTGTTCTTTGGCGTTCCACGTTTACACTTCCCTTCAGGATTCACAGTTGAAGCTTGTCTCGTGATGCAGTTTGGTGATTTGCGTAATGTATGTCCTATTCATTTCCATCATCTTTTCTAAATCACTCCTTCAGTTGGAAGTTGGTTTGTTCTCTCCCAGAGAAGGCTGTTGCTGTTGGTATCTGGCCAATGGATGTTGAGTATGTTGTGTAGACAAATATTTATAAATACTTATACATTTTTGATGATGGTTGTAGCAGTTCTTCAAGTTTCAGCTCCATACAGTAGAACTGTCTTGACATTCATATCGAAAATTGTGACTTTGATATTGGTTGACAGACAGTTGTTTCGAATTCCATATGCTCTTCAATTGTAGGAATGTGGCCCTTGTTTTGTCAATCCTCGCCTCGAAGCATAGACTTTGAGCGACGTTAAACTGACCTTGAGAGTACCCACCTAGTAACTAAGACCAAATCAGGGTTATAAACCTGTGTGAAGAATTAGAATCATAATTTACAGTTGATGATTAAAGTTAGGAATTAGATTTGGGGGTGGGGGGGTCATCACAAACTAACATCAACTATAATGCTAAAATTCTATTTAGTCAAATAGATGAATGAATTTTGCGCCAAAATCCATGATCTTTTATCTTATACCTGATTGGTTCATTCACAAATTATAGTCTCGCCTCAGAATACTTTTTATTAATTCAGACAATAGTTAATAGTAAATTTATTTCTTGTTATATCTTAATGAATAAAGTAAAATGGTATTTCTAACGTTTCGTGACTTGATGTAAGACACTTCTTCAGTGTAAATAAATAAGTTTAAAGAAGTCGTTTGTAATCAGTCACGAAACATCATCAGAACTACAATATTTTGTTACTCATTGAAATATAACAAAATCATATATTCATGATTATCTTTCTACCTTATAGTCAATTGATTTGAAACTATCCTGTCGAACCATGCCAGTGATACCTATAGATAACAGTATTCAAGTAAACATAGATCTCTTTTTCAAATGTTGTTTGTTTTTTCAATCTCCTTCCCCCCCTTATATAAATTTAATCTGATTATAGTTGGTTAAATAAGGAGATGTTATGTAATAATACAAGATGATAAACAATGATGATTGTATGTTACATTGAATTGGTCATCTGAAAGTTTGTTTGTTTGTTTGTTTGTCTTTGTTGTTTTTCTTCCGATAATTGTTGGTTTCAAAATAAGTAATCAAATCATTAGATGATCATATGATGCAATTTGTTAGTGGGAAAAATAGAAAAAAACTTCGAGATGGTGCAGAAGATTTGTAGCTCAGGTGGATGATTTCGATGGAGTTTTTTTCTCTGAGCTGGATGGTTTGTTCGTGGAGCTTTCATCATTCTACTGAACGACATCATCAGCACAAACTTCAGATAGAAGTGAAGTGTTCGAATTTCTCCATATGTGTTTCACAGCTTCTTCTGTGCACCATGATGTTGATTCGTTCTTATTGACCTTAAATTTGTCATTGTTTACTTCTTTGTTTTGGTTGTGTCTCGCATTGGTTTGATTTTTGTTCCTATATTTGTGCACAATTTTCCTGATTGGTTGGATCGATATCAATGTGCTTGTTGATTGCTGATTGAACCGAGTGCCAGGCTTCTAAAAATTCTGCGTTGTTTTTGGAATTTCTTCTGTCCAAGATTTCCACATTTTTCAAGCGAATAAATGTCCGCAGTTGTCCACGTGTATTGATATAAGTGAGGAAGTATCATGGCGTTTGATTGCTAATTGATGTTCATGTAGGCGAAGGTGAAGGAGGGCGTCCGATTTGTCCGATGTAGTGTTTTTCGCAGTTGGCACAATTTATTTTGTAGATGATATTTTATTCGTCTTCCTTTGTTATTTCATCATTTGGTTTGCATAAGATTGATTGTATTGATTTTGTCTGTTTGCTTGTCACACCTATCCCGGGATAGGCGTGGCATTGAATGATAGATTTTGTAATGTGATAAGAATCCGTACAAAACTGTACAAGCTATAACATTAGTAACATATAAATTACGGCTAATAATAGAGTCTAAGATTCATGTTACATCCTGTTTACAATTCTTCAACTGAACTAACCCTCGTCTTACTGATACTATTCATATTAGAACTCGAACCTAGTGTCCTACGTTTCGCACAGAAATACTTTATTCATTGAGGTACGGGATTCAGATCTTTGTTAATTTGTTCAAAAGTTATGATGTTAATATTACTGCTAAAAAAAAGAATTCGAGTTATCACGTTGGTGATAATCATGACTGTTTAAAGGTTGATTTTTTCAAATTTATAACGGATTATATTCTGTAAACGTCTTGAAATCTGGTAAACTATTCTTATTTAACAAATATGGACGTAAATCAGAATCTTTGAAAAGAATTTACTTGATGGATTGTGATTACTTAGTAAAGCAATGTTCTGAAGTTATAAACTATGCTATTATCAGAGTCCGTCAGCTACAACGTAGGGCCAGGCACATATATGCAGCGGTCCAAGTGGCCATACTTCATTAGCACAATAAGATGAACACCGAATTCATAGAAGTAGTTAATTCAATGGTAGTAATATATAAAAGAAAGATTGTGTGTAGGGATATAACACAGGAAGAAAGAATTAGTTCGTAGAAAGAAAGTTTAAGGGAAGACAGAATGTGTATACACTTAGAACATTGTGACCGATTCTTAGCCATGTCACCCAGAGTTTCCAACCATTGGTTACAATAGACACATGGACCCCAACCAAGTAGTCTGAATCTACCAACATGGCTCAGATCATAAATTAGTGATTTCACGGACTTATACAATGTTTTGGTTCGGCCGCGTTTAAATTTTTTACAACCATCTCCAACACTAGTCATCACTTCGTGTCGTGGTAATCGGTGTTCAAGCATACTTAACACCAAACCATCTCAGTCGGTGAAGATTTATAACCTCATCACCTGACATCACCATTATATTGTTATACTATGAATACCCAATCTTTTCAATAGCCAACATATATTGTACTACTTGTAGTACTAATTGCAGTTTTTAATTGTATTAAAGTCTATAGTTTATCATAAGTAATTATCATTATGAACTTAGATCCATTGAAGAACCATTGAAAGCTACATAGAGTTGGATATGTGTTACATTACAGCTCACAACTGCTAATCATCGCAAATTAAGAATTCTGCATTATGTGATGAAACATAGTATATTTGAGTCCTATGTAGTAGACATGATAACATTGAATTATTCAATTATACAAATATACAGTCAATTCATGATCATTTTGTAAAGTATTCATTTAATTGAATTTCAAAATGTAACTCAGTTTGAGGATGTGTCTACAGTAAATTCCAGCTTTTTGAAGCATTTGTACGTCATTATTAGTTTACTTGCTATTATATAGCTGATGATTTGTGAGATAATGGATATTTGTACATCAGGTGGATGATTTTTGATGGAGTTTTGCTCTCTGAGCTGGATGGTTTGGTCGTGGAGCTTTCATGTCATTCAGAAGAACGATGAAAGCCTCCCAACCAAATCATCTAGTTCAGAGAACAAAACTCCACACAATCTGGCAATTTATTCCCTGTGCAAATATACACTGGACAATTGAGAGAAAATTCCAGAACATCGACCTAGTGTTTAGTAATCATAGAGTTAACAGATATTAGATGATTGTGTAATGAACTAACTGGGAAGAGATTAATGATTACAAAGATATAAGTTGAAAGCAATCAATTATGGGTTAAAGAAAAGTGATAATGATGTAATCAAAACTTAAGAAAGAGTTAAAATAATGAATGGTACCAGTCTAAAGGATGTAATTTTGCCAGGGCAAAGAAAGAGTTATTACCGCTTATTTTCGAACACATAGATTTGGTTTCAGAAGTTTGATCGTTATCGTTTTTTGCAAATTTCAGAAGATTGAAGTTTCATTGTTTATTAATCACCTTGAAAGACTTCAGTGTATTCACTTGATGCCCTTTATTAAAGAGATATCTTGATTTAACGCTGTTGAATGATTACAGTCTGTTTGTTCTTAGACACTTTGAAATATATTCTTTGAAACGGATCTAGGTTTTGTTTTCTGTTCTATCAATGTAACTGGTTTGACAGATACATATAAATTTGTATACACATTCGGTGGTAACATGAAAAGAATATCTGTCGTTGTTCGATTACGTTCAAGAGCATGTTGTTTTGGACAAAACAATCAGTTCAACTGCAGGATAAGTTTTTATTAATGAAACCTTTAGTTTATGCTCATTGACCCTGTCATATCATCACCTTTGAATTTAATTAAATAAAAATAGGTATCGTGATTACTATAGTTCCTTACGTTGATCATATGATAAAGGTATCATCAAGATATTTCGAATAATACACCATTCTCACTGATCGCTTCTTTGAGCTTGATTCTTTCAAGTGTACGTATCGGATGTTCTACTAAATTAAAGTGAATTGTTAAATAAGAATTGTTGTGAATTTAAGGCCGGCTAGTTATTACGTGATTTGTTCGTCAATCGAAATACAACTTATACAAGTTTAGTAAAATGTCAAACCAATAACGTTCGACCGGTATGAATAGCCGAGCGTCCTTATTGGTCCTTTGACCTCTTAGCTCATCCAGTTGAGTTTAGAACACCAATACTATCTTTCACTATACGAATCATTTATTTCAAACATATTGGGTTTAGATACCAGGCAAAGAGATCAGATCATACCATAAAATAAGAAATAACATTTACACGAGATCAAGTCAGAAAGTGTCAGTGAATGTGGGAGACTGTAATCAATAAACTGAACATAACTTAAGAATAGTAAATCGTATAACCATAATAGTCTATGGGTCAAAATGAAGCTTATAATAATAAGAATATGGATATACACAGTCTAGTCACTGATAAGTTATGCAGTAAGAATATACGTATAATATTAGTCCATTAATAGTTCTCAGAAGTTACCTGTAACTTGATCTTCACCAGAATATCACAACTATTCAACGAAGTGATACGTGAATCCAACTTATGATTGAATACGTGATGTTATAATTATTATTTAGTATTAATACGTGAATCAAGTGAATCACATAATCAGTATACACGTTTATGTATTCCATTTATTAGTCAAACAATGTTATTATGAATGAATGTTAATGGTTATTGTCGTTAAGGGAAGAAAGTACAACAGTAATTCTGATCTTTATGTCAAATAATCTTTGATTTTTTCTTCTTTAAAGGATGAATGTAGTTCAACGTAGGATTGGAACTGTTACAACTTGTGACCCTGTCAATATATGACGTAATGATACCGCCAATTGGAGAACAGTGAATTATCGATCGAGGCAATAACACATAACCCGTAAAAGCAGTCTAGAGTCTTTACCGGTTCTGCTCCCTGACTAGCCAAGCTTGTTGAGTGCAGAACACCGATCTCAGCCACTGTGATGTAGATCATGTATTTCAAACACTAAGGGTTTATATACTAACCAGACAGACCACATTGTACCATAAATTAGGAAATAAAATATGTACAAGATTTAGCCAAAAGTGGCTGTGAATGTGGGAGATAGTAATTGATAGAGTGAACATAACTCAAGAATGGTAAATCGTATAATAATAGTTCATAGATCAAAATAAAGCTTATAATAAGAGGAACACTAATATGCATAGTTTAGCTTTGTTGAAAAGTTTCAGCAGGTTTGTCAACTGTTATTGATTATTATGTACGATAAAGGTTTCATCAACATACTTCGAATAATACACCAATCTCACTAATGTATTCTTTGAACTTGATTATTTCAAGTGTACTTATCGAATGTTCTATTGAGTTCTAGTGAGAAACAGTGACTAGTGGAGTTTAATCAAGTCTGTTTTAAGATAGTAACTCACTGAAGACGATAATGAATGTGTCGCCCAATTTCATAGATTAGTTAAAGTTAAAGATAAACACCGTTAGATACTGATTCAATAATCTAGAGGTTAAACGTACATGTGCGAGACCGATAAGCCATGTACTGGAATCTCTCAAGGCGTTATCATCAATGCTCACTGCCGAAAAGTCCCACCAGAAGACGAAATGATCATCTAATACTTCCAGATTTCCCATGATAGTCTAACTTCATTTGACTGATGATCTCCACTATTCCACTTACTATAATATCCATCAAATTAAACTGAATTGTCATATAAGAATAGTATGTTTTTGCTAATGTTGAAGCTATCACGAGTTCATTTAATCTGCGAACGAGAAAACAAGACTCGGTGACCAAAGACCAGTAACCTAGCTATTAATGCGTCCCAGCTTCGCTAACTAGAGGGAGAAGTCCAAGCTTGAAATGGGGAAGTATATTCTGAAAACAGCCAGAAACGAGCGATAACAACAAACACAATTCCAAACATATATATACAGTACAAAACCGTCCTTGGTGACAGTTACCAAATAGCATACTAAAAGATGCAATGGACCAATAGCATTTAAGATATTTCCCAGTGTGAAATTCGACATGGAGATGACAAGAGCACCTTTGGCGCGAAAACAAAGAAACTGAAATTTTTTAAAATAAAATTACAAAATTAGGTCCTTTCCCAAGTGAGTTCCGATGATCTAACATCCTCAACAATTTTCTACTCATTATTGTCTACTTTCTTTTCTTTTTTCTTTCTTTCTTTCTTACAGATATGAATAAAATAAATAATAAACAATTTTTTCTCTAAAATCTTCATTATTGATTAAATCATCTTCTATACAATTTAATCGAATGTTATTTACTGAATTCCAAGTGAATACATTAAAAATTATTCATTCTTTATATCAACCCCACCACCACCACAGCAACAATAATAACCATAGTAATACCACTACTACTACTAATAATAATACTAATAATAATAATAATAGCAACCATAGTGATAGTAATAGTAATGGTATCATTATAAGTACAAGTATACATACTAATGATCCAATACAATTGAATCAATTCTATGATATTCTTTATAAAGTGATCATATTTATTAAAGTGATTCTATATACTTTAATTATTATCTCAGCATTATTTGGTAATGCTTTAGTATTTATTGCTTATATAAAATATAAACAATTAAGATCTATACATACCAATCTATTCCTTGTATCATTGTCCATAGCTGATTTCATTGTTGCTTTGTTAGTAATGCCATTGAATGCCATTATGTCCTTATTAAATTATAAATGGATATTTGGTAAATTATTATGTCATATTTATAATGCTACAGATGTCTTATTTACTACATCTAGTATATTACATTTATGTTGTATATCAATGGATCGTTATATTGCCATTATATATCCATTGAATTATGATAAGAAAATGTCTAAAAAGTATATTATTATATTACTATGTATTATATGGACATTATCATTTATGATATCTTATATACCAATTTTATTAGGATTACATAAACCATTACATAATTTAATGGATAGATCACAAATACAAATCAATATAAGTAGTATATCTAGAATGAAACAAAACTTAGATCATGATGATGATTTGTTTCTATGCAATTTTAATGTGAATCCATATTATGCAATTATATCATCATCAATATCATTTTGGATACCATCGATTATTATGATTTTAGTTTATATACGTATATTTATTGAAGCAAAAAAACAAGAAAAAAAAATTATTCAATTATATACACCATATAATATAACACAAATCAATAATACAATGATGATGCAACAAATCAATAAACATCAGAATAATCAAACTAATTCGATTTTAATTCATGATCCAACAATTAATCGATCATCATCATCATCAGGATCATCCTCATCCTCTCCCTCCTCCTCCTCATCATCACCATCATCATCATCCTCCCCCTCCTCCTCCTCCTCATTATCATCGAAATTACACCATATCAATAAACAATATTATTCAAATATTAAAATACAACATGAAAATAAAGCTGCACGTACACTTGGTATTGTAATGGGTGCATTTTTATTATGTTGGTTACCATTTTTTTTATGGTATACCATTACAAATTTATGTAAACAATGTCAATATCCAAATGAATTACAAGAGATCTTATATTGGATTGGTTATTTTAATTCATCAATTAATCCTATAATATATGCCTATTATAATCGGATATTTAGACAAGCATTTATTAAAATTATTGAATTACATAAAGGTAATATAATCAATAATGAATTACAACAACAACCACAACAACAACAATCGATTAATGATCATAATGATAAATTACCAATAACACGAAGATATAAATATCATACTGTTAATCAATTAATTACTACAAGTGTTAAACGAGAGGGGGAACCATGATAATTGGTAATAATACTGAAATACATCATGAAAGTGCAACATGTATTACTGATATTGATCAATATAAGTAGTATATATAGATATATATATGTATATATCATTAGTGGAAAGTGAACTATTTGAAGATGATCAAAGAAAAGACAATAATTACTATGGAAACAAATAGAATTGATCTATGAACACTTTAACTGTATGATTCTGAGATGTTATGAAGAGATTATGTAATGTTATATCCAAGTATATTTGATGAACCCAATTTATCTTCTTATTCAATACGAAAGTATTATAGATTGTAAAGAATTCATTACATCATCATTAATGTTATCGGTTGGATAAGATAAGATAGTATCCTTCTTTTCCTATGCTAATGCATATATATATATATATATATATATATGTATATTCAACAATTGTACATAAGTTATTCACTTATCAACTATTCAAAACATAACTATTTTGTTTCATAAACGGAATACACCCCTAAATAAGAAAGATGAGTTCAGTGAAGAGTTTCCTCCCCTCCCCCCTCGTTTTCGGTGAATTCATTTTCAAAGGATTGACAATAATCAATTTCAATTGTATATAATGAATGTGATTAGAAATTTCCATATATTGAATTTCTCTATTTTGTTGCATCATTTTAAATAGAGAAGAGAAAAACAAACAAAAAGAAAGTTTAAGTGAAAAAGAAGGGTTTTTTTTTCTTTTATTATGGTTTTGTACCCCCTATCAATGTATCATTGTAATGATATCGCCAATTGAGAGAACAGTGAATTATCGATCGAACTAGATGGTACATGAAACTCGTAAGAGCAGTCTAGAGTGTCTATCGGTTCTTCTTCTTGACTAGCAACGCCTGTTATAGTCCAGAATATCAATCTCAGCCCCTGTGATATAAATCATTTATTTCAAACATACTGGGTTTATCACAATTGATTGATCAGATGCTATCAATCTGCACTAAGAAGGACTTGACACACATGACATTGATCACCACTAAGTGATCAATCAATTGTGATTAAGTCTCAGTTCTACAGGAGATCGGTCGCGGACCGGAATGCTAAGTGATAATGCCTCTGACCATGAAGCTGGGTGACACGGGATTAGGGAGCACCACTTCCCTCAGGACTACAGGTACAACTTACTGAAGAGTGTCAAGTAGCACGAAAACCGGGCACAGGGTTTCCTGTTGACTATCTCCAACCACCATCATGTACTGGGTTTAGGGACCAACCAAACAGACCACATCGTGCTATAAAATGGAAAATAAAATTTGTACAAGATTTAGCCAAAAGTGGCTGTGAATGTGGGAGATAGTCGTTGATAGACTGGGTATAACTCAAGAATGGAAAATGGTAATAATAATAGCTCATAGGTCAAAATAAAGCTTATAATAATAAGAACACGTATATGATGAGGTTAGTTAACAAGTATACAATAAAAGAATATATCCAACAGTTAGCATTCATTATTTTCACCGGGATATTACATTTTATCGTAAACGTTTATGACAACAGAATGAGTAAAGTAAGGGAAACAAATGGGAATTATTCTAAGCATTATGGAGTGATCATTTTTCACTGATGTCATATTCGTTATGGCCAATGATCAATAAGCCTAGAAATGTGATATGATCTGGTTCCTTTATTTTTGTAGGTCATGTATCTAAGTCCAGATTTGGATGAACGTATGAATATACTATGAATATAGATCTTCCATTTAACTTTGTATATTACACCAAATCTAACTTTTTTTGTGTGAAAGAGGTAATAAGAAACCAAATACGGGTTGAGTAGGAGGAATTTATTTCAAGCATTTTGTTTATCTAGACAAACAGAAGCGGGAAAGCGAAGTAAAGCAGTTCGTAGAAGGTGAAGTGAGACGAAACGAAGCGACATGCAATGGAGAATACGAGTGAACCAATACGTTTTGACAAAGCGTAACTTATTATTCATAATCAGATAATAATAATAAGCTACAGACACGTAACGAATAGGTTGAGTGATATACATAAATACACGTATATAAAAACAGTCAGTTATAATAACCGAATAATTAACAAGGTCAGTAGGTGACACGGAAAAAATTGGATAAATAGGTCTGTCCAGAAGATGGAATAACCCATGTCAACTTGACATTGTACTAGACACTACAAGATTTTAAGGCATAAATATTGTAAAAAAAACAAAAAATCTACGACAAATGTTCAGCCAGTTTCTAGTTATTCAGAAAACAGTTTTTCTAAATGGATAGTCTGTAAAAAAAAGATCATTAATATTAAAAACTGTAAATAGATTTCACATCATTAGTGAATTCATTAACGTGGATTAGTTGAAGTTAGACATTAATACCGCTGGATTCCGGCTCAGTGATCTTGAGGTTAAGCATTCACGTGCGAGACCGATAAGTCCTGGATTCGTATCCAGCGAGCGGGGTCGTGGATATGCATTGCTTAGGAGTCCCCTACTGGAACGAAACGGTCGTCCAATGCTTTCATGTCGACCTATCTTTAATCGGTTCATAGATAGACAGAGATAGATCGAAGGCTGTTATGATTAGGAAACAGGAGCAATGCATTGTCAATCAGATGCACCTACATCTCAGTATTGTTATTCACTAAAGGATTCAAACCAATTACCTTTCACTTGAAATAACCAACTGGTTATCTACTTAGATATTACATTCCGATACTCATTCATTTGTGTAACAAGTATGAATTTTAATAGAATTTGTACGGATTTAGGTTATTCTGATGTTCATATTTCAACTGAATTGTGATCCAGACGAAAGTCACTTATCATTTATTCATTATTATAAACTTGTAAAATGATAACTAAGTCAAGTGAATTCTCATTGGGTAATGCAATATTACAACTAAAATTGATTAAATTTACACAAATAGAATTATGTAACTATACCTTACTATTTGGGGGGGGGTGAGGGTGTCGGTGTGTGTGTGGGGGGGGGCTCGAATGAGAATGTCTGAATATACAATTACTCCTCAATAATCAAGTCAAATTAGGAGAAAAAAAGGGTTCATTCCCTTGATTGTCATCTAAATTTATTATCTGCTTAAAATACATTGAATTGAATGAAGAAATAATGGAGAGATATTGAATAAGGCAAAAAGAAATAAACAAACAATCGGTGTTTAGAATTGATAAAAAAGAAAAGATATAGATGGTATAATTTTCTCTTGAATACAGAATTTAAACAAAGATGGATAGTGATTTATAGGAGAATCGAGGACGCGGGTTTTGTCCTACTTGGGACTCATCAGCTGGATATATGTGTATCTCAGAGTTGAAATTCACTCAATGCCATTTGCTTCAAACGCTATTGCAATATCAACTTAGTAATATCGAGTCAATACGCACAGTATGCACATTTGTCAACAAGAGACTGATCAATTACAGTCCTAAACATCAATATCAAGATTCAAGTAAGCAATGCCAAGTGAATTTGAAGATGTATATTGGTTAATAGTAGAATCGAGGATGTGCATTTCGTTCTATTTGAGACTCATCAACTCCACTGTTAGCCAATATCCATCTTTGCTTATAAAGCATGTGATCTGACGCAATATAGAGGCAGTCCGCACAGGATGGATATATGCCAATATGAGACTGATCAATTGCAGTCCTAAATAACAATGTGAAGATACAAGTAAATAGAATTTAAGGTTGTTACATTGAATCTATCTTCTATTATTTGCAAAGGGAAAAGACGAACTCCATTTAAAAAATCTGAAGATATACAATAAAAAAGATAGAAATACCGTTAAAGTTAAAGGTCGTGGATGCGCACTACTGAGGAGTCTCACAATAGAACGAAACGGCCGTCCAGTGCTTCCAGGTTTTCCATGGTGGTTTGGCTTCAACTGGCTCATGATCTTAACCATTGAAATTACAACAATATCCACAAAACCCATCTGATCTTATATTCTTAAGCTTTTTAATGTCGATTCTAATCTCTTTATTCATTTGTCGAAATGTCAATGATGAACCCACAGCTTTGCTTTACGTCATTATGTATTTATAAGGTTAATTATTCTTGTCTAGTATGTTATATTGGCCTTACAAAACAATAACGTTCTAAATATCCGTCCAAGAATTATACTGCTCAACTTTAAACAGATGAATATAAAACAATCGAATGTTTAATATCAGAACATCATGTCAATTCTCGACACACTGTCCCAACTTCATATCTGCAACTGGACAGTTTGGTTCAAGATGGAATACAAATCAATAATTAATGCATTGCACAAATTTAAATAATCATCCTTTTTTTTAAACTTAAGCACAATAGGGACACATCTAAGTATTCATTCTACGATGACTCCATACAGAATAAGTTGGTTAGCGACAAGTTCTAATATTATTTCAATTCTTTAATTTAGTTTTCACGTTTCTTATACTCATTAACTACTCAGCTATCATTCAGCTTATTCATTCGATTAATGTACGTTAAAAGGTGTAACAAACAAAAGTACATTAATTTTGTACAAGCTTTTTACTTGAACACTAATGATTGAGTTAGATCATATTGTAAACTGAAAAGAAGTGGAAAAGAGGTAGGAAATGGAAGCAGATATGTAAAGAATGAACATCAACTGAAAAGAAATGGAAAACATTGCCTAGAACATGGTTGGATGAAGAATGCTGGTGGTCGGCCTACGATCCTCTACAACGAGTGACAGGTGTAAGTAAGTCATGATGAAGATTAACTGACAACTGAATCATCCACATGAATCAACAGCTTAATTCCCTTTGATCGTTTAACGATATAAATGGAAATCAAAGTTAAGTAGTAGTAAAATAATTATACCACTCTACGCGTAATTATAACAGTTTATTATTATTATTACAATTGTTATGATTAGTAGTAGCAGTAGTAGCAGTACAATTACTGCTACTACTACATATTTAAATTACTACTTTTTTATGTTTTGTTTTTCTTAAATATACGTCATCAAATCTGGGATGAGGGCACATACGACTGATGAGTCCCAGTCGGAACGAAACTCGAATCCTAGATTCCACTGTTAGCCACCATTCACCTTTACTTATAATTAAAAGAAATTTCTAACTATAATTTTCATTGATTTGTTTGTTCGTTCCCAATAGCAACCGAAGACAATGAAAATCGAAGTAATAGTCTGCCGATAAATTTTAATTCATTACATTTGGTGTTGTTTACTTGTATTTTCGCATTGTTGTTTTAGGACTGTAATTGATCAGTCTCTTATTGGCATATGTGCATCCTATGCGGACTGCCTAGATATTGCCTGAAGTTATAAGCTTTATAAGCAAAATGGATAGTGGCTAGTCCTAAATAACAATAGGAAGACACAAGTAAACAACACTAAGTGAACTTCACCTCATTGCACAAACAGGTGGCTATCAAGATTCTGTAGCCAAGTGAACAACGCAATGGCGTTGAAAACGAACGGTAGGGGGTTCGAGTCCTGGAGTGAACATCAACTCTGAGATACAGGTACATCAGGCTGATGAATCTCAAATTGGACGAATAGCGCGTCCTGGATTCCACTTCTAGCCACTATCCATCTCTGCTTTCAATTCATTCCATTTTTAACCAAACATAGTACATAATATATTCACTAAAAAAAGGAAATATTTCATCCGGAATGAAGTGAGTTTATATCACAGATAAATAAATAACTTCCTAAATAATGAAGATAAAATTTACTCGAAATTTGAACATAACAGAGGATGAAGAAAAAGAATAGTTTAATTGTTGTTCAAATCATCATTTGTTCAATTTTTAATAGTTGAGAGTTAGACAATAACATCGTTGGATACCAGCTCAGTGGTCTATAAATTAATCTTTCGAGTGCCAGACCGAAGTTCCTCAATTTGAATCTCGCGAGAGGAACCATAGATGCGCACTCCTAAAGAGCCCAACAACAGGACGAAACAGCCGTCTATTGCTTCCAGGTTTTCAATGATAGCCTAACATCAATTGATCCATGGTCTCAGTCAAAAAATTAATAATAATCAAACATTGTTAGGGTTTAGAAATGTCAATTAATAAGATCAAATGAATGTGAATTTTTTTTATATAAACTGAATCAATAAATTCAGCACTATACACGGAAGAGACTTCAACATCAAGAATCCTATCTATCTATCTGTTATATGTAGAGCTTAGTTTCTTATCATACAGAGTACAAATAGAGCAGTCAAACGTCAGAACCCTTCCAAGTCGCAAATGAGAAGACCGAAGATAAGTGAAAGGAATGCTATCCCAAAACAGTGTCACTTATGGTACAAAACTGTCAGGTATTTATAGTTTTTAGTAAAAATGAAATCATTATTATAGTCCTCCAATCCACATACAAGAAGTTACTAGCACTTTTCCAATAGGGAAGTTACGCGTAGGGATTCTGGAACATTCTTCCAAAAGATGATTGGATGAAATATCTCCGGTTCTTTCTGAGCTTCTTAAAGCTTCATCGAACTCTCCCGTTAGCCGTCCTCACACGATCAGTATCATGAAATACTATCGAAATATCTCGTTCTATTTGACGTGAATAACCTGCTTTGTTCAAGAGATCAACATATCACGTAGGACAGGTAAATGTAACGAAAATCGGAAATACTTCAATAGCACAAGCTTAGCTATTCCACTGCATCTAGCACGCTTACCTAAACGGAGAAGACCAGATTCAGTCAGGAAAATATATAATTCCATATGCACACCTCAAGAATGAGAAACAAGCACTTGAATCATGCGTAATATATATAACACAGAAATTCCCTTGGAAACTGTCACAAATAGCTTACCTAAAGCGGGAACGAACCAATGATATGAAAGTGCCTTCCAGATGAGAAACACAAAGTGGATGTAAAAATGGGCACTTTCTATGAGAAAATAAATAGACGTAAAATTTTCACAATTAAATCATAAACATAGGAAGTTCACCGAGTAATAACTGGGGACCCAGCATGCCAACATAATCCCGTTTAGATATTTGGTTATCATTTGACTGTACACACTGTTGTATCATAAGTTACGTATCAGAACACAAAGAAACAGAATATTCCTAAACGGATGTATAAAATACAGATGAAATTAGAGCAAATTTGGAGAACAGTCTCATTGTTGGTCACATCTGTAAGATGGACAACATTTGAGTGACGCTAGACTGACCTTGAGAATGTCCACTTAATAACCAGGACCAAATGAGGGTTATAAACCTGTGTGAGGAATTAGAAATATAATTTACAGTTGATAATGAAGGTCAGGAATTAGATTTGTGGGGTTTTCATCACTAACTGACATCTGCTATAATGCCAAAACTCTATTTATCCAAATGAATGAATGAATTTCGCGCCAAACTCCGAGACCTGTTGTCTTATACGTGATTAGTTTGTTCGTAAATTATAGTCTAGCCGTCACATCTTTATTTGTTCGGATTCTTACTATCTTTCACAATAAGTTAACAAAACAGTGAATTCATTTCACTATCAGTCGTAGCCTTAATAGTCTGTATGATGATGTTGTGGATGCGGAGGAATAGACCAATAATTATCATGTTAAGTCCAATGGTGTCCTTGGACTTTAAATGGACATTTCCTATTGATCGATATCTGTTCACTTGTTGAATATTGTACAAAACGTTGTTTTCTATTTTATGGTACGATGTGGTATGCTTGGTTGGTATATAAACAAAGTATGTTTGAAATATAATTATTCATATCTCAGAGGTTGTGACTTGTGTTCTGGACTCAACTGACTGGGCTAGACAGGGAAGCGAGACCAATCGAGACTCTAGGCCGTCCGTACGTGTTTACGTGTCATTGTAATCGATCAATAAATACGCTGCTCTCTAATTTTCCAGTCAAGGACACAACAATTAGCACAGGGTAAAAATCCGCCGCAACTTAAAGTCATAACAGATGACATACATTATCCTATTCACATTCACTGAAAACATTGTTTCTTTATTTCTTCTGTTATTCAGAAGGCATACTTTGTTACTATTCATAATGAAACATTCAGTTATAGAATTCAAAACATCTTAATCTCGATTGAATTATGAACATTATAATATTTCAACATGATTTGGAAGACCTGTTCAAAATCAGGAAGCAACAAAATCAATTATACTTATCTGGTGCTTAGATAGAATTTCTGTTGTCAGTGTATATCTGAAGTTTGCGCTGATGATGTCGTTCAGAAGAACGATGAAAGTTCCACGATGAAACCATCCAGCTAAGAGAACAAAACTCCATCCAAATATCAATCAATCTTACATGTAATCTCAACATACTGTTTACTGTCAAACAGATCACTAAACATTCTCACTCACATTTACAAATATTTCATTATAATAGACATTAATACTTCCGAATTGTTAGTGAAACTCTATAATTCAAATTCACCACCTTGTATTGGTCTACAGTATAGACCTACATACACTTGATACATTTGCTGTACACAATCAAATTCAATAAATAGAACACGATTACAATATTGTACAGGAAATAGTTTGGAACTTAACAGCCAAACTGATTACCCATTGAATATTAAGTAAAGTCATATTGTTCTAGTCTTCGGTATTGATTTATTCTATCAATCATAAAGCATGTTAATAATAAGAAGTAACGGAAACTGTAATCATTTAAAACTCAGTGTATACATAATTATCTTACAAGAAATTGTTCATGGATTGAATATGTCAGTGATGACATGTTCAACTATGTCATTGTTTGACGCTAATTAGAATCTCACACAGAGCATATGTTTTCCTTAAAATTATAGGTAAGTCTCGTTAACATTCATTGATAAACACTAAACAAAAAGATCAGGAATATCTGACGACCAAGTCCAACCACAAGACAAAATCCTAATCATTACAAGTTAACTCCGCTTGGAGTCCCTCCGGGAGCTACTGCCGATCTCAAGCCCGGATAAAGGAGGAGGGTTGGACATGGGGTTAGCGATCCCATCCCGTGGAAAACTAACTCGCTAATAAAACGCTAACCAGAAATCATTACCAATTAGATATTTCATTGAGTTCATTGAATTGTATCATAGAAGTCACATATTCATTTGATGATTTTGTATTCACTAATAACAGGTACATTGATATGTACTCACTATGAACTTGCAGTAGTGTAATATTCATTGATTTACATGATACAAGTAATATCAAACGAATGTTTCATCGAATTCACATCGAAATAATGATGAGTGGAACCTTCTTCATGATTGTAATGATACCTCAAGTTGGATAGTTACATCGATACACATACAGTAATCTAGAATCTTTAATGGAAAAGCAATTAATTGGGTAAAACATGAGATAATTGTACAATAAATTAATGACAATAATAAGTAGTATGAAACAAATTAAAGATTATCACGATCATCTCTCCTGAAGGAACAGTAATAGTAGGGGTCAATTCATCATTGAATATTCAACTCAGAATATTCTCATACATTATGAACATCTGATCTCAATCGATAGGAAATACCAAGAATAGTTCTGTCCTTCTCTCAACTCAAGTATTCGTGTAATATGAATAAGGTACATGTTGATTTGATGTTGTTTGTCAACAGTTCAAATGATTATTGTTATTACGAAAGTTAGGAAAAAGGATCTCATTTCAGACAGATTGACAAACAACAATCATCTTTCAGACGATCGATTTATTCCATCTGAAATCAATATCCTCCTCCTCCTCTAAACTAGAATTACTCAGACATTCTACTTGTTATATCCTAATGAAGATTTAATTATAAGTAACTTCTGAGAACTATTAATCGACTAATATTATAACTATTAAGTGACTATATTACATGTAAACGAATATTACTCTTATTATAAGCTTCATTTTAACCCATAGACTATTATAATAATACGATTTACTATTCTTAAGTTATGTTCAGTTTATTGATTACAGTCTCACACATTCACTGACACTTTCTGACTTCATCTTGTACAAATATTATTTTCTATTTTATGGTGTGATGCAATTTGTTTTGCTGGTATATAAACCCAGTATGTTTGGAATAAATGATTCGCATAGTGGAAGCCAGTTTTGGCGTTCTGGACTCAACTGGACGGGTTAGGCAAACAAAGGACTGATAAATACACTGGGCTGCCCATACCGGTCGAACGTCATTGGTTTGAAACAGTACTAAGTTTGTATAAGTCGTAGTTTGATTGCCGAATAAATCATGTGATAATTAGCTGGACTTAAAGTCACAACACTATTTACTCAGATTCATGTTCATTTACAAGTCGAATAAATGTGTCTTTACAATCTGAAATGACTGATCTATTTCTCTTTCCATTTAAACATACTCAATTTGAAATTACTACAATCAAATTCACAACACATTCAATGTCAAATTGATATGTATGACAAAAATATATTGACCAACTGTCGAACGGAAACAACAAACCAGGTTAATTACATCTGTCGGATGTTCAATTATTTTCGCTTGCCATTATGAGTATAATCCACTTCAAACATTGATTCAATTAGAATGAGTAGTGATTTGAAGTTTTCAATTTCGTTTCACGATTGAGTAAACAAACTTCTCCTGCTCTCTCTCTCACTCTCACTCACTCACTCACTCAAACACCGTTCTAATTGACAATGAAAGTAATTCGATTACGTGAATAAGTGATAAGACAATACGATGTCATATAATTGATGACCATTTACGTTGTACATACACATTGTTTATCTTTATCAAGTACTCATCTTTAAACTAGAAAAAAATGACACAGATTATTGACAAGATGAGAAACATATTTACAGTGTACTCAAGGCATCAATTCAGTTGATAGATTATAACACTCAATATTCGATTTGATGTTGGAGTAAGGAGAACTATTAGATTATCTGTATTCATTTGTTTTCTGATAATGGAAAAGCCACTTGTCGAGTATGTTATTTGTTTTGAATATTTGATTCTCATAATGTAAAATAAACTATATTGGTTAATTAGGAAAGATGGATGGTGGTTGGTAGTGGAATCGAGGACGCATGTTTCGTCGTATTCGGAAGTCGTCAGCTAGATGTACTTGCATCTCAGACTCGAACCTAGTACTGTCTGCTTCAAACGCTATCGCGTTATCGACTTAGTTACTGAGTCTTGATAGCCACCTGCTTGTGCAATATATTGCTCAGTATTCGATTTGATGATGGAGTAAGGAGAACTATTAGATTATCCGTATTCTTTTCTTTTCTGATATTGCCGAAATTGCCCTAATTGTGTTGATGATTCCGGATGTATGAGATTCCTATCCTATAGGTGTATTTCGTACTTCTTTGGACAGTACTTGTAGAGTATGTTATTTGTTTTGAATACTTGATTCTCATAATGTAAAATAAACTATATTCAATAACATCCGAAGTTATGTGAAGATTTTGGTGATTTTACAGTTGAATTCGTCAGCCTATTGAAACTAGGCTACCATGGAAAATCTGGAGGCACAGTGATTTTTCCTAGATGATGTGAACATAGAAATAAAGCCACAAAAAACATCAAAACCTACTTTTGGGAACATTATTTCACCTAATTCTGAGCTTTTAAAACACTAACATTCTATCTGAAGTTTGTGCTGATGATGTCTTTCAGAAGAACGATGAAAGCTCTACAACCAAACCATCCAGCTCAGAGAAAAAAACTCCACCAAAATTTAGATTTGTCCCTAATTAATTCTATAAACCATAAGCTTTCGCTTTATGAATGATTCACTGCTATACTCTTTTCTGTCACAGATCGTTTGCTACTTACTTACTTACTTACGACTTACTCCCAATGAAGCATAGCCCTTCGACCAGCATTCTGCAATCCGCTCTGTCCTAGGCCTTCCCAGTTTTGTCTAAGTTTGTTCATTTTTCTCATGTCTGTCCCCATTTCGCGGCGTAATGTGTTCTTTTGTCTTCCTCTCGTCCTTTAGCCTTGAGAGTTCCATGTGAGGGTTTGCCTTGTGACACAGTTGGGTGCTTTCTTCAATGTGTGTTCTATCCACTTGCAACACTTCTTCCTGATTTCGTCCTTTGCTGGAATCTGGTTTCTTCGCTCCCACAGTAGATGATTGCTGATAATATTTGACCAACGGATTGTTGTTGTTATTGTCGATTGACTTTTGCTCAGTAACTGTTGGAATATTTCCATAGATTAACAACGTAACAATCTGAAATCATTATAATTATATATATAATGCAGGTCCCATTGGTGAGCAGCTAACTTAATTTGGTTGCTCAGTTGATGACGCATCCAAAGTTTGAACGTACTAGGTTCCAATCCTGGGGATGTAGTTGGATTTAGTTGAAGAACTCTAAATCGGGAACAATGCTTATTCTGAATTCCAGTGCAATCCATAACTAATCTGTTCAATAAAAGCCTAAGTTCTTTAATACTTCTGACTTTTTCTTAATAAAAAAATATGTAATTTAATAATTTAGAACATGAATCAATTGAAATTAGACCACCATGGAAAACCTAGAAGCACTGGACGACCGTTTTGTTCTATTGTGGGACTCCTAGACAATGCGCATCCACAATCCCGCCTCGAGGGACTCGAACCGGGGACCTATCAGTCTAGCACCCAAATGGTTAACCTCTAAACCAATGAGCCGACATTCAACGATGTCACATACTAAAACATGATTGTTTTACTTTAATGTGATTAGATAGAATCAATGATCAAATGAAGGATCATATTTCCAAAGAAATTCATATTATCAGTTCTATTCCAAGAAATGAACCACAATCATATGGACTATTCTACTTGTCAGTTAATCAATTATGAAACCTAAAAATAAAAACACCCTTGAAGCTTCATTTCTATCCATGATGTCATGTTTACAACTTTACAATTCATTATTGTATTCTATTTTTTACATTTTTTTCTTTATTTTCAATATGGGAAATGTTATTTGTTTAATTTAAGTATTGATTAAATTGTAAATATACAGAACATTATTATTTTCATCTTTGTAACATAATACTGTGATGCGTGCTACTTATATTGATATAAGTAGTATATAACACGAGTCAGGAATATAATGTCTGGCAGTAGAAGATGAGGAAGATCAAGAAAGGAAGAGTGGGAATAGAAAGCAATTAGTATGGAAATGCAAGAACAATGAAGTCCAAGACAATTATTGAACATTTTGCAAATGAAGTATTATAGTATGATTTTTCTATTTTACCAAGTAACTCTGTAATGTGGTGCTAAATATAATTCGGTTTTCCTCACCTGCGTTCCCCTTCACTATTATACTACTTAATTATACATTATATGATGGATAAATGGTTCATATATATTATACCGTTAACATTTATGTTTATTGATGATTATCGTAAACAGTAGTTGAGATAAATTCACTTGGTACTGTTTACTTCAATCTTTTCATTGATATTCAGGACTGCAAATGTTCAGTCTGTTATTGGCAAATGAGTATATTGTGCGTATTGCCTCTATATCACATTAATCCACAAGCATTCTAAGCAAACATGGATAGTGGTTAGCAGTGGAATGAAGGAGACGCGTTTCCTCCTATTTGGCACTGGTCAGCTGCATGTGTATGCATCTCACAGTTGATATTCACTGTCTGGCACTTCAAACCAGTACCGTTCGCTTCAAACGCCATCGCGTTATCCACTTATTTACTGCGTCCTGATAGCCACCTGCTTGTGCAATCGGGTGAAGTTTAAATTCACTTAGTATTGTTTACTTGAAACTTCCTATTGATGTTTAGGACTACAATTGATCAGTCCTTTATCGGCATATGTGCATATTGTGCGTATTGCCTCGATATAACCTTAATTCACAAGTATTATAAGAAAAGGGGGAATGTGGTTAACACTGGAATCCAAGATGCGCGTTTCATTAGCTAAGTGGATAATGCGATGACGTTTGAAGCGAACGGTACTGAGTTCAAGTCCCAGAGTGAATATTAAATTTGAGACGGAGGTACATCCAGCTGACGAGTTCGAAATAGGACGAAATGCATGTCCTGCATTTTATTGCTATCCACTATCCATCTTTGCTTATAATATTTGGAATAATTTTTCGTTAAAATATTTATATGAGAATTTCGTAACATTTTGGCTAAATTTACACTGAAGTAACTTGGTATTTATTTAGGTTATATTGGGTGTTGTAGTGGCTAGTACTATATCAAGCCTATATAGGTTATTCTAGCTTCTGGACAGATCAATGTATTCATTCTTCACAAGCCATATTTTGATCTTGTTGATTATTCGCTTATTAACCCTGACTATGTCTAGATAATCGTATATGAGTTAATTGCTTGCCTTATTAATTACTCATCTGTAACTTATTTTTGATCTGACTATAAATACTGAGTTACACTCGATCAAATCGAATTGGTTCACTTGCCTTCTCCGCTGCGCGTCACTTTGTTTTTGATTATCCCAATGACATTCTGTGATTCGTTTCGTTTCGTCACTTCGTTCCTTTGATTGTTTGTCCGGATTAACGAATGTACGAAACATACATATTATAAATTCATTGTTGTATTTGGCTTATTCTATTCCGTTATTCTCTAACGCGAATTAAGTCGTTGGTTATTTACGACGGTTTGTGACATGTATATTTGGATAACAATCATCAATAATGATCTGACTGGAGTCAGAGTTAGGGTTACAAAAATGTCGGTCGTAAATAAATTATTCGACAGCTAAATTTCTCTTACTTTTCATTATTCACTTGAAGTGTGTTGTTACCTTTCATTCACCGAAGTTAGGAATCTAAATCATTGGGTAATCAACTCGATGGTCTGTAATTTAAGCTCTCACGGTGAGACCTAAATTTCCTGATTTCAACCATTGATAAGGTTATAGGTTCGAAATACTGAAGAGCTTCATATCAGGACCAAATACCTGTCAATTGATTCCTGGTTTCCAATGTTTGTCGAAGTAGAATTTGTTCTTAATACGAAACTTCATATTTTATTGAAGCGAACTAAATGCATGTAAAATTTGAGTAGTTGCTTTGTATATTGTGGTTAGGTATATCTCATTCAATAGTTGCGCACTAGGTAACAACACCTCATTCAAATGCATAAATTATTTCTTCTATGAGATAGTCATTATATTAAGGAAGCATCAACTACAAAACAAGGAAAATATTAAAATGTATCAATGATAAGGCCTATTTTATTGAATACTATTCGACTGAATGTATCTGGATTTCAGTAGTCACTGTACGGCTATAAACTATCGCTGTAATAGGACTTCAGAAATGTGTTTTTTAAAACTTAACTCTGAGAAATAAATGAACGGTGTAAAGTAGTGGACGGTGGTTCGCGGTAAGCGTCACTTATCAACATATATGGTTAAGGTGTAAGTTACTGACGACCTTAAGTGTATTATCAACAACTTAAGAAGCTCCACCTGACTATAGGATGATTATCAATAAAAAGTGATAAAGTAACAGTGGAATAACAGCTTTGTCAGTAATAATTAACCCTATAAAAATTCAAATGATCTCTTCTAGTAAAGAAAAAGGCCAGTGACTGACATCAAATATGATACATAAAGTTTAGGATTAAGTATTAAGACTTAAACTGGAGTTCTGAGTTAGGTTTACAAATTGGAGTTAGTGTTTTCAACACGAAGTGACATCAGCTATAATCTAACACCCTCCCTGATTTCTGTTTACAAGCTTGAGAAGTTTATGGTTGAGATTTAAATTGACAGTAAGAAAAGGAGAACATCATCCAGCCTCACTAAACACTGTTGAGTAGACAATGAACGAAATTAAGTACTTTGATGCAAAATCTGCCCTATGAGCAAGTATTTCATGTAACTGAACGTGTAGGAACCACTTAAGGTTCACTTTATCGTTGTATGGTAGTTATTTTCATTGATTGGTATGTCACCTTAATTCCATTCAATTAACTTCAAGTCCTCAGTGCATAAGGCTTTTACCATCTCTATTGTGGGAAATTATAATTCAAGAATTTTTTAAAGGGAAGTTGTCTTTCAATGAATTTCTCATCAGGTACTCTATAATTATCATATCCAAATTAATAATCCATAAAATTGGTCAGGTTTAAGGCAGAGTACATCATTTGGAAATTGTAACATGTTAATAATAGATTGTGATTTGTCATATAAAATTGAATCGTGGATTGATTAAAGTTAGACATTAACACTGTTGGATGCGAACCAGTTCAGTGGTCTAGAGGTTAAGCGTTCGCGGACGAGAATGAAGGGGATGGGTTCGAATCCGGCGAGCGGGGTCGTGGATGCGCACTTCTGAGGAGTCCTACAATAGGACGAAATGGCCGTCCAGTACTTCCATGTTTTCCATGGTGGTCTAACCTCAATTGACTCATGAACTCAACCATTGAAATTTACATGTCTATTGTCTTCAGCAAATAATTGTCTCATGCCTGACATGATCATTGTTTTTCACTAGGACTGGTTGAAATGAATTCTATTCACGGAATACTATAAAGATTCTGATCTTAATCCTTTTGATCAAAAGTAAAGGAACAATATTAAATAAAAATGAAACAAATGCTTAGAGTGTCAAAATTGAAACAAACAAATAACCCATTTACTATGTTGTACTTTAGTAGTAATATACTTATCAAACGTCAATTTATATTATTATCATCACTATTTCACTTACTTACTTACTTACTTACTTACTTACTTACGCCTATTACCCCCAATGGAGTATAATAGGCTACCACCAACCAGCATTGTCTAACCTACTCTGTCCTTGGGCTTCTTTTCTAGGTTTATCCAACCAGAGAAGAAAATTCTAAATGTTTTGCTTTACATTCGATATATCCAACAGAATAAAATGTAACTGGTTGATTGATATAGTTGTATACATAATAGAATGAATGCCAATTTAAATTAAAGGATTAGTTCTTGGGAAAATGAAAGGTGTACTGAATATAACTAACCATTCATTGCCACATTTATCTTTCTATCTTATTACTGACATCAGTTGTTTATGTTGTATTCATATTATTTTTAATCTTATTTAATGTTTTGATATAATTACAACTGTTGTTATATTATATTCATTTGGATGTTATTTACTTGTATCTTTCGATTGTTGGTTAGGACTGCAATTGATCAATCTCTTGTTGGCATATGTGCATCCTATGTCGAATTGCCTAAAGTCATAAGCTTTATAAGTAAAGATAGATAGTCCTAGTGTTGAGTTGGCTTTCAGAGAACTTCAACGGAGCCTTCAGAGGCCAATCAGAGCATGATGGAGCATTCTAGAATTCCAACGTGGCGTGCTACTATTGGTCAGTAGCATAATATGTCGCTAACGGATTGGCCGAAATATGATATTGATTTAACAAACGTTAACATCTATAAATACCTATGTTTTCTGTAGAAAGACGAACCTTGGAGTAAAGTGTATCTCTCATACTTTTGCGTCTTTTTTCTGGTGTTCAGGTTGCTGTATAGTTCTAGCCTGCGGGTTATCAGAATAGCTTAGGAACGAATATAGCATCCAATCGACAAGACTTAACACCTAGAGTGATCATCAACTCTGAGATGGAGGTAAATCCAGCTGACGAGTCCTAAATAGGACGAAACGAGTGTCAAACTGGATTCCACTGCTATCCATTATCCATCTTTGTTGTTATATTAGTTACTTATTTGATTACAAATAGTTTGTAATGTTGATTTGTAAACAGAGGGAACAATATCAACTTCAACTGTCTGGCGATTGAATAACCCTTGCACTTTGTCTATGGATGTAACCTTTAGTAATATATAAATGTTATTATATTTTACACTCAAACACTTATTTAATCGATGAAGAGCAACTAAAGTTAAACATATTATATCCCTTATATTTGATTGATGTCTTTAGATCAAATTGACAAATGGCCATTAGTCTACATAATCTGACATTGTATACACAATACTTATGTACTGGGTGTTTAAAGGCAATCTTTAAGAAGATCTGAATCTAACTTTAGTGTGTGTTTTTTTCACTTATCCATCACGATACAAGTTGATTGGTGAAACTGAATGAATTTTGAGGGTTAGGCAAACACTAAATTAATTACAGTGCAATGACAAGTTTCTCTAAGTATGTTCGTGCTACTGGAGATCATTAGCTGCACAAAAATTCCAGGGTTGCGTCTATGTAACGCTAGGTGAAATGAATCCGTCTATCAAGGGCGATTTCACTGCCCTTGTCAGTATACATACACCTTACTACCAAATGATAACTAGCATGAAATCCAGGTTCAAAGTATCTTGAAAATTATCTTCAGCCATTTCCTATAATTTTTTCGTCAAACTGTGAATTCATTCTTTACATCACACACGTTCTACGGCCTGCTTGAATATCTGAGCTACTTATTTCTGCCCTTTAGATATTTCAACAAGTTATCTAATTTTGCTTAGCTTAACTTATGTCTATGAAAACTTTACAAGCTTTCGCTGTACAAGTTACAAAAAAGCCCAAATAGAGAGAGATCGTGGTTGTTGACAATATGAATTGAGAAGAATGAACATTATTCAGATGTTGATTACTGGACTGTTAACTTATAGTTGATCGACCACTCAGTATTTGTCGGCAGGATCGACGAAGAATTAAATGACAGAAACTTATTGAAATACTTTGTAATGACCTACTTTTATCAAGAGAACGCGATTGGTTTAATGGAAGCAATTATTATTATAACCATTTGTACCAGGGATTGTTTTACTGTACTCGTTTGTTTAACTGTACTAAATACATTCTTCATTCCGTTGATTGTGACCTTGCACAAACTTACGTTTGCTCAGTAGTTCCACTTTTACTCCATTGGCACGATCTCGGTATTCTTTCCGTACCACGAGATCGCCAACAAATATATCTTGCTACAACCCTCAATCACTTTCTGATTTCTGGTTTACTCAGAGGTTTAGCCTGTTCTGGTACGCAATCTTCTTAAAAGTGGTGACCATAGTCAAACGTGATTCGACGCCACACTACAACTTTGTGCTGAGAATTCTATATTGTACCAAAAATAATAATAATATTGAATAAAGCTTAAAATACTATTGTATTGCCTTAGATACTTATTTTAGCCAACCAACCAAGTATAAGTATTTAAAAATATATACCTATTCATCATATAAGTCATAGACAGATAAACTTCAAATCACAATAATATTTTACCGCACTAGTTATATAGTTGTCTAGTCTGAAATCAACTATTTGACAGCTTCTCAACTTCTGCCCCCAAACGCCCTGGTATGGCCGAGAGTGAGGTGGGCCCACCCTCCCTCTCGAACTGCTCTCACATGGCCACGCGTATATAGCCTCTGCCAGGGAAGTCCTACTCACTGCCTTCTCGTGGTGGAGGTGTTGTTTACGAAGTTGAGAGGACGAAAAGCAAATGTCCGGCGCTTTAACCGGATCCCAAACCAAATCAATGGTGCACATGGGCTCCAGTATCCTGCGGGAACAAATGGCGTATGAACCAATCGTTGGTCACCGGCTACCATGAGACTGCATCTTCTCACGATGCTTCATTGCCTTGTGGATCAGACCTTCAGGTCGAAGGCTCAGGGTGTGGCCCCCTAAGAAAACCACCTGCTTCTGTCTGAGCACCCGAGCAGTATCACAGTCCTCACACAAATCGAATGATTTATGTGGCGCATATCTATTTGGTGCCTCCTTGTACCAATGTCTATGTGTTTAAATAAACAAATAAATAAAATTCTCAACTTCTCATACCTATGTTAGCATCAGAAATCTTAAAAACAAATACAGATATACGAATTCACAAGAGTAAGCATCCAAGATATGAATTCAGAAATCTTGTATGTGAACCGTTGACCTCTAGAGAAGTTTGCTATCATCCATCAGTTTATATTGTCTAATTTTAGTCAATATAAATTAGTGACTTAAACTGTAAAACTTTTAAAATCCCCACAAATCATCCTGTACTATGGTCATTAAAGATTAGTTCCAAGATGCAGCATCTGGAGTGTAAGTATGAAACCGTTTACAATGGAGCTTAAGTGTGTCAAGTCTAAGACAGTTATCCCTCGAAGGTAACTGTATCGTGAACCAGTTGAAAGTATACAATAACACTATTGATTGCTAGCGCATTGGTCCTAATGTTATGCATTCACGCACGAGATTGAAGATGATGAGTTCTATAGAGGGGTCATGAATTTGCTCCACTGAGGAGTCACAAACACGGATAAAAGGACTGTCTTGTTTCCAATGAAAATAGTGACTTGTAGGACTCTACCTATAGAAATAATATTTAATACAGCATAATGAAAAGATTAGTTTAATAATTTAAACTTCTTGAATTTCATGAGACTGTCATTTGATTGTGATACATACGCTAATCTGAATGATTTACCCCTGAAGTATTTTAAAATTATTCTAAATAATACAATAAGTGCTTATTATTTATGAATCTACATATTCACAATTACACATTCTACTGTATTTATTCACCATTGTGTATAAGTCTACATAAGGACTTTTATAAACATGCATGTACACATTTCAATTGCCATGGATTATGTGATTAATTAATGCTGTTTGTATAGGGTTGATACATTGAAAGAAATGTTGATTCAGGATTAAGATTATTATCAAATATTCAGAATTTCTCTAATGGAAGGATTATTACGAACAAAAATTATTTGTATCAGATGAGAATTTTGTGGATATTATAGTAATTTCAATAGTTGAGATCTTGTGTCAATTAAAGCTAGACCATCATGGAAAATCTGGAAGAACTGGACGATTGTTTTGTCCTATTGTGGGACTACTCAGCAATGCGCATCCACGACCCCGCCCCTGCAAGATTCAAACCCATGACCTATCAGTTTTGCGCGCGAGCACTTAACCAATAGACTAGTGAGTCGGTATCCAACGGTGTAAATGTCTAACTTCAACTAATCCATGAAATTGAGCGACACATCCACCATTGTCTTCAGCGAGTTACTATCTTACTGGCTTCAAAATGTATATCCTGGAGTTCTAGTAAGAAGTAGTGACCAGTGGAGTTCAACCAGGTCTGTTGTGAAACCAGTAGGTCCTGGGTTCGAATCTCGCAGGGGGCAGGGTCGTGGATGCACATTGTTGAGGAGTCTCACAATAGGACGAAACGGTCGTTCAGCGCTTCCAGATTTTCCATGATGGTCTAGCTTCAATTGACTCATGATTTTAACCATTGAAATTATTATAATATCCACAAAGCCCATCTGATATAAATCAATATTAGGCTGACAATTATTCACAAACTAAGAATTACTAGACAGGTATTATGGTTTAGTATAAAATCCCTCAGAGATAACTATCTATGATTCAATGGGGAATTGGACTTGAGACGTTTATGTATAGTAATGAACATTATTGGTCTAGGATCTATTGATGAGTATGTCTTTATATAATCAGTTAGAAATATTATGAGAATATCTCAAGTTGATTAACGTAGGTAACTTCCTTATAACTGATACGTTTTAATTTTACTGATTATTATTTTTTTTTTACAAGTCTTCAAGAGTTACTTTTTGGAATCAGTTATGGTAATTGTTAATATAGAGGTTTGTGACATATACACAACCGATGGAGTTCAAGCGTATCAGGTGTGAAGCTGTTAACCATCGAAGTTAATTTGAGATAATCGCACAGTATCGTGAATTGATTGAAGTTATATATGAATCCCACACTGTTTCAGCACATTCATTTAGAGGTAAAGCGTTTGCGTGTAAGACCTAGATTCTATCTGTTATGGCGTCGTGGGTTTACGGTACTGAGGAGACCTATATTAAAACAAAATAGCTGTTTAGTGCTTCCTGGGTTTTAATGAATGTTTAAATTGGGTGGGGTAGTAAGATGGTGGTTGGAGGTAATCAACAGGACCCGGGTTTCGTGCTACTTGGCACTCGTCAGCAAGGTGTACCTGTAATCTTGAGGGAACTGGTGCTCTCTGACGGATTCGATCACATATCACCCAGCTTCACAGTCAGAGACGTTACCACTGAACTATCCGAGCCGCGACCGACCTCCTGTAAGACGGGTATTGATAACAATAACACTTAATCATTTCCATACACCTCTATACTGGTAGTCGTACAATAGCCTAAAGTGTCATAAAAATTAGTAGGGTGGAAATAGATTACTGTCTGAAAGGTTTAAAAGATTCTTTTTTTCATATGATGAATATTAAAAATCTGATAAAAGAAAGTAATGCTTGGATGGAAAGCTAACTAAAGTTTGCATTTACCAGTGAATCAAAATTAATTATCTGGTTAGCGTATGTTTAGCAAGGGATCGCCGACCACATGCCCAACCCTCCTGCTTTACTCGGGCTTAGTACCGACAGCAGCCCTAGAAGAGCTACAGGCTGAGGCAAGCGCTAACTTGGAATCCATAAAGAAAATGAAAAAGAGGAAGGCCAAAGAACACACTGTGTTATGAATTGGAAGTAAACATGAAAAGGATGAATAGCAACTGAAACTAACTGGAAAGGATTGTCCAGGACAGAGTTGGATTGAGAATACTGCTGTTTGGCCTATGGTCCTCGAGAACGGGTAACAGGCGTAAATAAATCTGTTTATCAGTTAAAAGTTTATAGGATTTATCTATGATACTCGTGATCTTCATTACGAACTAAAGTGTTTGGTGATGAGTATGTTTCAAACAATTGATGAATCTGTCTATTAACATAAGTAGCATACACTACAATACTATTGAATTTAATTTATCATAGCTGCCTACAAACCTAGACTTCATGGATTCTTCCTTATAGGAGAGCTTAGATGGCTGCTTCTCTAGGTCAGAATACCAGAACGAAACAAATGTTTTATTCAATGAGTGTAGTCAATCTGTGGTTTCAGTTAACCTTAGATAAAAAATTTTTGTAAGATTTTGAAATAGATTCTTTAATAGTCAAAATTGCTATCGATCATGTTGCAATGTGGCCACTATTCTAGGTGACTCGACATTGCGGGCACTATATATTGAGTTTCAGGTGGTGTTTGGAGGTAGTCGACAGGAAACCCTGGACCCGGGTTTGCTTCATGATCGATAGCATTCGATCTGCACTAAATAAGGACTTGACACACATGACATTGATCACCACCCAGTGATCAATCAATCGTGATTACATCTCAGTCCTACAGGAGGTCAGTCGCGGTTCGGATAGCTCATTGGTAACGTCTCTGACTGTGAAGCTGAGTAACACAGGATCGAATCCGTCAGGGAGCACCAGTTCCCTCAGGATTACAGGTACACCTTACTGACGAGTGCCAAGTAGCACGAAACCCGGGTCCAGGGTTTCCTGTCGACTACCTCCAACCACCATCTAATTCTTTAATAGCGAATACTGAATATACCCATTCCACAATGTCTATCATCTTATAAACTAGGATTATGTGAAATTCATTTTTCAAAATTATTACATGTTAGTTTCTATGATAGGTAATAGGTTATATAACAAAGGGTTAGAAGTGAATAAAACATCTTAATTTTATTCTTTTGTTTCTAAATATTCCTGTTTCAGTATTATTACCATATGAATGATATGAACTAAACATATATTTGTTATCAATTTGGGGTTATAAAGATTAATAGGTTTTTATTGAGACTATGAACCAATCAATGTTAGACCACTATTGAAGACCTGGAAGGATTGGATAGCCGTTTTATCCTAATATGGGACTCCATAGCAGTGAGCACAGATGATCCCACACGCGGGATTCGAACCCATGGCCTTCGATCTTGCGCAAACACTTAGCCTTTAGACTATCTGTTACGTTCTTGATCTGTATACCCATTTTTAGTGCTGGAGATATTTGTTTAATATGGATTTAGACCTTAACGTGATACACTGACCGGCTGAACCTTAAGGCTAGTATAGGTGAGTTCAAAGTGGGGTAGAGAGAAGAAAACTATTCGATCACCTGATTGGCTGACAAGCACGCGTGTGAGAGAAGACAAGTCAACTGGAACAGTACTCGATGTATTCTCAATTCCGATCTGGTTCCCGATTTCATATCAATGTAAAAAGGTACATGAATAAATAGACGACTAAGCCGACCACAGAGTACAATAATTAGGAAAATACAATTATATCCAAAACTGGAGATTAGCGTAGAAAATAGAGTACAATAGCTTTGGAACAAAAAAGGATATGACAGTCGATCATTCTGGCAACTATTTTTGTTTTATTTTAATAGTATTGCAGTGAACAGCGGGGACAATCGAATGTATTTGAACACAAAATAACAGAACATCTTACTAAAATCTGAGAACTATACAGTAAATAATTAATTTGTAAAATATCAATCTATTGTCTCAAACTTGACTGTTTCTTTTGCAAATATCAGTCCATCGGTCTCACAGATGAAAGCTTGATCTTAAGATCACTGAAGTGAGATCCATTCAAGGACAAGTACTTATATGCTTACTTACACCTGTTACCCCTCGTAAAAGAACGTGAGCCGCCCACCAGAAATCTCCATAGGGATCTGTCCTGTTCAATTCTTCCCAGTTGTTCTTAGTTGCTACTGTATTGTCTAGTACCACATCAAGCCCATATGGGCTATTCTAACTTTTGGACAAATCGATCTATTCATTCTATTCAAGCCCGATTTTTACCCTGTTTATTATTAGCTTATTAAACTTGACTTTTTTCATATGGGCCTATGTGTGCGCGTTTCTTGTCCTACCCATAACATGTCTGAAGCCTATTTTTGTCTGACCATAAACATCGACTCCGCCTCAAGCTCTTCTACGGCTACTGCTGGTTCTAAGACCGGGTAAAGAAGGAAGATTGGGAGTGCGGACGGCAACCCTATCCCATGGAAAAAAAATCTTGCTAAAAAATAGCTAACCATATTAGGAAAATTAAACTCTGCCCTCTGAGTTCAAGGAAAAATTATGACGCCTCATAATGAAAGCCGAGATTCTTCGGAAATCATGAGGCCGATGCCCCTTCTAACAACCAGAGCAACAATTCTCATATGTACACGGAACGTTCGGACAATGTGTGAGATCGGGAAGACCAGTCAAATAGCAACGGAAATGAGGAGCTACAACTTGACAGTACTAAGAATCAGCGAAAGCGATTGGGCCCAAATAGGACAGCAAAGGCTAAATACGAAAGATGCTACTGTACTCTGGTCAAAAAAGGAAAAATGCCACACACTCAGGGAGTTGCTCTGATGCTGTCCAAAGAAGCACGAAATACACCTATAGGATAGGAATCTCATACATCCGGAATCATCAACACAACTAGGGCTATATCAGAAAAGAAAAGAATACGGATAATCTAATAGTTCTCCTTACTCCATCATCAAATCGAATACTGAGCAATATATTGCACAAGCAGATGGCTATCAAGACTCAGTAGCTAAGTGGATAACGCGATAGTGTTTGAAGCAGACAGTACTGGGTTCGAGTCTGAGATGCAAGCACATCTAGCTGACGACTCCCGAATACGACGAAAAACGCGTCCTCGATTCCACTACCAACCACCATCCATCTTTGCTAATTAACCAATATAGTTTATTTTACATTACGAGAATCAAATATTCAAAACAAATAACATACTCGACAAGTGAATTTCCCTTTATCAGAAAACAAATGAATACAGATAATCTAATAGTTCTCCTTACTCCAACATCAAATCGAATATTGAGTGTTATAATCTATCAACTGAATTGATGCCTTGAGTACACTGTAAATATGTTTCTCATCTTGTCAATAATCTGTGTCATTTTTTTCTAGTTTAAAGATGAGTACTTGATAAAGATAAACAATGTGTATGTACAACGTAAATGGTCATCAATTATGTGACATCGTATTGTCTTATCATTTATTCACGTAATCGAATTACTTTCATTGTCAATTAGAACGGTGTTTCAGTGAGTGAGTGAGTGAGAGTGAGAGAGAGAGCAGGAGAAGTGTGTTTACTCAATCGTGAAACGAAATTGAAAACTTCAAATCACTACTCATTCTAATTGAATCAATGTTTGAAGTGGATTATACTCATAATGGCAAGCGAAAATAATTGAACATCCGACAGATGTAATTAACCTGGTTTGTTGTTTCCGTTCGACAGTTGGTCAATATATTTTTGTCATACACATCAATTTGACATTGAATGTGTTGTGAAGTTGATTGTAGTAATTTCAAATTGAGTATGTTTAAAGGGAAAGAGAAACAGATCAGTCATTTCAGATTGTAAAGACACATTTATTCGACTTGTAAATGAACATGAATCTGAGTAAATAGTGTTGTGACTTTAAGTCCAGCTAATTATCACATGATTTATTCGGCAATCAAACTACGACTTATACAAACTTAGTACTGTTTCAAACCAATGACGTTCGACCAGTATGGGCAGCCCAGTGTATTTATCAGTCCTTTGTTTGCCTAACCCGTCCAGTTGAGTCCAGAACATCAAAACTGGCTTCCACTATGCGAATCATTTATTCCAAACATACTGGGTTTATATACCGGCCAAATACATCGTATCATACCATAAAATAAGAAATAACATTTGTAGAAGATCAAGTCAGAAAGTGTCAGTGAGTGTGGGAGACTGTAATCAATAAACTGAACATAACTTAAGAATAGTAAATCGTATTATCATAATAGTCTATGGGTTAAAATGAAGCTTATAGTAGGAGGAATATAAATATGCATAGCTTCGCTACCTAATAATTATACAATCAAAGTATGTATGTTCATAAATAGTTGTGACGAGTTACTATTCATAATTCTCGTCGGGATATAACAATAAGCATTACATTTAGTTGACATAAAAGAAGATCCGTTTATCTTACTGAATGCTACAATCTCTCGATAACTAATGTTACACTTATCTATCCAATTTTGAGCTACCCTGTTGCTCAAGTACTGATGAGAGAATCTGATTGTTTAAACCAAAAGAGATGGGTTTAAACCTACTCCAATGAATGATTACAGTTTAATTATGTAATGTACACTAATACCTTTAAACAAATTCAGGAAACTTAAGTGGCAAAGATTTGCAGCTCAGACATATGAAAATATTTACTTAAACCTAATCTATGAACGAATACAGAAATAGTCAATTTATCTTACAAGACTAGAGAACAACTCACATAAACAATTAAAATGAACTCAAGAATAATTGAAGATGATAAAATCTATCAAAACAGTGTGTTAAAAACAAGAACATCAGGACACGCTGATATAGTACTTGTAGAATAACTGAGTTAAGCACTGAAGATGCCGTCAAGCATAATAATGAAAACCCCACCATTAAATCATGTACATCAGGGACACACAACACTATTGAAGTCAAATTCTAGAAAATATTGTGATCGAATGGTCAATTATTCTTATTTTGATAATCACTTATTAAAATGACAATATGATCCGAAGAATGGATACTGTGATTATTGGATAAAATTATATTATACAATTTAGATGGTGGTTGGAGGTAGCCAACAGGAAACCCTAATTAGCACTCGTCAGTAAGGTGTACCTGTAATCCTGAGGGAACTGGGGCTCCCTGACGGATTCGACCCCTTGTCACCCAGCTTCACAGTCAGAGACGTTACCACTGAACTATCCGAGCCGCGACTGACCTCCTGTAGGACTAAGATGTAATCACAATTGATTGATCACTGGGTGGTGACCATTGTCATGTGTGTCAAGTCCTTATTTAGTGCAGATCGAATGCTATCGATCATGTTGTGATTCGGCCACCAGTCTAGGTGACTCGACATTGCGCTACAGGTACACCTTGCTGACGAGTGCCAAGTAGCACGAAACCCGGATCCAGGGTTTCCTGTCGACTACCTCCAACCACCATCTAAAACTCAATATATAGTGCCCACAATGTCGAGTCACCTAGACTGCTGGCCAAATCGCATCATCATCGATAGCATCCGATCTGCACTAATAAAGGACTAGACACGCATGACATTGATCACCACCCAGTGATCAATCAAATGTGATTATACTATGCAATCGATAACATTTAAAAGAGCTTCAAGCCTTGATCGTTATGTAACCTAAATCTATACAAAGTATAAAGTCAACATCTTTACTGAGAACAGTTTCAATGTCACTAGTCGTTATACATTAAGATTAAAACAGATAATCATTTCATTTCAAGGTAGTATATGTAATGAGTGTAGTACATCTGAAGTAGTAGTGATCAAAGGTTATAATTGTTTGACCTTCAAAAAAGTTATGTTAGCGACAAAACTAGATGACTACTTTAAAATGGATTAAAAGGATCACACTGTGATCTTTCTGCATGACACCAAACTGAGTCAAATACTATATATATAGTTTCCAGAAGATCTCATAAACAAATCACTATTCATATTTTATACAATACCACAAAAGCTGAGTTTAGATCAATCTTGTGACCTGTTTCAATTATATGTTTAGCAATAGAGGATGATAGATGTTTATCCTCTGCTCTTATTGGGTCACCTCATTGTATGTGTTTCTACAGCCATTTCGGTACATGTTCACTCACCCTAATGTGACCCGATAAGAGCAGAGGATGAACATTCATCATCCTCTATTGTTAAACATTATTCATATTGCTTATATATTACTCCGTTAGATCTGAGTTTCGAAAATGGGTGTTATACTACTCATTTACTTTATGAGTAGCTAAACTCTTTAGTATAATATTCGATGGTAGAAACTATCAACCATTAAATGTGATAGAATTTTGTATACACTTTTCTAACTAAGGATATTGTATACACAAAGGATAAACCATTCAAGTGTTTTCTTTGATCTACGAGAAGAAACATTATTGATCCATTTCAAAAGTGACTTAATACAAAACAGATCATGATCAATGAAATGGTTCTAATCCATATTAGTAAAAAAAATTCTCGCATAGACCAGATAGATTGAAACTATCCAAGTTAATTGTCATTGGATATGTTATATCCTGTGAAATATTTTAAGAAAAACTAAACTTGTGATCAGGACATTAAACAACCTTAAAAATATTTCATAATCTTACCTTAAAAGTTCTAGGGCGATGATCAGTTTGTAATTTAGTCAAACTCAATGTGTATCATTCATGATCTCAATTATTATCAAGATAATATTATGACATGTTACAGACGAATAGTACTTATTGTCTCATACGTTGTAGAATTATACAGTGGAAATTTACAACAGAGACGAGCTTAAACTATTCTTAAAATGACTACATGATCTTGGAATCATTTTCAGGCAATAAGCAGAAAATCGGAAGTATTTTGAGTTAGAACTAATGCGAGTTGTTAGAGTTAAGTGATTTGAATAAGTTTGTCAGTTTTCCAACCTTATTATTGTAAACATTTCATTATATAGAGTCTTTAATCTGAGTGCAGTTTTATTCATGTTATTGGCCGATAAAAAATAATTTCAGTAAAATCACTAGAGTTACACAGATGAAACTGTAAAGGAAGTATTATTGTCGCTATACTGAAGTGAGGAATTCATGAGAAAACTGTTATCTACCTCAGAATCTTTACTTCAATAACTGATCAACCAATCCGTCAACTATCAATAAAATAATTTCTCAGTATAGGGTTGTGGAGATCATTAAGTATCTAATCCAGATCATGAATCGATTGATCTTAGACAACCATTGAAAATCCGGAAGCACTGAACGGCCGTTTCGTCCTATTGTGAGTCTCCTCGGCAGTGCGCACCCATAATCCCATGAGCGGGATCCTCACAAAGATTCATGAGGGAATTCTCGGAGTTCTGGTGAGAAGCTGTGACTAGTGGGACTATTCCGAGTGATGATAGGCCTTGAAACATAATGAATTCATGTTTTTTCTCGTTGTATTTAAATTTATCAAAGGATCAAGATGTATAAAACTAAGAATATGATTTGAAAAGATGATATAATGAGACTTGTGACGATGGACCACGGGTGAACTCGAGGAAGCTGTAGGAGGGCTCAGAAGGAGCCGAAGATATTCCATCCAACCAAATTTTAGAAGAATACTCTAGAATTCCTACATGTAGCTTCCTGATTGGACAATGCTAATAACCCCCTGTATGCGGACTGGAAGACCGTAATGATTATTTGGTTCTTACTAAAAACTATAAATACCTGAAAAGTTTGTACTATAATTTGACAGTGTCTGAGAATAATAATCCTTACATTAGTCTTCTGTCTTCTCATTGCGACTTAGAAGAGTTCTGGCGTTCTAGTGCTTACGTTGTACGAGATATATCAAGAACAACCTCCTAGATATAACAAGACTCAAACTGTATGACGTAACACATACATAAACATACATGTATATATATACACACATAACAATCCAATCGCTAATTAACTACGGAAAGAATTCTATACATTATTACTTTTTATAATGAACCAAGTTTACACATAGTAATCAGATATTTTTATAATAATTATGTGGTTACCAAAGTAAAAGGAATTTAAAGGGTGTCCACGTTTGTAAAAACAAAAAATACTAAAGTTTTCAGTTTATTCCAAAAAAAGGACTGTACTGGGTTATTTAAAGAAAGTGTATGAACTCATTAAGAAGGATCAATAAAATGTTATTAATATTAGTATTATGACTTGAATAATCAATTTTTGTATTCCACAATAGAGAGCGTTTAAAACGAAGCCAGAAGTCGGACAGAAGACTGCTAATCTTATTTGGAATCTGATGATCCACAGTTCTAACACTGATAAGTAGTTCCTTAAAACGGAAGTATGTAATACAAGAAAACATCCATACATATATCTGTATATAAAAACCAGTAGTCATATTGGGTGAGACTATGGACAACCTTTGAGCGACGCTAAACTGACCTTGAGACTGTCCACGTACATACTACGGCCAAATTACGGTTATAAACCGGTGTGAGAAATTAGAATTATGATTTACAGTTAACACTTAGGGTTAAGAATTACATTTAGGGTTTTCATCACGAACTGACATCAGTTATGATGCCAAAAACTCTATTTAGCCAAATGAATGAATTTTGCGCCAAAATTCAAGACCTATTATCGTAAATCTCATTGGTTCGTCTATAAATTATAGTCTCGCTGTCATACTGATCAAATGAAGTTTGCCTAAACCTGTAAATCAATTGACGAAATGTGAATTCTTAAATTAGAGCAGAGTTCGTGCGCTTTGTTAAGAAAAATAGCCTACTTCTGTGATAGATATACGATAAATTAGTATCACTACTGACAAGCTACAAAAGTTAAGGATAAATTAAAACTATTAATTATGAATACTTTGTATGTTTATTTAGTGATAAATATTTCCAATGCTCTGATTTAACAAGATACTATTATCATTGTATTCCAACAGTTACATATTCACAATCTTTCAGAAACAAAACTAGGACTATCCCAAATTCTGTATAATTTTTGTATTACCTGACATTAGCAAAACTCCGCCTGTAGCTCTTATAGGGTTACTGCCGGTCCCAAGCCCGGGTAAAGGAGGAGGGTTGGGCATCGGGTTAGCGTCCCCATCCCGTAGAAAACTAACTCGCCTAAAAAACGCTTACCAGAAAAAATAATTCAAACCATTTTAACTCTGCCCTGAGAGTTAGAAGGTCTTCATTTAGAAGAATTATGACGCTTCATGGTGAAAGCCGAGTTCCTTCGGAAGCCACGAGGCCGATGGCCCTTCTAACAACCAGAGCAAAAAATTTTATGGGTACATGGAACGTTCGAACAATGTGGGAAACCGGGAAGACCAGTCAAATATCAGTGGAAATGAAGAGATACAACTTAGCAGTACTGGGAATCAGCGAAACCCACTGGACCCAAGCTGGACAGAAAAAGCTAGCTACGGGAGAGATGCTGCTATACTCCGGTCACGAAGAGGAAAATGCTCCACACACTCAGGGAGTCGCTCTTATGCTGTCCAAAGTAGCACGAAATGCACTTGTAGGATGGGAATCTCACGGATCCAGAATCATCAAAGCATCATTCAAAACAAAGAAGGAGGGGATCACAATGAATATTATCCAATGTTATGCACCCACCAATGATAGCAACGACGACATTAAAGATCAGTTCTACGAGCGGCTGCAGTCAATCATTGAGAAATGCTCAAGAAAGGACCTCACCATTCTGATGGGAGATCTAAATGCCATAGTCGGAATAGACAACACCGGATATGAAGATATTATGGGACGACATGGACTGGGAGAAAGAAACGAAAATGGAGAAAGATTTGCAAATCCATGTGCATTCAACAAATTGGTCATAGGAAGCACAATATTTCCACACAAGCGTATACACAAGGCTACATGGTTCTCACCGGACCACACTACAGAGAACCAGATAGACCATATTTGCATCAACAAAAAATTCCGAAGGACAATGGAAGATGTGAGAACCAGGAGAGGAGCTGACGTAGCTTCAGATCACCACCTAGTTGTAGCCAATTTGAAACTGAAGCTAAAAAAGAACTGGACAAGTGGACAAACAGCAATACAAAGGTTCAATACAGCCTTCCTTCGAGATACTGACAAACTCAATGAATTCAAGATAGCTCTCAACAACAGGTTCCAAGCCTTTCAAAATCTACTGAAGGAAGAAGAAACTAGTATAGAGGACAACTGGAAAGGCATCAAGGAAGCATTAACTTCAACGTGTCAAGAGGTTCTGGGTCTAAAGAAATACCATCATAAGGAATGGATCTCTACAGAAACACTGGACAAGATCAAAGAAAGGAAGAACAAGAAGACAGCAGTTAACAACAGCCGAACACGAGCAGAGAAAGTCCAAGCACAAGCTGAATACATAGAAGCAAACAAGCAAGTGAAGAGGAGCATTAGAGCCGACAGGAAGAAATACGTGGAAGAACTAGCAACGACGGCGGAAAAAGCTGCTAGAGAAGGAAATATGAAACAGCTCTACGATACAACGAAAAAACTGGCAGCGAAATACAGTAAACTAGAGAGGCCGGTCAAAGACAAAGAAGGCAAGCCAATCACCGAAATTCAACAACAGCGAAACAGGTGGGTAGAATACTTCGAGGAACTCCTGAATAGACCGGCTCCAATGAATCCACCGAACATCGAAGCAGCACACACAGATCTTCCTATAGATGTCAACCCACCAACGACGGAAGAAATTAGAAAGGCCGTCAAACAAATCAAGAACGGGAAAGCAGCAGGACCCGACAACATACCAGCTGAAGCACTGAAATCAGACATCGAAGCAACCACAAGCATGCTTTACCCTCTATTCAAAAAGATTTGGGAGGAGGAACAAGTGCCGATGGACTGGAAAGAAGGACATCTCATCAAAATTCCAAAGAAAGGAGACCTGAGAAAATGTGAAAACTACAGAGGCATTACACTACTGTCAATACCAGGGAAAGTCTTTAACAGGGTGTTGCTGAACCGGATGAAGGATGCAGTAGACGCCCAACTTCGAGATCAACAAGCTGGATTCCGTAAGGATCGGTCGTGCACAGACCAATTTGCAACACTACCGATCATCGTCGAACAATCAGTTGAGTGGAACTCGTCACTATACATCAACTTCATTGATTATGAAAAGGCATTCGACAGTGTAGATAGGAGGACATTATGGAAACTTCTTCGACACTACGGAGTTCCTGAGAAGATTGTCAATATTATCCGGAACTCATACGACGGACTACAGTGCAAAGTAGTGCATGGAGGACAGCTGACGGATGCATTCCAAGTAAGGACCTGAGTCAGACAAGGCTGTTTACTCTCTCCCTTCTTCTTTCTTCTGGTGGTCGACTGGATTATGAAGACCTCGACATCTGAAGGAAAACACGGAATACAATGGACAGCTCAGAATCAATTAGACGATTTGGACTTCGCAGATGACCTAGCCCTCCTATCACGTACACACGAACAGATGCAGATAAAGACAGCCAGTGTAGCAACAGTCTCTGCATCAGTAGGCCTCAGCATACACAAAGGGAAAACTAAGGTCCTCAAATTCAAAGCGGAAAACAGCAATCCAATCACTCTTGATGGCGAAACTCTGGAAGACGTAGAGTCCTTCACATATCTGGGAAGCATCATCGATGAACAAGGAGGTTCAGATGCAGACGTAAAGGTGAGGATTGGCAAAGCAAGGGCCGCATTCCTACAATTGAAGAACATATGGAACTCAAAACAACTTTCAACCAATATCAAAGTGAGAATCTTCAATACGAACGTCAAGGCAATTCTATTGTATGGAGCTGAAACTTGGAGAACTACAACAACCACAATCAAGAAAGTACAAGTATTTATAAATAGCTGTCTACGCAAGATACTCAACATCCATTGACCGGATACTATCAGCAATAGCCTTCTGTGGGAGAGAACAAACCAACTTCCAGCTGAAGAAGAAATTAGGAAAAGACGATGGAAATGGATAGGACATACATTACGCAAATCGTCAAACTGCATCACGAGGCAAGCTCTAACTTGGAATCCTGAAGGGAAGCGGAAAAGAGGAAGGCCAAAGAACACATTACGTCGGATAATAGAAGCAGATATGAAAAGGATGAATTACAGCTGGACGGAGCTAGAAAGGATTGCCCAGAATAGGGTTGGATGGAGAATGCTGGTGAGTGGCCTATGCTCCTTCACGAGGAGTAACAGGCGTAAGTAAGTAAGTGACATTAGCAAGGAAATTCGGGGTGGAAAAACTTTCTTAATTATTAATTTAGCACTACTTTTGGTTATGATACCGAACATTGTTCTAAAGAAATTGTTTAACTTTCTAAAACTGCAGAAAATCATCTACAGGAATATCAGTACACTACCAACGGTGGTTAACATTTTTCGCGTGTGGAGCTGAAATGTAATTAAAGTACTTCAAAATTAGGTTCATTTCCTGATATCACTTGTATCTTGGGTTTTCATAACGATCAACATAAACAATATCGTTTTTATAAGTGTAATGTGATAAAACGTCACGATGTAGAAAACCCCTGTGATTGAGTTAGTTCTCTTTTCAGAGTTATGGTAGTAATACATTGATATGTTGATAAATAAGCTGACTACCTTGGGAGTTGGGGATAGTCAACTCTCCCGCTCGAAATGATCTCATATTGCCACGCGTATTCAGCCACTGAGAGAGAAGTCCGACTCACTTCCTTCTCGAGATGAAAGCGTTGTTTATGAAAAATAAGAGGACAAAAATCAAATGTCTGACGCTTTAGCTGGGTTGTCGGAAGAAGGTAAGTAAAGTAAAGTAAGTAAGGAAGGAAGGAAGGATATCTGTAATCACTAACTAAGACAAAACATATTTTCCAAAAAACAGAAACTTATATTTCAAGTATATCACTAACAAATGGAAGATTACATCATCATCATCAGCATCAATTTCTTAGATGGTAGAAATTGTTCACTTGAAAATACAATAACATATAAATAAATCATATTTCACAATAAGAAAAACACAACTGTAAAACATACCGAGAAATATTGTTAAAAAATACTGATGTATGCGCTGATTTTTTTTTTCCCGTGGGGAGAGATTACAAAGCAATGGATGCTAATACAAAATATTCTACAAAAATGCATACAAAACACTTATTTATTTATTTCTTATTATCTAACTGAGAAATTATGGGGTATTATATATATATATATATTCATAAATACAGAGGCACATTATAACGACATAAGGAAGATCACGTTATCATGCGCATTAATAGATAGTTGAAAGACACATGTGAACTATTAGTTGTGTTAACATTCATTCAAATAACTATACATGAAAGATAACTTTCAGTGGAAAAGCAAACAAATATTGAGAATGTAAGTAGTAAAATAACAGTATCAATAATATATATATATAGTAATGTTGGGAGATAAATTGTATCTTCGCAGTGTTGAAACTGAAGATTACGAAGGAATAATCAAACTATCCATCCATATATATATAACACTGGATACAAGTTGAAATCAAATAGAAAATACTGCCATTGTCAATAAGTAGAATTGAACAGTAACACAAGAGATTCAATTATTATTTTAAGAGAAAATAAGGAAGAGAAAAATACTTTACTACATACAAAATAAAACCAAATTAATTAATAAGCAAAAAGATAACCGATGTGCAGCAGAAGAGTAAATGGAAGAAGTTTATTTGGATATTATACTATCACTATAATGACTACTACTAATACTACTACTACACAGAATGAGTAGTTGAATGGTTGATGGGACATAAAATGTAACAGCAGTTGTAGTTGTTAAACGGCTACAAAAATGAGGAAGTAAGAAAGACTTTTCTTATCTCTATTTTACATACACACACATGTACTTCTGTATTTGTCTTCAATCAATTGATAATACTTATCTGTACACAATCAGACACACACACAGAGAGAGAGAGAGACGATGCGATAAACTACAACAACTGAAGTATTGATTGATTTTAATCTAAATCCGAATGACGTCGAAAATCTAAATGATGCATAGCTGAATTGAATAATGAATGAAGACGAAACGCTTCAGCCAGTACCAATTTAATATTTTCATCAGTCCAATGAAATGTTGGTAAATGTTGTAATAATAACATAATACCTTGAAAATCTTGTTCACGGCAAAGATCATTAGAAAATTGTAATAGAAAAGCTGCACAGACATAAACGTGAAAATTTGAAAATCCACTATTTTCTGACTGTATATAAAATAGAAATGAATTATAAAAACGAAATGATCAATTAGATATATACCAGTAAATCATTCAATCAAATACGAAAGTACTATATAGTAGTAGTAGTCGAACGCGTTGACAACTTCACTTATCTTGGAAGTCTGATCAGCCTTAATGGGTTGGTGTCTGACGAAATCTCAGCACGGATTCGAAAAGCTCGTTTGACTTTTGCCAACTTACGTCATCTACGGAGAAGGCGAGATATACGTCTATCAATAAAAGGACGAGTATACTGCGCGGCAGTCCATTCTGTTTTAATTTACGACAGCGAAACATGGCCATTAAGAGTAGACGACACCCGTAGGCTACTAGTATTTGACCACAGATGCCTTAGAAATATTGCCGGCGTCTGTTGGGATCACCGGGTAAGTAATAATGAGGTTAGACGCAGGGTATTATGGAATGATGGTAAATCAGTTGATGAGTTTGTTAATCTTCATCGACTGAGACGGTTGGGCCACGTGTTACGTATGCCCAAACACCGATTACCACGACGTGCAATGCTAACGGGTGTTAGAGATGGTTGGAAGAAAGTGAGGGGCGGCCAAACCAAAACGTGACACCAGTGCTTGAAGTCACTAATTCCTAGTCTGAGCCATGTTGATAGATACAGACTACTTTGTTGGGGTCCGAGTGACTATCGTAACCAATGGTTGAAGTCTCTGGGTGACATGGCTCAGAATCGATCACAATGGCGTCGGTGGATACACTCCCTGTCTTCCCTTAAACTAAGAGATTAAAATCGCTTCATATCTTTCTTCCTACGAACTAATTCTTTCTTCCTGTACAATAACCTTATTGCAATCTTTCTTTTATATATTACCACCTCTGAATTAGCTACTTTTATGAATCCGGTGTCCATCTTGTTGTGTTGATGAGGTATGGCAACTTGGACCGATGCATATATGTGCCTGGTTCTACGTTGTAGCTGACTGACTGATTGTATACAACAAACTAAATTAATACGATATTTTATACTGTGAAATAGTCTCACAATCTATTCACATCTAAATAATAATTATACGCTCATTAGTGGCTACAACTGACGTAGCTTAACGTAGTTTTAGTGCAGACTTATATGTCTGAAGAAGTAAGACAGCCATCATGGATGGTATTCAATCCAGTGATCAAAGGTGATAGATAGTCAATGAAATATCTTCTCATACCTCAGATTCACCCTTACGAATACACGTACAATCTGCTATCTTAACACATTTTTTTTCATATCATACACACTATAAAAAATACATTAAAAAATTGTTCACATGATTGAATGACCTATTTACTATACACTTAACTGAAGAACAATGTACCAAATTTCATATTCGATCATTTTGATGTTTGATTATATTTGCTTGAAAGTGCTTGAACCAGATTGTCGAACAAAAAGTAAGATTCATTAAAATTGGATCACTGAGATTTTACAAATATATTTTTCCTATTTAACGTCTTATATAACTGGGAACACAAATACTATGAAGGTTCTTAAAAAAAACTAGAAGCAGTTCAGTTAAGAAAAACACAACCAGAAAGTATTCATACATTTAAACAAGTTACTCTCACTTATATGAGCAAAATAAATTTACAATAGGATCGCCATTCGCTTCTATTCTGAGCCACGTCTGATAACGCCTCAAGCCATTGTGTTGCACTATCTGTCGGACCCCAACCAGGGAGTTGAGAAGGACCAACGGAAGCTAATCTTGCACAGCTTTCTTTCGTATTACGCATATCATACACTGACCAACACTCTATTTTTAACAACCGGTCCCAATGTCGGCAAGTAATTCACGATGTGGAATTCTCTGGGACGACATTAGTAGGACATGTTCAAACCATTGAAGTCGATGTTTCAAGATAGTGACACTAATCGAATTATCGTTGCTGTGCCCAAACAAATGATGCTGAACCTCTGAATTAATAACATGGTGTTACCACTGGATTTCAGCAATCCTTCGCTCTTAATGCTTCTAAGATTTATTATTATTACTTTCGTAGACTAATGTTCTATTTATTTTTGTTCTATTTTCTATTATACTCGTCTTCCTTTCTCTGTCTCTACACAATCTCGTTTTTACTTGTATGAAGTATATGTATTTTGGTGTCCCCTGTGTACCGGTATTTAAGGCGTTTAAATAAATAAATATTTTGCAAACTATTCTAATGTTGATCTAGACAATCAATGATACACTCCTTTCCGAGAACGACAGTGTCGGTTGCTATGTCAAGCCTACATAGCTTATTCTAGCTTCCGGACAGGTCAATTTATTCATTCTACTTGAGTTACATTTTGACCTTGTTAACTATTCGCTTATCAACCTTGACTGATTTTATATGAGCGTATATGTGTGCCTTTCTTATTTTACTCATCATATGTATGTAACTTATTTTTGTCTGACTATAAATATCGATTCACGCTTAGTTAAATCAAGTTGATCCACATGCTTTCTCCACTACGTGTTATTTCGCTTCGCTGCCTTCTTTCCGCTTCGTTTCCTTAATCATTTGTCTGGATCAACGATTGTAAGCAATATATGCATGCGAAATCCATTCTCATATTTGACTTATTTAATCCCGTTATTCACAAGCGCGAGTTAAGTCGATGATTATATACGAGGATTGCCGACATGTATATTTCAATAAAAATCACTCTTACGATTTAAATGGAGTCAGATTTAGGGTCACTAAACAAAATAGAGAAAATGTCGATAATGCAATGAGAAGATGAATGTTATCATTGCATTATCGAAATTTATCCAAGTGACTAATTGTTTTAAAATACAGAAAGTTCCCATGACTGTAAGCAAATGGTTTACTATCGTATCTGTCTAGAAAAGCATTATATTAGGATGCAAACTGCCTTTAATTGCAGAGATTAATTGAGTAGACTAGGTACCATGAAGCGGAAGCGATTTCAAGTCATAAATTTTTCTGTGTAAACCTGTGACTAAAAGGTTATAAACTTTAGGACTTAAAGCAGTACGCAAACACAATCGAATATACGAAGAGAGATATTTTAGTGGTTAGGTTAGTCGGCTTTTAACCAGTAGGCTAGTCTCACTTCAGCTATTAAGAATTAAGCAACCGGTTATTATCATTATCTGGATTGACCTTTGCCAACCTTCGTCACCTATGGCATAAGCGAGATGTTAGTCTGGCAAACAAAGGATGAATATACTATGTGGCAGTTTGTTTCGATCTACTTTATAGCTGGGAAAATGGATTCAGTAATAGATTATATTTGTAGGTCACTAGTATTTGGTTATGGATGCCTTCGGAGCACTGCTGGTCATCAAGTGAACACTTATGTTGAGGTTGGATGTAGTATATTACATAAAGATGGTAAATCAGTTGATGAGCTAGTGAATTTTTATTGACTGGATTGGTTGGAACATGTAGACTGCCAGGGTGAGATCTTAGCTAAAATTGTGACCAATGGTTGGAGACGTTGGGTGATATGGCTCTGAATCAGCCACAATCTAGCAGATGCATTCACTATTTGTTTGCACTTAGATTTTGAATTTTAAGATTGTCTTATACTTTTTATCTCGAAAAATTATTATTTCCTCTTGAATCATTTTGTGTCTGCCTAATCTTTTCTGTTACCTCTGATATTATTACTAATCCTACTATTCTGATATTGGCATGAATAATTTTTACTTTGTTGTAAGGATATGGTATGGCAACTTGAACTGATGAGTAAAAGTGAGTTAGGTTTAATACTACTAATGGCTGACCGATTAGTTCAAAGTCCACTACTACCTAAACCTGTACTTGATGAATTCCCATTAAATCTGTGTCGTTAGTAAACCAAAATATAAACGAACATATACAAAAAGACAAGTGAAAAAAATTCAACGTACCATATAAGTATCCCATAAACGTATAATACATCGTAATGGTAATTCACGTATTAATAAATTATTCATCCATCGAAAAGCAAATTGTAAAAATTCAACATCATTTTGTATAAAATGTTGATATAATTTAGCATCAATACGTTCAATCAGACTAGCCAACATCTTTACATTGTTTTGTAGGCCAGGTTGAGCAAATGTATAATTATCTTGTATTGTATCCAATAGATGTGATGTACACCAAAATACATCAGCTTCAACTGAATTCAATTGTTCACAGGTGATATCCGAATGTAGGCTTAATTCACCTGATGTATTTAAATCTGTAATGAGTGTAGGATAAGAGGTGGAGTTGATTCAATGAGAGTAAAGTGTGGCAGAAGAAAAAAGGTAAACAAGCAACAAAAGAGAATAGCCGAAAAGAAGTGACTTCAAAAAGAACAGATAGTGTAGTGTGCATTACTTATTTTATTTTAACACATATATATTGGTACAATGCGGCACCAAATACATATGCGCCACACAAATCTCATTCGATATGTGTGAGGGCTGTGATACTGCCCGGGTGCCCAAACCAAAGCAGGTGGTTTTCTTAAAGGGCCACACCCTGAGCCTTCGACCTGAAGGTCTGATCCACAAGACAGTGGAGCATCGTGAGGAGATGAAGTCCCATGGTAGCCGGTGACCAAGAAATTGGTTCATATGCCATTTGTTCCTACAGGAAACTGGAGCCCATGTGCAACATTGATTTGGTTTGGGATCCGGTTAAAGCGCCGGACATTCGCTTTTCGTCCTCTCATTTTCGTAAACAACACCCCCGCCACGAGAAGGCAGTGAGTAGGACTTCCTTGGCAGAGGCCATATACACGTGGCCATATGAGAGCATTTCGAGAGGGAGGGCGGACTCTCCCCACTCTCGGCCGTACCAGGGCATTTGGGGATACATATCAGTCAAATGTTTATCCGATTAGGTTGTAAATGATAATGGTTGCCCTAAGATGAGAGCGTATATCTGTTTATCTAAGATGGATAAATATGTAGGATCTAAAGAAACTTCTTGATGAATTTTAAAAGAATGATTAACTATACTACGGATAAAAAATGACATTATTTCCATGATCTTAAAATCTTGTGGTATTAAGAAAAATCGATATCGAGAATTAATCTCTTATATATCGTGGTTTGTATTTTGATTGACGACCATTCAGAGTAGCAATCAACCCTATGTTTGCCCAGCCCTTTAGGGTTGTTTGAATTGTGTTACCAAGTTCAAATGCAATCACTAGTCTGACCCGATATCATGTGCATCACGTTTTGCTGTAAGGTAGTTGGATGCTATTAGCAGGATGACCTTAGCTTGGATCTCCTATTAGTTAGGATCCATTAGTAAAGCGTATCAGTAATCATGAGGGGATTAATGTAGCTTTCAGGATTCTAAACTGCTAAGATGAGATAAAACGTGAACAGTTTAATTTAGTGTGATATCTGTTCAGTATACCATGCAGCATTAATGTATACATTAATTCAGTGGAAAATTCATTTATACGTTCCCCCTAATTCATTTGTGTGATATTCATTGATTTCTTATTCACTGCCCGTAAAATCTATAAACAAATGAATGTATTTGGTTAAAGTTGACATGTCTTTGAAGGGTCAATATAATATTCGCTTGACATGGATCTTTGTCTTATTAATTACATTGTGTGAATCTCAGTTTCGCACCTATTTCAAGTTCAACTTCTATACAAACCTGCATCAGATAGTATACCATAATCAAAGTATAACCTGATAACTGCCTATCATACATACACAATTATATATCACTCATCCAAACATAGTGAAAAAAACGATATCAAATGATGACTGCATTGAGACAACACCAATAAAAGTCAATCAGTGTAAAGGACTACTACATAAACAATAAAATTAGTTCTAAGTCATCAATAGAAATCAATGGATCAGTGTAAATCTCTCAGTAGTTAGTTAGTGTGCTTTAATTAAAAGAAAAAAAAATGCTTCAACAATTACATCTCTATGACAATAGATGTTATAATGTTGAATTTTATAAAAATCTAAAAAGTTTCAACTTGTTGATAACCTTTCAATAATCATTTCACATTCTAATAACTAAACTATATAAGAGCTAAGAATTAAAAAGTGGTAAATACATGCAAACTTAGAAATGGCTAAATTATTATCAACCTAATAGAGAAGAGGATAGAAACATAGATAACACGTTTAAAACATTTCCTTTTTGAGCATTTTATCAATTACGATGTATTACATAACTAAAAGTAAAACACACATATATTGCATACTTTCATGCAGGTAATTTTGAAAAGAGGAAATAAATGAAGAAAGTTATTTCATTTGTTACAACTTAAATCAGAGATGATTTGTATTAATGCTTGAAGAATATTTTCCATAAATAGACAGTTCATCATTTTTTTGTGTGGGGCTGTGATAGTGCCCGGGTACCCAAACCGAAGCAGGTGGTTTTCTTAAAGGGCCACACCCGGAGTCTTCGACCTGAAGGTCTGATCCACAAGGCAGTGGAGCATCGTGAGGAGATGAAGTCCCATGGTAGCCGGTGACCAAGAAATTGGTTCATATGCCATTTGTTCCTACAGGATACTGGAGCCCATGCGCAACATTGATTTGGTTTGGGATCCGGTTAAAGCGCCAGACATTAGCTTTTCGTCCTCTTATTTTCATAAACAACACCCCTGCCACGAGAAGGCAGTGAGTAGGACTTCCCTGGCAGAGGCTATATACACGTGGCCATGTGAGAGTGTTTCGAGAGGGAGGGCGAGCCCATCCCGCTCTCGGACATACCAGGGCATTTGGGGGCCCTGAGTTCCACTGCTAACCACTATCCGTTTTTGCTTATAAAGATAGAAGTTTATTTCATAATTTCTCATCAAGCATTACTACAAATAATCTCTTATTTATTATAAATAAATAAATAAGAAATAAGAAATTATTTGCAGTAATGCTTGATGCGAAATTATGAAATAAACTTCTATCTTTATAAGCAAAAACGGATAGTGATTAGCAGTGGAATTTAGGACAAAGCGCGTTTCGACCTATTTAGGATGTACCTGTATCTCAGAGTTGATATTCACTCTAGGACTCGAACCCAGTACAGTTCACTTCAAACGCCATTGCGTTATCCACTTAGCTACTGAGTCCTGATAGCCACCTGCTTGTACAATGGGGTGAGGTTATATTCACTCTGAGATGTAGGTACATCCAGTTGACGAGTCACAAATAGGACGAAACGCGAGTCCTGGATTCCACTGCTAGTCATTATCCGTCTTTGCTTATATAGCTTGTGACTTCAGGCAGTATCGAGTCAGTCCGCACAGAATTCACATATGCCAACAAGAGACTGATCAATTGCAGTCCTAAATGACAATGGGAAGACACAAGTAAACAACGTCAAGTGAATAAAACTTCTATCTTGTTATCATATTGTTCATAAAATATTTATTAAAATTACTTTGAAGGTCATCGTGAAGATTAGAGATCCCAACAAATAGATAGTTGATCTAGTTAAATTAAATGATTAAAGCCGGATTTTCAACAGCAACAAAAAATCTAACTTTATCTGGAGCTATTTCCTATGGTTATTGTTAGTCCCAAGCTCGAATAAAGGAGAAGGGTTTGACATAGGGTTAGTAACCCCATCCAATAAAAAGAACTTTGTTGAAGAATATTAACCAGAAACAGTACTAAATAGACATATTAAAAATTAATATTAGCTTAATACTATACTTTGCCTAACAAACCATTACGCAACTGTAGAAAATATTCAACACAACCATGGACAAGTAACGATTTTTATTTAATTATTATAAACTATTTGAAAATATCTCCATGACTCAAGAGTGGAACGAAAGCGTCTTTTCTAACAGCACCTTAGTAACCAAATACAGGTTTGCAATATAGTCAGTTATGAATCAGAACTATTGTGTACAGGTTTAAAAACATGGTATATTGAGCTAGAAGTTGAATATTTAACCAAATGAATAATATGCCAAGGCAGAGAGAGGGTTATTAATTTGTAAATATGCACCTTGGTATGAAAGTTATAACAAATATAGGACAAGATTAATCGAAGGTTAAGATCTATTATTTGGTATAATTTTATGGGACTGCCCTAAACATGCCTAATAACACTACACCTGAGAGCAAAAAATATTAACACTAGGTTTTTATATCGAATGAGATACTCGGCTTCTAACTAGCAGGTAATCGGTTTGAATCCCATGCCACCTATCTCAATTAGTGTGGTGAAATAGTATACTTTTTTAAAATTCATTTAACAAGTACAGGTCCCTGAACTCGTCAACGAACCGCCGTTCAATTGAACAGAGGTCGGTGATATTAACCGGGTGCCCATAGACATTGCTACAAGGCGGCCCCAAATACATATGCGCCACACTTCGTCATTTAATATGTTGTGAGGGCTGGAATACTGAGCGGGTGCCCAAACCGAAGCAGGTGACTTTCCTAAGGGGCCATTCCCGAGTCTTTGACCTATGAGTCTAATACATAAGGCAGTGGAGCGGCGTTAGGAGATGAAGTCTTATGGTAGTCGGTGACCAACAATGGGTTTATACGCCACTTGTTTTTTTAGGATACTGGAGCCCATGTACACCACTGGTTTGGAATGAGGGTTTCCCAACTCCCCTAGGTGGATCTTCCGTTTCCACCAACCCGGTTAAAGCGCCAGATATTCGCTTTTATTACTCTCAATTTCATGGACAACACCCCCACCACGAGAGGGCAGTGAGTAGGACTTCCCTGGCAGTGGCTGCATACACGTTGTCATGTCAGAGCATTTCAAGAGTAAGAGCGGTCTCTTTCCACCCTCGGCCGTACCGTAGCATTTAGAGGGCACAAACTGAGGAAAAAGTACGAGGATTGAGCATACGACCTCACTTGTTAGAACTTCACTGATTCAACGACGAAGCCACCGCTCTACAGGATAGCATCACAACTCACATAAATTATGTGGCCCAAAGTTTAGCACGTAAGCCTATAATTAGTATCTAATGTCTATGAACCTTGGGTTACAAACACATTCCTATAGTATATTTATTAAAACATGCAATTAATTCTATACTAGGCATAATATTGTAAAAGCAGTAATTTTGAAAGCAACGCATGCACTACAAATTTGTGGGAAATAAAGATTTTTTTGAGAGTGACCACCCTATTAGTAAGTGCAAATTAGTCAAATATTTGATAAACATTTTGTATCAACCTTTGCGAAATACGCAATACTTTAGGTGTTTTCTAGCAGTAACACTTACCTGATGATTTTCCATCGATCAAGCTAGGTACTAAATCTGAATGAATAGTGAGAAAATATAAATTTATATACTGTTCTTCATGAAGTAGATCATTTACGAAATATAGGTTGAGCCACATCTATCTTTTTTGTGTGACAGTAAACGAAACTATCCTATGGTATCACATTATTAAGCCATTGTTCCTGAGAAACTCTTCTACAAAAAATACTTTCATAAAAATACATATATCAAGCTTAGAAGTATCACTATGTTCAGAACAATAGATTATACGTTATGAATGCACATATGTAGAACGAAGGCCATTACATCACGGAAATATATGATGGAAATGATTTAACGATCAAAATATTCCTTACAACACAATATTATTTAACTAGTTATTGTGTGATGTATACTTATAGCTACTAATTATGGTATGAAGTTTAGTGTTGGTTAACAACAATGACTAGAACTAATGAGATGGGGTTGTAAGAGATACTTGTGTTTATATATGTGAAAATCCTCTATATGTGCACTCCATGTGGCAACAGTTCTTCGTTTCCTTCTCTACATAATGCTTCTCCTATCGCCTTCAGTACTTACATAAATTACGCCCAAATTTTTTAGTGAGTTGTGATGATATAATGGTGTCTATAGGCTAAAACAGACCGACTCTTTGGTGCTGTTGAATCTTTCAATAACTACTTCATCTTTATTTTAAGTAACATTGCCTTCAGGAGGTTGAAATTTTGGACTGCTGGTAATTAAGTTGTGGCGGTGTGAACCCCGACCGTCGCTGCTACCTTGAAGTGGTGGTCGAGATTGCCGATCGGAATGAATCAATCGAGATATATTGGCTGGAACAATCGTTTCTCAAGGTCCTACAATAACAGAAAGATCCGCTGAAGAGCGGTAAGAATAAAAAACAACAAACACAAGGTCCGAAGGCGAAATCTTAATGCTAACTATACAGAGGTGTGACGGCAATAAGATTTTTCCTTCAGACAACCAGCATGACAGCGATGTTACCTTCCCACAAAAGAAGGGTGGGTTAGAAAAAGTTCATCTTAAGAATGCACACCTCGCCTTAATCCACGGATTTCCGTCTCCGGTGATAAGGTCTCGACAAGTACGGAGCTGGCAGGAAAATTACCGACGAAAAGGTCGTGTGTGACTGGCCTCAAGCAGTTGTCTCTTTTCGGGCACTGAGGTTAAGCTCTCAGGTCATTACGACCACTAAATACGAGAGTAGAATAAGCACTATTAGGATGGATCCCCGTTAACAGTCGTATATGTGCTGTTCGGCCAAATGGCTCTGTAAGAACTCAGAAGGATAGGGACACAGGTCGTTGCCTTTTCGCCGTTTCTACCTACGATCCCACTGACTGCAGCCAGGATGGAGTGAGGGATGACTTTTACAGAAAGCTTTCTGAACTTCTTCAGAAAGCTGAATGTTCAGACATATTACTTGTAGCAGGTGATTTTAATGCCTACGTAGGTAGTTATCACCAAACAGAAAAACATTTAGATGGGTATTTTGGTATTCCGGCTCAGCGAACAGATAATGGTGATCGTCTGCTGCAACTGTGCTCGGACAATCGCTTATTTTTAGCAAACACAAATTTTAAGCATAAGGAGAGACATCGTCTAACGTGGCGACCGCCTGCACCAAACCAACGATGGACTCAAATAGACCATATTGCCATCAGTCATCGTTGGAGAGGGTCAGTAGAAGATTGTCGCTCATTCTGGAATACGTGCTCGGACTCCGATCATCCTCTAGTACAGACACGCATCTGCTTACGCCTCACTGGATGCAGAAATGCCACACCAAGACCCATTAGAATTGAATTGAGTGACGGCAAAGCTTAAAGTAGATTCCAGAAACAACTGAGGTCACACTTAGGTAGTTCTGAAAACGAGGCTGACCCGAATATTGCTTGGATAAATATACAACAGGTGTGGAAACAGCTGTGACATCTATTAATGATTTAAAGCAAATGGTTACAAAAAACCAATGGCTTTCTTCTAAGTCTATTGTACTGATGGATTCTCGTAAACTTATTCCATCACGTTCCGAAAACGATGACGAACGAAAGCAAATCAGATCTAGGTTAAGCAAAAGTCTAAGGAACGACCGTGAGCAGGGGTGAGCAACGAAAGCAAAAGAGATGGAAAAGGCAACGGCTGTAGGTAAACCAGACAGCTTTCCAGACTAATAAAAGAAACTGGAATCAGGAAGGCGTGTGTAAGTGAAACTATCTCGGAAAAAGAAGACACTTATCCGCTCTCAGCCCAGACGTTTAGAACGATGGGTGGAACACTTTAAGGAGCATTTCAGCTGGCCTTCATCTACTCTACAACTACCCTCCATTCCCAGACAGTGTGAATGGAACATTGAAGTAGGTTCCCCGACTCTAGCTGAAGTTGAGAAGGCTATAGTTAATCTGAAACGAGGAAGGGCAGCTGGTCCAGATGGATTGGCTCCAGAGGTCTTTGAGGATTATGGTCCAAATTTAGCGATTAGGTTGACTAATATTTTAGCTAAGATCTGGGAGTTAGACGTTATCCCATCTAACTGGTCGCAATCACTTATCGTCCCAATATATAAGAAAGGGTCAAAATCATCCTGTGACAACCACAGAGGGATTAGTTTGACTAATATAATATCTAAAATACTAGCCTCGATAATTATCAGACGACTAACTAAGACTCGTGAACTGCAAACACGAGAGAACCAAGCTGGCTTCAGACCTGGTTGTGGCTGCATCGACCACATATTCACCATTCGTCAGGTTCTAGAACACAGGCATACTTATCGACGTCCGACAATGGTGGTCTTTCTTGACTTAAAGGCAGCATTTAACTCGGTAGACCGCGAGATTCTGTGGCAGTGTCTGTCATTGAAAGGCGTACCTCAGAAGTACATAAACCTTGTGAAGGCTCTTTACTCGAACACTATCAGTTAAGTCAGAGGTTATGGCGAACTGTCATCTACTTTTGCAACCTCACGTGGTGTCCGTCAAGGCTGTCCAATATCTCTATTTCTGTTTAACTTCATAAGAGACCTACCGCAGGAAATAACGTTCTCGTTGACTGAATTTTCAGGAATTGATCTTCTACCAGAAAGTCCACTTATCGACTTAGAATACGCAGATGATATAGTCCTGTTTGGTGAAGATGCTGATAAAATACAGTCTTTTGGTAGCACTGAGCAACAATGCCAGAATGTCTAGGATGCGTTTCTCCCCCCTCTAAATGTAAGATGTTGCTTCAGGACTGGTCTGAATCAACACCTGAACTAAGGATAGGGAGTGAAGTAGTCGAACGCGTTGACAGCTTCACTCATCTTGAAAGCCTGATCAGCCTTAATAGCTTGATGTCTGACGAAATCTCAGCACGGATTCAAAAATCTCGTTTGCCTTTTTGGCAACTTACGTCACCTACGGAGAAGGCGAGATATACGTCTATCAATTAAGGGACGAGTATACTGCACAGCAGTTCGTTCTGTTCTACTTTATGGCTGCGGAACGTGGCCATTAAGAGTAGAAGATACTTGTAAGCTACTAGTACTTGACCACAGATGCCCTAGAAATATAGCTCGCATCTACTGGGTTCACCACGTAAGTAATAGTGAGGTTAGACGCAGGGTATTATGGAATGATGATGAACCAGTTGATGAGGTTGTGAATTTTCATCGACTAAAATGATTGGGCCACGGTGTTACGTATGCTTGGACACCGATTACCACGACGCGCAATGCTCATTAGTGTTGGAGACAGTTCAAAGTTAATGGCGGCCAAACCAAAATGTGACATCAGTCCATAAAGTCACTAAATTCTGGTCTGAGCCATGTTGATAGATGTGGACTACTTGGCTGGGGTCCGCGCGACTATCGCAGTCAATGGTTGGAGACAGTGGGTGACATGGCTCAGAATCCATCACAATGGCGTAGGTGTATACACTATTTTTCTTCCCTTACACCGTGAAATTAAAATCAGTGCGTCTTACTTTCTACGAACTAATTCTTTCTTCCTGTATTACATCTTTATACACAATCTTTCTTTTATATATTACTACCACTGAAGTAATTACTATGAATTTGGTGTTTATCTTGCTGTACTAATGAGGTATTGTAACTTGGGCCAATGCATATATGTGCCTTGTCCTACGTCGTAGATGACTGACTGTTATGTGGACTTTCTAGGTTCATTTGGGATCATGTGCCTAGTCCTTTAAATCACAGCCTGTTTAGCAGCGTAATAAGTTTTCTTGATGGGTACTTTTGGCCTCTGTCATAGAATCATATTGTGTGACCAGATTGTCAAAATGTTCAGAAGGAAGAACCAATACATTGGGCCCCGAATGAACTACTACTGCTATATTTTTTAAAACAAAATTAGTATTATTAATAATGGCGATTATTGAAATATCCAACAAGTGTACAATTGATATTACATGCAGGAAATGATCAAAAAAAAATGCGCTTTAATGACTCCGGAATATCCGATGAGCAGGTTAGTTTAAAATAGCTACATTTATCATTAGTGCCTCAAATAATTTGTAGTTAACAGTCATTAATAGTTCTTCATAATAATAATAATAATAATAATAATAATAATAATAATAATAATAATAATAATAATAATAATAATAATATGACATAATGGTTTCTATGATACATAAACTAAACAATATGTATATCTGGGCTGTATCTCAAGTATTAACTAACTAAATACTGTATATTTTATTTTTAAAAAAGCTTAGAACTAACTAACTGACAGTGGTTCGTCTATTTAACCTGCCTAAACGTCTTCCTGGAATTTCGAAATATTCTTATCATGGATCAACAAATGTTAACATTAAACTTTAAAAATAACTGGTTATTTTTTCAGTCACCATTACTTCTACGGAGGGCTTTACTACGGTCCCAAACACACACACACTAATACGCCTTTAAATACCAATATTACCTACATGAAGTTAGATTTCTAGAGAATCTGAGTAGTACTAAGAAGTTACTAACTATGGAAAATAAACAATTGTCCATATAATGCTAATTACATAACTATTTCTGTTGGATCATGCTAGTTTTGCAGTACTGTATAAAATGCTTTTTTATCAATGTAGATACAAGATAGAAATTGAACAAAGAAGAATAAACAGGGATAAAACTACAGAATAGTATGCGCAAATATGATATAACATTGTCAATATTAAGCGAAGTTGTTACAGATACTGTATTATATATTTTCTATCAAAATAAACGTAGAATAATGCAAATCTTTAACAGATATCGAAAAAAGAATTCACAATAAAATATACGAAACTTACCAACATGAGTGTATTCTGATAAAAATACAATGAAGAATGGAGTTAACAAATCATTGATACCTTGTACATAACCAATTCCTGGATGTCGCATAGACCAGACAAATAGAATTCGTTCAAACATCTGTACAGTGTGAAGGAAAAAAAACTGAGACGGTAAAAGTTACTTGAGAGAATCGTACCTGAAAACTGATAAATTTAAAAATAAATCAATAACAGTAAGATGGTAATAATAATCAGTATAGGGTTGTAGAGATTGTTCAATTTTAATTGAGATCATGAACCGATCAATGTTGGACTACCATCGAAAACTTGAAAGCACTGGACAGCCGTTTCGTCCTATTATGGGACTCTTAATCAGTGTGCATCCAAGAACCCACAGGTGGGAATCAAACACAAGACCTTCAAGTCTTGCGCCCGAACGTGTAATCTCTAAACCACTGAGCCGGAATTTAACAGTGTTAATGTCTAACTCCAACCAATCCATCATATTGCGCAACCCTTCATCCATTGCTTGTGCTGGATAAATGTCTCACGCCCGACATGGATTTAACTAAACCGGTTATGGATTGTCAATAAGATTTCAGGAGTTATGTCTTGAAGCTAGTCACCAGTGACCACATGATTGTGATCAGTATGGATGATTTGTTGAGTGTAGTTGTAATCACGAACTGATCTTTCAAGTTTTTGTTTATATTTTAGGTCCGAGTACCGCATGAGAGGTCGTGAATGCGCACTGTTGACGAGCCCCATACTAGAACGAAACGGCTGTCTACTGCTTCCAGGTTTTCAATAGTGATTTAACGTCTATCGGTTCATGATCTCAATTGAAACCAAACAATCTCCAAAACCCTATACTGATGATTGTCATGTGCTTACTAGTGACTAGCTTCGAGAGGTAATTCTCAGAGTTGTAATGAGAAGCCGTGACCAGTGGGTTTCAACCGGGTCGGCTGTGACGCAGTTACTCAATGAAGAAAATGGAAGATGGCCGTGCAATGTCGTGAATAATAATAATAATAATAATAATAATAATAATAATAATAATAATAGTAATAATAATAATAATAATAATACTCTGAGTACGGCCGTTAGCAGTATATTCAGTAATAGCCTTAAAACGTGGCCATTGGCAAACTGAAACAATATATGGGCTGATATTATTCAATTATCAATTCATTTAAAGGATTACCTGTTTATGGTGAGACTAACCTGTGATGGTTAAGCGTAGGATACTGGGTAGTGATGGTAACTTGGTTAATGACACTGTTAACTTACTGGACGAGATAATTAGGATACATGTTATACACATTCAGTTACTATATAAGAAGGTCGAAAACAACTAGGGATAAGCCGATAGAAATGTAGGACAATTCTATGAAATAATTATGTATTGAACTTGGTCGTGACAAGCGCTGCAAACCTTCTGGTCACGGTGAAGATAAATGGAATGGTTCAAGATTGGTAGTAGATGTGAAAATATATTGTCTGCTATCTTTGTTTAAATATCTCACACTCCTCGTTTCTCCATGTTATTTATTCCTTTCGGATTATACTTCATATATTTGGTTTTCACTACTAACGAAATTAATTATTTTGATTTCCTTGTCTTGAGCACCGCTGTTGGTTCAAAACCATTTAAACACTAAATGTCCAGTTTTGTTGTTTTATTTTTGTGAAAGTACTATTTTAGCGCGAACGTAATGAGTAGAATTTTTCCGAAAGTATAGTCTCAGTCGTGTGAAAGTATTTTCAGGGCAATTCGGGGAGACAGTAGATGTGTAAAATACATTTTAATCATCCCTATAAACATCTAAAGCATCCATCCAATCTTTTTCCCATTTCTAAGCTACAATTTAATCATATTGCTGACAACATATAACATACAGAAAACTATATTTTTTGTTTAAACGCTCAACAACAATATAACTTACTGCAACCATTTCGGGCCTTCGATAAAGTAATGTCATTCTGTTTAAATCTTTCTGAATTTGATGAAACATTGGTTTATGTTTAACATTTTCACGTAAATGAAAATACTGACTAACAAAAAGTGTATATTGTTTACGTTTATCCGCTAGTACAGTGACACGTCGTTCAAGACTAGTTGGAAGATAATCCTGGAACGTAAAAATAATTTTTAAAAAGAGTAGGAAATACTTGGTTAAAATACGAATTACGATGACAAATTTACTTCCTTCCCAATATTGATTAACACTACATCTCAGACGTGACACCGTCATTCAGTGATCTAGCCAGTCAACTAACGATACATTATTGACAGTTCAAACACAACAGTTTTGGTTGAGAATTCTAGTGTACACAGATGTATTCATTAATTTAGTTTAACATTACAGTCTAGAACTACGATTCCTCATACGATTGTATTAAGTATTTGTATCATAATGTAAACGACTAGCAATGAAAGCGTTCAATTAAGATAAAATGATTTCAAAACCAAAAAAAGACTATTCAGGTGTATTTTGTGTCCGAAAATGAAGAAATACACACTACTCGAAATTCGAGAACATGTGTTTACTTTGTTGTCTATTTACAAATGTTACAGCTGTGATTCAGATTTCGAACCCGACAGAAACATGGATCTTTAAAGGGTGGTAAGATATCAATTACTGACAAATACAAACACAAGGGATGAAAAACATCCTGACAATTTTCACAATTTTTTTACATATCCACTACTGAGTGAGTGTATGAAGAACGCATTTATATATTTAGCTCCAAGTAGTGCCTCTTGTATTTGCGAAGGCTTACGATACAACATAAATGTTCAAACCGAAGTAGACGGAGTGATATTCAAATTTGCAACACATTAAGTGAAAATCGAGTACTTGAATCACAAACCCACTACTCTTTACAAATAAAAAGATATCACAAATAACCTCCGTGTATTAGAAAATGCCTCACCGATATACATAAACTTACACGTACATTATGTAGAATAAATAGAAAAGGAAACAGAATCTTATGGAGATAATCGGTGAAAAGTTAACCCGTTAATAAATACTCATACCATTATGAAAATAAATAGACCAAAATTTCTGGATAAAAAACCAAATGCTTACACATAACAATTTCCATACTGTTGGTCGAAGTTCTCCTGGAATTCCAGACCAAGAAAGTTGACGTAATACGACTAGAATGAAAGAGATGATGTTTAAAAGAAAAGAACAACACAAAGATCAACACTCGTCATAATTAATACATTAGGCACACTCTGAAAAAAACTTTATTAGAGAGTAATGTATGAAAAGAATTTCCAATCAATAAGTCCCTGCCAAGAAAATGTCGGCAGTGTATTGAGAAGACATAGTTAGACTAAGGAAAGCGATATATTTACGTTACATATTTCGAACAATCTAGTCACACATACTCGTCACGGCATTTCGAAAGAAAACCAATAAAAGTCAATTAAATAAAGGTTCAATAAATATACAGCGATAATTGGAAATAAAGGAGAGAAAAATCAATACACTGTGGGAAGAATAGGAGATTGTCACATTATCCTAAACCCTACAACGAGTTAACGATTATCAGGACAGATTCAAGGTTAAAACAAACTGCTTCTGGACACATAAAGGAAGTTTGAGTTTTCTAATGACCGAGGCATTCTACAAACTGAAGAATGCGTACTTGACAAATCCTAAACTATGAGTTGGAAGCTGTTTCAAGGCAAGTTATATGACCTGTTTTGATTGTGTTATGCAATCGATGGACATGGTCTTTTACTCCTTGAGTTTTTCGGGGCAGTTGGGACTAAATAATTATTACTGCATTTTGATGCATGCTTCGTCACCCTCTATTACAATCTTCAATTAATCCCCTTGTGTGTCCACACACATGTGAATTGGTAAATACAGTGGGATATTTAAGACTATGTGGAGTCGTCGACTCCATCTTCTTGATAACAACTAATTTTCACTACTGTGATTTTTCGATGGATGTCTACTCTCTACTTTACAAAAATGCTATTTGACTCTACTCCATAAATCAATGTGATGTAAAACCTTTTCTTCGTAACATAATCAAGAAAAAGTTCCAGGGTTAACTGGCTTTTATACAAATTTAGAAACTTTAAAGGATATCCGTTTAGTGTTAATGCTTGGGATATTAGTTTTGTATCCACTTTAATCGTATATTCGTTGAAGATTCGTTAAACTCTGTTGAAGATCCACCTTACCACGCCTCACTACAGAGAACAGAAACTCTGAAAGTTGCCATAATTCAAATATCACATTTTGCATACCTGCTGACATACACATATAAATACACGATGTTTTACGTAGACTCACCTTGACCGAAATGACACGAGTGATATGGTCAAACGCATTTTGTTTGCAATAAATATTCTGCTTTGTTCCTCTGCACTACATAAACGTAAGTTGATTTCACTTGGTTATTTACGGAAGAAGTGATTTAGACTGAGGAACGAAACTCGATTTTCTACTCGCTGGGATTTCGCAAATATATTACTTTATTATCATGTGGAAGCCGAATATTTGATCAGTTTACGTGAATTTTCTATAAACTGGTCGTCTCATGGTTCCGTTATCTCTTTGACTCAAAAGTATGTCTAGAAAAGGAAACTGGTTGCTAATTACCTCACAAGTTAGTACACTATCGTTTTGTATGTTATCAAGTTTATCTAATAACGAAGTTGTTATGATCTTGGTCTGCCCGCTGGCCGTGTAGTTGGATGTGCAGGGGAATCTGTCTTTGATTCTTTAGACTACTTAACATAACCTTGAGACCGCGAATGCGTGAATCCGACTTCTGAATGATTGGTCTTGTAGACGGAGAACTATCCCATTCGCTAACTAACGGTGCGCTACGCGGACACCGAATGGTTGGGAAGAAAAAATGACTGTAGTAAAACCTTTTAATCGGAACTTAATTTTAATTCAAAAGAGTACAAGACTAAATATATGAATGATTGGACTAAAATGCACAGCAAATGAGGATATACAATGTAAGGTATTTAGGGTACCAAGACAGGATACAGGATACGAAATTCGTGTTCAAATTACGATAAATTTCAAATAGAAGATATGATAATAATTTACAGACTAAACGAAAGCTTTTGATTAGGGGAAAAAGAAAGTCACATAAACCAAATGTCAGTAATGACAGATTGAGAATTAAGCGTACTAATGTCCCAAAAATTAGCTTTCTTAGTTTTTCATTTGTTTTTATCTTCATGACAGAAGTCACATCGAAGTCCCTATCACATAAAACCAGGATATTACGCATGTGCCACCTACACAGTGACCGCACTGAGTTTACTCGTCATATTTCCAACATGTGACATATAAACATCAATTAAGAAAGTTTCTGCAATGTTAACCATACCTACATCAAACACTGGTCGAAAGCGTTCACCCTCAATTATGAACCGAACTTAGTCAGCACATAATAAAAGTGATTCTCTAAATTGTGTTGGCCAAGTAGGAAACATACTACATAAGCAATCAAAAAAGAATACCAACAGTTTTCACTAAAGGTATATTAGTGAATCCCGACCCTGCTACCTTGACCTGGTGGTCGAGCTTGCCGATCGGAATGAATCAATTGAGCTATATTGGCTGGAACAATCGTTTCTCAAGGTCCTACAATAACAGAAAGGTCCGCTGAAGAGCGGTAAGAATAAAAACAACAAACACAAGGTCCGAAGGCGAAATCTTAATGCTAACTATACAGAGGTGTGACGGCAGTAAGATTTTTACTTCAGACAACCAGCATGACAGCGATGTTACCTTCCCACAAAAGAAGGGTGGGTTAGAAAAAGTCCAGCTTAAAAATGCACACCCTGCCTTAATCCACGGATTTCCGTCTCCGGTGGTAAGGTCTCGACAAGTACGGAGCTGACAGGAAAATTACCCACGAAAAGGTCGTGTGTGACTGGCCTCAAGCATCTGTCCCTTGGGCAATGCGGTCACGCTCCCAGATCACTAAGACCGCCTCTAACCCAATGTCCTTTTCAGGTGCCTCTAGAAGAAACCTTCCATGGTGTGGGCAACCGGGGAGTGATAACCACCGTCATAGCTCTAACAGCACTCATATTAGCAAAAAAAGATCAATAAGTTCAAACGTATCTTTTAACAAAAACTTATATAATTTGTTGTGCAGTAGGTTTGGCAGTTTCGTCAACTATTTTACGAGTTTATGTGTAGGTGAACTGCATATAGATAATATTGATTTTCAGAAACTACTCGATTTGTGAACTTTAGGTAATCCGTACAAATTTGAGAGTTTAGATTCCATAAGATTTAGAATATTAGGTTCCTATTTGGTAATAATATTTATGTTAAGGAGTTTTTCACTAGATTGCAGTTTACTCTAATTTACAATTCCCTAACATCACGACCGAGGACTACGATAAACTGCCTTTCATTACAATAATGGATAAAATATCTTTCGTATAGTCACATTTGTTCACAACAACACCTAAACCTTCATCGGACTTGCAAACACGATATTTAATCTACTCTGGGTTTTTTTAAGGCATTAAAACATTTAGCCATTAGGATATTTTTATCTTTTTTGACGAGCATGAAAATGAAGAGCAATATCAACCAATTTCACATTCAGATAACCATAAATGGTTGACAGAGTAGCAAAACCATACTTATCGATTGCATAACACAATCAAAACAGGCCATATAACTTGCCTTGAAACAGCTTCCAACTCATAGTTTAGGATTTGTCAAGTACGCATTCTTCAGTTTGTAGAATGCCTCGGTCATTAGAAAACTCAAACTTCCTTTATGTGTCCAGAAGCAGTTTGTTTTAACCTTGAATCTGTCCTGATAATCGTTAACTCGTTGTAGGGTTTAGGATAATGTGACAATCTCCTATTCTTCCCACAGTGTATTGATTTTTCTCTCCTTTATTTCCAATTATCGCTGTATATTTATTGAACCTTTATTTAATTGACTTTTATTGGTTTTCTTTCGAAATGCCGTGACGAGTATGTGTGACTAGATTGTTCGAAATATGTAACGTAAATATATCGCTTTCCTTAGTCTAACTATGTCTTCTCAATACACTGTCGAAAATAGCAACTGATTAGACTAAAGAAGAGGATATCTTTAAAATTACCATTTTGTGGCGTCATTGGTAGGGGTTATGTAACAGTATGGGTGTTACATAGGAATTTCACCTACATAGGAACATATTTAACACCCTTCACAAGTTTACGAAAGAGATCCCAATAATATGTGCGTACAACGCAGATCACCTTTAAAGACTATAAAAGCTACTTGAATTCACAATAACTCAGATGAATAGCTACTGTAAAATCAACTGTTTACTTTATTCTAATATAAGTTGACAGGTGATTTAACCACAGTGAATGAAAGAACAAATGGCCTTAGAGCTGATATACAGTTCTTTTTTCTTGAATTATCTCAAAAAAAACTCAAAAGGAATGTGGGTGAGTATAAATACTATTAATAAACCATAAGCTATACATTATAGGGTCTCTAACTGAAGTAACAACTGTGGGAATATAATACTGTTTATGCTGTTTATGACTGATTCATTAAAAATCTAACCGGATAAAAACGAAAGAATATTAAAGTAGAAGACCAACAAAACCATTTTGAACTATTTTCCTCAAACGATGTTTTTGAAATCTACATCACTGAAAACTAATGATAAATAAATGACAGCACAAGTGAATAACTGGACAAATCCGAAGGTATGAAACCAACCTCGTGAAAGTTAACACGATGAAAAGATTGATTCAAGCAGCATATCTATGATGATATTAAATAAAGTGTATGTTATATGCTTTGCACCTTCCAAGTGCAAAATACTTTTACAAGGCTGGTAGGATTATGGACGTGCATTCACTCTGGGTAGTGAGCAGATAGTGCTGGTAGTGACGTGAGTGATGAGATCAATTCACGTATAATGAAAGTCAGAGCGGTTTATTCTAATCTGTGGAATCTTTCGCGCCATCGTGACGTTAGTCTGGCTGTAAAAAGTTGAATCTACAACGCGTTGGTGGGAGCAGTTCTGCTCTATGCTTGTGAAACCTGGCCTCGCCGAGTTGAGGATGTTAGACGACTCTCTATGTTTGATCATCGTTGTCTCCGTAAGACTGCTGACATCCAGTGACAGCACCATGTTAGTAATGCAGAGGTTCAGCATCGTGTGTTCGGACACAGAGACGACAGTTCAATTAGTGTCACTATCCTGAAACATTAACTTCAGTATCTTGGACATGTCCTACGAATGTCGTCCCAGAGAATTCCTCGTCGTGCATCATTTCCCGACGCTGGGACTGGTTGGAAAAAGCAGAGAGGTAGTCAGTGTATGACATGGTGTCGTGGTATGAAAGAAAGCTGCACAGGACTGGCTACTGTTAGTCCTTCTCGACTCCCTGGTTTTGGTTCTAGAGATGCTGCAACAAGCAAGTTATCCCTAATTCTCATCTTATTTATTTATTATTTATTTAAACACATAAATATTGGTACAAGGAGGCACCAAATACATACGCGTCAAAAAAATCTCATTTGATTTGTGTGAGAGCTGTGATACTGCCCGGGTGCCCAGACCGAAGCAGGTGGTTTTCTTAAAGGGCCACACCCGGAGCCTTCGACCTGAAGGTCTGATCCACAAGGCAGTGGAGCATTGTAAGGAGATGCAGTCGCATGGTAGCCGGTGACCAACGATTGGTTCACACGCCATTTATTCTTTCAGGATATTGGAGCCCATGTGCACCATTGGTTTGGAATCCGTTTAAAGCTCCGGACATTCTCGTCTACAGGGGACGTTTTTCCGTTTGGGTAGTGAAACTACCAAGTCTCCCAAATTCACTTTTATTACGAGATAACTTTTAGCTAGGTTTTTAACCTAAAAGCTCAAACCATAAGGTTATGGAACAAATCAAAGATACGCGTTCCTTGGACAGGTGGTGGTCATAGTAAATTCATGTAGCGTTTGTTTCTTCAGGAGCCTAAATCTAAGTGGTTAGGAATTAAGTTTTTCAAACCCTCTTGCACATACAGCAGTCCAGTTTAACGGTTAAATGTTTTTTCACACTTTTAATTTAGTGAGAATATAATCAATCTGTCAAAGAAAGTAGTAAAACCAATGTCCTGAAATAGTAAATTTATGGGACAATTCAGAGAGAAAGAGACGAATCTCCCAACCTCTCTACGCAAATGCTCATGGTAACTAATGTATTGTCAACGTGAAAAGTGAGAGATTTTCATATTCTCAGCAGTCTGTGTCAACTATTTTGATGTTTATAAAAGGTCGAAAATGTTTTCTTTGTTACAAGGCTTCGAAGTTAACACAAAGCTTTACAAAGAACTAAAGCAAGGTCACATACCTAAATCTGTTATACTCGAGTTGATACACGTATTGAAACGTTGGGTTCGACCTTGATCTAACAGCTTTCGATGGGCAACAGGAAAATCATCAGGACTTGCTCTCAATCTCACACCCATACCAGGAGCATGTTTCGGGGATTTGTCATATGGGAGTATGAGTGAATTTTTAATATCAAGAGATTCAATCTGAAAACAAGGGAAAGAATAAATTGATAAAGTATGTAAGATATTACGGACAAAGATAACAGTTTTAAGTGGATGTCAGACGCTGACAATTACATATTACCCATATATATTTGGGCGAAATTACTGTAAGAGTAAAATAGTCCTCATAAACATACCATGCCAAACAGAAAAATACCTCGCCTTGAGGCTAGACGCAGTGCAGAACAAATCTAATGCACACGTTCACCAAATGAATAAAAACTGCCAAATTCTGTAATGACTTATTTATTTAAACACAAACATTATTACAAAGAGGCATCAATAGAAAACTACGGTGAGACAATCTGCAGTTTTTATTATCAACCAACTGGTACACTAACATGGTTCTGAGTTTTTGGATCTTAAACCCCAACCAAGGGGTGATGATGAACCGATAGTTTTCAATACAACTATGCATCATCCCACAGAGTCATATAACAAATTTAGTCCCTCTCAATTTTCTACCCAGGACCATAGTCGACGAACAATACTCGACAGAAAATCAACTGAAACATGCATTAAACATGATCAAACCACCAAAGATTATATATTCAGTATGTATAAATACTGGATATGAACAATCTTTAGGACACAACTTTACTGAACACAGACGCTGAATGTTCCTAATTCATAAAATCAGGTTTTGCAACAAAGAACCAGTTATTTGCACCAGTACATAGTGAACTTGACTTCTTACACCTGTAATAGCTCCGCGACAACGCGAGAGGTGTTCGCAGGAAGCATCAATATGTGGCTTTCGCGACTCGGCAAAACATCAAAAAGTAGCAGGCTTGGTGGACAAAAGAATAAATATTTATATCAATTTAATAGACCACCATGGAAAACCTGAAAGCACTAAACGGTCGTTCCGTCCAAGCATGGGACTCCTCAGAAGTGCGCATCCACGATCCCACTAGACATTAACACTATTGGATGCCGGCTTAGTGGTCTACAGGCTAAGCGTTCGAGCGCGAGACCGATAGGTCTTAAGTTCGAATCCCGCGACCAGGATCGTGGATGCGCGCTGCCGAGGGGTTTAATACTAGGACGAAACGGCCGTCCAGTGCTTCCAGGTTTTCCATGGTGGTCTAGCTTCAATCAACTCATGAATGCAACTATTAAATTATTATAATATCCACAAAACCCCTTTCTGAATACATTTATATATTTGCTTTGAAAATTCCAATGTTCCACAAAACAACCCTAATTAATGAATTACTATTTCACTACAAACCTATCTATAGACTGATTCGATTTAGTTTTCAGTATAATCGGGCGTACTTAGAGGTTTCTAGGTAAATTAGGACCAAATTCATGGTTTACATCTTAAGCACAATTAAATGCGACAGAACCAAGATTACTGTTTTCGCTTTAATTGAATTTATTTCAATTGAAGTAATCGCCAAGAGCGTCATTCTTTCTAAAGTAATTTACCATCTGTACTATTTGAGTACGGAAACAAAGACGGCAGTGGCATTTTTTTCCTCGTTTAGTATATCTTTTAGTATTATTTGTGTCCAAAGGTGTTAAGGCCTTTTCGGTATCTATTTAAGTCGGAGTTTTGTTTTCAGTTACAGTAACATATAAGCCTCAGCTTTTTGAGTTTATCGTCTATCACCTTTAAAGCCTTTGGAGACACCTATCTTAGAGATCAGTTTTTTGCTGTTCTCTCTGTGAGATCACTAACCAATTTTATGATGCACGTAAAACATCGTTGTGGTAGACATGCATGCTTTTTCCCGGTCGATGATGGAATGTAGTGTGACAACTGCAGCAAGTGGTATCAAAACATGTGCACCGGACTCACATCGGCTGCATATAAAAGGTGCTACAAACCACTATCACGTTGGCTGTGCAAAGCATGCTGCTCTACAAAGTCTATGCTGATTCTTCAAGCGATTGAGCTGCCGAACATAATTAGAAAGATACTCCCAGATAAACAGACGGCAACACATCAGCAGATTTCAGTTTTTGAGAAAGTAGCAAGCGTTATCACGAGTCCAGCTTTGGATGAGACTGCCAAAGTGAACCCCAATAGCGTAGCGGACAACAAACAAACAGATGTAGGCATGGTTACGAGAAAAAGGAAAAAGCGCGCTGAGAAGAAACATTTTATAGGTAGCACTAAGGTATGTGAATCTACGGTTTCAGTTCCGGATTAACATGTCAACGCAAAACAGGCTCAGGGAGGAGCGAAGCCTGAACGTGTGGTCAAGAGACATAAGGTCAATGATTGGCCACATAGTTATACCCAGAAAAAGAAAAGTAGGGAAATAGAGTGAGACCTTCGCGCCTGACGCCAGACCGGACTGAAAAGATGATAAGATTTTAGGAAACAGCTTAAGACGGACCTCATTGACAAGTCAGCCATTTTTCATAAGTAAAGAGAATCTTTTCGTTTCTCTTGGACATATTCTTCATACACACACGGTTATGATGTCGATCAAATGACTTTCCTCCCACATTTAAGAAGTGATCATGCAGTCATATTATTCAAGTTCATGGCTGAGATGGTCTGTCAAACGGTTGCGCCGGCTTGTCTTAACGTATGGAAGGCAGACATGAAGGCGATCAACTCTGCAGCCTCGGCTGAAAACTAAATAACTGACTCAGGGGCATCAATAGAAGAGGTAAGAAGTCATTTCCAGCAGTTCTACAATCAAGTAACTCAACCTTTAATACCCTAGACAGTCCCAAAAAAGAAGCACAGCCATCCCCAGATAGATCAGGATATTCGACGTTCACTAAGACAAAAGAAATGTTGGGACATAACCATCAGCCTTGGCATAGCAAGTACGATGGAACGTTACAGGTCGGTAAGAAATAAGTATATAATTACAATCTGGGAAGCTCAGCAAAAATCCGGGATGTAGTTGGCATTATCTGTAATCAAGCAGCCTAAGAGACTATTCTCGTACATAAATCACAGAACAAGAACGCAGCATTGGATTCCCAACCTAGCTACGGAAGGAAGTGGATCTTGAATGATAGAGGATGATCAGGAAAGAGCAGAGGCTATGGCAGACAATTTCGGGACAGTTTTCAGTCACGAAGAACTAGACCCAAGTACAAAGTCATCTGCTTACTGTGGACTTCGATCGAGACGATGTACTTAAGGTCCTTAGCGCTTTAGACATAGAAAAGTCAACAGGTCTGGGTGAACTACACCCTAAAACCTTGAGACTAATTGCACAATATATTGCTGCCCCATTGACTATGATATTGATTGTCAATTGGCCAAGGTGAGTTACCTGCGGACTCGAAGGATGCGATCGTCACTCCAAAATATAAAACAGGGTCAAGACAACTTCCATCAAACCAAAGACCTACCAGTCTCACCAGTGTCGTGGTTAAAACACTGGAAAGAATAGTCAAAAAGACCATAATGACATTTGTAGAAACCAACAGTTTGTTGAAGATAGAACATGGCTTCAGAAAAAATTTATCTTACGAAACGAATCTCTTAGTAGTAAGAGAGAAATGGATAAAAGTTCTAGATAATGAAAACCAGCGGATGTTTTCTACATAAACTTCAGCAAAGCATTTGATAAGGTGCCAACAAATAGACTACTCTTGAAGCTGGAAAATCTAGGTACCGTCAGACTTCTCCTAAAACGGCTTAAAAATTTCCTGGAATAAATTCCAAGTACTCCTTCTGGAAAACAGTACTTAGCGAAGCACCACAAGGCTCTGTCCTAGATCCTTTACTTTTCATACTGTATGTAAATTAACTCCCAAGTATGGTTTAGTCCCCAGCGTTACTATACGCTGATAATGTAGAAATCTAACGAGAAGTAGCAGGAGACGCAGGTGCATATGATCTCCAGGCGGACTTAGATATTCTAAAAAGTAGATCTGCAAGTGTGTATGCAAGCATGTTGGGGATACAAAGGTAAATAGGTACAGCATAGGGGAAGTGCCTGTACCCATCGTGCGGTCTCACAAGAATCTTGGAGTCAGTCAGTAACAACGTAGAACTTCGTACGTACGTACATCAGTTCGAGTTGTCACGCCACATTAGCACAGAGATGCAGTTGTCGACTCAAATCCCATAGTGATAGAGGTAGTGAAAGTATAAGTAGTAATCAGAAACATTAGGGTTTGAAGATGTTGTTTAAAGAGTATAATACAGTGAAATAAATTTGGAAAGAGGAAAAAAGGACATGAGGAATTCAGAAGATTAGAATTTGGGAGAACACAAAGAGTGGATGCACCTGCGCCATTGCAAACGATTTTGAGTCATGTCATCTAAGGTCTCTAATCATCGAGTGCTATCATCTCGTGGTCCCCAACCAGGTAGTCTACACCTACCAACATGGCTCAGTCCACTTGTCAGTGACTTCATGGACTTGTGCCATGTTTTGGTTTGGCCACCCCTAGCTTTCTTCCAACCTACTCCTATACCACTGAACATAGCACGTCGAGGCAGTCGGTCGTTGGGCATACGTAACACGTGTCCCAGCAATCTCAACTGATGAAGTTTTACTACGTCATCAATTGATTTGCCATCCTTACCTAGTACCCGTTTCCTAACAACTGCGTTACTTACTCGATGGTCCCACGATATACGAGCAATATTTCGAAGACACCTATGGTCAAATACTAGTAACCTACGAATATCCTCTACTCTTACCGACCATGTTTCACTGCCATAAAGTAGGACGGAACGAACTGCTGCGCAGTAAACACGTCCTTTGGCTGATAGACGGATATCTCGCCTACGCCATAAATGACGCAAGTTGGCAAAAGCTAGTCGAGCCTTCTGTATCCGTGCTGAGATTTCGTCACAAACCAGACCAAAAGGGCTGATGAGACTTCCAAGATAAGTGAAGCGGTCGACACACTCAACTACTCCACTTCCTATCATTAGTTCGGGTGTTAATGTAACCCAATCCTGAAGCAACATTTTGCATTTCGAGGCGGAGAATCGCATCCCGAACATGCTTGCATTGTTGCTTAGAGTGATCAGAAGACTCTGCATTTTGTCAGCGTCTTCGCCAAATAAAACTATGTCATCAGCATATTCTAAGTCAACAAGTGAACCTCGCGGTAGAAGTTCAACCCCTGGAAATCTAGACGAGGAAAGTGTTATCTCTAAAAGTACGTCGACCACAAAGTTAAACAAGAATGGAGGGAGTAGACAGCCCTGACGAACACCACTTGAGGTAATCAATTCTGATGACAGTTCGCCATAAGCTCTCACTCTACTAGTTGTGTTCGAGTGGAGAGCCTTTATAAGGTTAGTGTACTTCTTTGGTACTCCTTTCAGTGACAAACACTGCCCTAGAACCTTACGATCAGCAGAGTCAAATGCCGCCTTAAGGTCGAGAAATACTACCATTGTGGGGCGTCTTAAAGTGTGTCGATATTCTAGAACCTGACGTAGTGTGAATATCTGATCTATACAACCACGTCCAGGTCGAAAACCAGCCTGGTTTTCTCTAGTCTGCTCTTCACGAGCTTTCATTAGGCGTCGAAGTATTATTGAGGCTAATATTTTAGACATTATATTAGTCAAACTGATTCTTCTGTGATTGTCACAAGAGAACTTTTGTCCTTTCTTATAGACTGGCACAATCAGTGATTGAGACCAGTCAGATGGGATTACGTCCAGTTCACAAATTCTACCTAAGACCTCGGTTAATCTCATTGCTAATACTGGACCACCATCCTTAAAAATCTCAGGAGTAAACCTGTCAGGGCCTGCTGCTCTCCCTCGTTTCAGATTTCCTATGGCTTTTTCAACTTCGTAAAGGGACGGAGGACCTACATTAACTTGCCATTCAGGTTGACTAGAGATCGTGGGGAACCGAAATGTGGCTGAAGGCCAGTTGAACTGATTCCTAAAGTGTTCTGCCCATCGATCCAATCTCCTGGATTGAGAATGTATAATATATCCATGACAAAGAGTCATGATATTAAGACTACGTCCCATTGCCCTGAGGTTGCAGCTAAGGGGCTTAGACCTCTATGGGCTTTAAGACGGACATCCACCAAGTTAGATACTACTATGTTCACTACAGTATACACAACCTTAGTGAGAACGAAACTTGAGAACTGAGTTTGGGCTGCAAACCTCTTTAAAAGGTGACTCGTACATCCTAGAAAAAGCACAGAGGGCAGCTACCCGTGCAATTTCAGAGGATATAGCAGGCGAATAGAAAAGTCGAAAACAAACAAAATACTTGTGGCATACAGGTTTTCACACTGAGTCATCAATTATTGGAACCTGTTACACGAAGTAGGGGTGTCCGCACCTCCAACTGACTCGCTCAAGAAAAGACACTCACAGAAGCATACTAGGAAAGGAATAGCACAGGTCGTAGGAGTTCTGTCTTTACTATACAAATCTGAATTTGAGTTAGTAGTTTAAATTGAGCTAAGAAATACATGCGTACGAATATCATGAATAAACAGCACCAACCTGGTTCCCTCTTTTCTAGGTACAATTTATGGAGTGGCTCGGAGCTATAGATTGAAAGGATGTCCTTATTTAGAGATTTTGGGATAACGTTATACATTATGCAAAGGGAGAAATTATATAGGAAGACACAGCAACTACAACTGCAATCTACATAAAAAACAATCCTTAAAAACATTAAAATTGAAAGTGAATAAAAACGTAGACAAACACGTTACACTAGTATTTGACATCAGCGGAATCTCTCAAAGTAGAAGGCAAAAGTCATAGAAAGTAGCATTTTCTCAGCCTTACATTTCTTTGCCTGTCATCCTGCTTTTCAGCGATAGCCGACTCTTGTCTGTGCATGTCCAGAACTTTTTGTGCTGTTTTTTGCACAACTAACACAAAATAAAAAATAAATTGACAAACAACCTTTGGGTGATATTATGTTCAGATATTCCCGATCGTCTGCATCCCACACATCTTGACTATTGATCTGAAACAAAGCGAACCCTTTTGATCCCTTTCCAGCCATGAAAATTAACAATCAATGACAAGTAGGACGCGTTAAACCGTGCGAACTTCTGGGTAGTGCCATCGAACAATGCAGCGCCATTTTTTGAATGCGTCCGCTGTCAATTTAGCTTTTATTACAGTTTCATTTTCAGTTTGGGAAGGACAGGAGACCTGATGGCCTGTGTTAGTCCTGGCAATGGTGGTATCTCAGTTCATTCAACTTTCTTTTGAAAGAGTCGACGGACGGAGCCTCAACCACGTGCTGAGGTAATGAATTCCACTCGTTGATGATTCGGTGGGAAAGTCGATAGTCAGCTGACAAGTAATTTGTTCTGGGCTTGTGAACTTTTTTCGAGTGTCCTCGTAAATTCTCTGTTTTGGAAGACAAGAAAAATGAGGGCATATCAGGTGCAAATTTGGCACTAAGCAATTTGAAAACTGTAATCAAGTCGCCTCTAGTTCTGCGATATGACAACGGGAAAAGGTTCAGCTTGGCCAGTCGAACTTTATACGGAAGCTTCGCTATTCCGGGAATCAGCTTAGTCGCCGTTCTCTGAACCCTTTCCAGAAGCTCACTGTCTTTTTCTAAGCATGGGCTCGCCGCTTGTATGCAGCACTCAAGTTCAGGACGTACGAACACTGTATACAAAGTCAAAAACTTCTTGGCGTCAACATGACTAAAAGCCCTACGTATTGACCATAATGTTCTAAAACCTTTGGCGGCTATTGCACGGCAGTATGCAGTAGTCTTTAAGTCTTGGCTAACGATGACTTCTAAATCATTATATGTCTGGACGACAGGTAGCTCAGTGTTATTCATCGTGTACGTATCTGTACCTTGATGACCGATATGCATCACAACACACTTGGAAGTATTTATCGGCAACTGCCAGGTTTGAGACCATTCAGATAATTTTTTCAGGTCATTTTGGAGTTCTAAGCTATCACCCTCACATCGTATCGTTCTCCATATCTTGACATCGTCAGCATATAGCAAGACCGATGATGATAGGAGACGAGGAAGGTCATTCACATACAAGAGGAATAGCACTGGCCCCAAAACTGTACCCTGGGGCACTCCACTAAGCACAGTTTCCCAGCTAGATAACTTTGAGTTCACTCGTACTCGTTGTTGATGCCCAACTAGGAAGTCTTTTATCCACATAAATAGATTGCCTCCAATCCCGACATTTCTTAACTTATATAACAGCCGGTTGTGCGGAACTTTGTCAAAAGCTTTACTAAAATCAATGAAGGCTACGCCTACAGGTAGCTTATGGTCCTTAAGAGCGCAACAGCTTTCACGAGCCACCAATAAGTTAGTGAGAGTTTATAACCCTCAATTAACCGTAATGTACGGATGGACACTCTCGAGGTTGTCTATAAACTATAGTCTCACAGATCTATCTCATGAAGACAGACTGAGACATTCAAACTTATTTCTATTATCTTACTGCAGATTACGGGGTAATTCAATATTGGTTTGTCGTATACCGAACGATTAGCTTAAGTCAATGCCCATTGGCAATAATGAGTTGACATGTCCTTTCATCTAAAACAGATCATTTGAGAGGACATTCTAAGTTCAAAAACCTAGATAAAATCATCTACACCTGGATTTTTATTTTTCACACCGAGTCTTCAGTAATAAGGATAGTAGGTTGGTGAGCCTGTATTAATCCTGACACACACACACGGGATGGGTGCTTCTATGGTGTATACATTGCTAAAGTAGTTCGAGAACACTTGAGCCTTACCAAAGTCGTCCTCCACTAATGAGGAAGCAGTACTGTCTCCCCATAGAGCAGGAATATTTCTTTTTCTCCTTGTCCTTTGGTTTATATAGTAATACAAGCGTTTAGGACATTCTGTGGATTCCTTAACAACTTTCTAAACTTACGGAGGGTCGAGGCACAGGTATTCCGGGCTTTTCTATACTGGGATTTAGTTTCATCAGTTCCCAGTAACCTAAATCTATCCCACATTTTTCTTCTCTTACGGAGAAGGATGCGGACCTCCCTACTGAACCATGGTGGGGAGTTTCTCGGCCCCCTTGGTATGGTCCAAGCGATGTGGGGTGTGGTAACTTCCAAGTATGAATTTCGAAATGCGTCCCAGGCCTTTTCAACTGAGGACTCCAAGTCTATTGTCCAGTCTACTAACGATGTTGAGTGCATGATATCTGGTATATTTGCTTTTCAGACGTTAGGTCTGGATTGGGCTGACGCGTGCTCGTGACTGACAGTTATATGGAAGTCGAAAATTAAAACTGCGTGATCACTTTTACCTAGAGGTGGCATATAATGAAGCTTCGCAATGTCATTCACATAATGAGTGAGTATCAGATCTAGTAAGGATGATTCAGTGTCCGGGTCATACCTAGTTGCTTCTTTCACATGTTGTACTAGAGCACATGTGATAACCGCGTCAACTAGTTCCTGCTCGAAGGAATTTTCTGACGATTCAGTTCTCAGATTTGCCCAGTCTACCATAGGTGCATTGAAGTCCCCTAAGATTAGACATCGACCACTTTGTGACCAAGTATTGAGACTGCTGAGAAGAACTTCATTTACCTCACAGCTTGGACTGCGATAGACCAAACCAATCAGCAGCTCTTGTCCCTTGCATTTCAAGCGGAGACTAACTAATTCACACGTCCCACTCTCATGGGATACACTGTTGATATTGGCAAATGGGATAGAATTCCTAATGAATAGAGCTACCCCCCCCCTCCTTTACGCTTTTGTATTCTATCGGCTCTTACTAACGTAAAACCCTCGAAATCAAGTTCCATAATGTGTTAATTGAATGGTTTTCTTTTTTTCAGCTTTGCAATGAAGACATGATTTCTGTGTACACATGCCATTTTTGTGGGTTTATAAGAGATATGGTTAGTAAAGTGTCCATAACAAGACGTGTTATTTTTAATTAGTGTCACGAAAATTCAGGAATCGACAAACATTTTTGTTCGTACCAGCCTTATGATCTAAATATTTCAAACCCAGTCATTACAGATTTCGGGAATGAGCGCCTTTAATATTTCGGGATGCGTATGGCCGAAGCTTGAGAGTTGTTGAGAGGGGTGCATAGCATGGATTACCCTGTAGTGGTAAATAAATGCTCAAAGTAGATAGCTCTGTAAGTTTTCAACATTGGATGCTGACCACATTAGTTTTAATGGACTCATCTAGCTGAAGGTGCTCGGTCATGCATCCGCACCAAATCACGAGTGGGAACGGCGTCCTCAACAACCCCAGCAATCGAACCTCCTCCTTTCTGTCTTTTGATTTCACTTGTTGGGTAGCGTTTTCAAACTCCGAATACTTGTGGCAGAACCCGACTTCTCTGAGCACGGCGTGGTCGACACATGTGCACAATTCCTCGCAGTAGTCAAGGCACTACTGCGCGAATTCAGCAGATACGTAAAACCTAGTATGTTTACTAGTGATGTTTCTGAACCTTACGAAACACTGAGACGTTCTATTCTTAAACGAGGAAACCTTGTAGAACAAGGTTAGACTAGAGACAGAACAATATATTCAATACGAATAAAAGATATAAGGTAACATTCCGCAAGGATCATGCCTGCATGGCCGCGCCATGCCATATGATCAACTATAATTCATTCAAATCCTTGTTCGCGCCGTCTCCTTCCTTAGGTATTTCTCCGCGTTAAATATTGAATATCTATTTTCCGAGTAATCTCATATTCACCTTTGAGGATTGTGTGGTTATGGTCCAATGCCACTACAACCTAACCGATAGACAAAGTTCAGACCAACTTCTCAATAACATCGACCTGCGACACGGTTCTGCGACGGACATGTTGCAACGAATGAGAGAGGTTATCAACCAAAGAACTTTCGATGATGGCCTGCTCAAACACATTTTCGTATCCAAACTTCCTCAACAGGTGCAATCTGTGCTGGTCTCGTTTCACAACAACGCCATGAGCGAGCTGGCTGCATCTGCCGACCACATTTTAGAAGTCACGAAATCTTTTAATACCGAGGTCTTTTCAGTCAAAGAAAAGCTTCAAACGACCCAAAATGACATTACAGAGTTGTGTCATACGCTTACACGTTTTCTTAAGTTTCGTAACGACCGTAAACGGTCACACACCCTCGAAGAAGTACTTCACGTAAGCGATATGTCTTTAGACTATGAGAGACTGATAACCCCGACTGGTACTGGTATCATAACCAGTATGGAAAGTTGGAGAATTGTGGTCTACTATGATATTAGTACTGCTCTAATAATAGACCTAATCCTAAATTTGTAGATTTGTCATGATATAACTGCCTAACCTATAAGATCTTACGTGGAAGTCACACCATCGACTACACCAACTTACTGTATCGTATCAATTACCAATACATGATGTAGAACAAGGTTGGGCTAGAGAAAGAACAACATATTTAATATGAATAGAAGATATAAGGTAACATTCAGCAGAGACCACGCCTGCATGGCCAAGCCATGCCATTCGATCAACTCCAACTAATTCAATTCCTTGTTCGCGCCTTTCTCCGTGTTAAATATTGAATATCTATTTTCTGAGTAGTCTCGTGTTTACAGCTTTGTGGATTGTGTGGCTATTGTACAATGCCACTACACTACTCTTCCATCAGAGTCAACGTGATGTTGGTTCGATATCGAATTGGATGGGATTGTCGTGCGCCGAAGGTTACCAAGACTAGTAAGAATCCCCCGGGTAATAATAAGCTGAAAGATAAATCAAAAAGGCGGCAGCATCTGGTCGAGAAATACATGTCATAATTTTAAAATATCTGCCTTCATGCTTAACACGCTTGAAATGAAAATTTGTGTGAAGATTATTTGAGCTATAAAAAATGGGATTACAATAATAATAATAAAACGATGCGTGTTAATAGCCATTGGTTAATTATTATTATTGTTATTATTATTATTATTATTAATGGCTTTATTCAATATTATATTTTGGTACAATATAGAATTCTCAGCACAGGGTATTTCAACAAGTTACTTACTGAACAACGAACAAAAAGGCAGTAGCAAATACATAAAGAAATATATAAAATAAAAATAAAAAACCCAAAAGAAACTACAAACTTTTAAAATTGAAGACATGTTAAGAATGTAAGTTATTGACTAAGTTAATTCTAACAACCTGTTCGTCACAGAGTATATTTGCTAGGTAAGGTATTATAGAACTTTTATACTTTTCCTTGCGTGCAAGGATTTTAATGTAATTACGTCTCGTTCTACCAGAAGATATACAAGGAGAAAGATAGGAGTGAAGGGGATGGCTAGTATCTGATAAAATAACACCTGCCAGGAGTTTGCATGATTTTAAATGTCTATCCACAACCATATTAATTATGACCTCGAAAGATTCACCACACGTCTTACTAACTGCCTTTAGCACTCTTCGCAATACAGCAAACTCTTTTCTCAAAAGCCCGGGAAAGAATAATGGAGAACAGTAAAGAATAATAGGTAATATGCAAGAATTGACAAATTGTAAGAGAAAATGACGAGTACTTCCAAGAGCATGCAATCTCTTTATGTAGTAGGTCAGACGGAAAACCTTCTTTGATAACGATAAAACGTGGGAAGACCAAGACAGATCAGAGGAAAAGGTGACACCAAGATAATTGACCTCCGATGGTACAAGCACTATGGGATCTCAAAATAGTGTTTATATTCCGTTCATGTCTCATACTAAAGTTAACAGCTTGACATTTGGATGGATTAAGTATGAGACCATCACCAACAGACCAACAATCAATACGAGACAAAAACTCATTCATTTCTATGAGATGTAAAGAGGAAGATATAGGCATACATACAGTGAGATCATCCGCGTACTTCACAAAAGTGTTTTCTGTGGAAGATGGCAGGTCATGCAGAAAAAAAGAGAATAGAAGGGGTGAAAGAACAGCTCCTTGTGGTACACCTTCCTGAGACAGTAGAGAATCTGAACTCTTTCCTCCAAACACAGTGTACTGTTCCCTTCCAGAGAGGTAGGAACACAGCCAGTTGGTTATCCAGCTGTCAGTGTTGACGCTGATTAACTTGTTAATTAAACGTTGTCTTGGTATAGAGTCAAAAGCTGAAGTATAGTCTAGAAAAGCACATCGAACATAGTTCTTACCCTTTTCTAATTTGAACACTATGTTGTGATGCAGAACTGCAACAGCATCTAAAGTGCTTCTTTTGCGCCTGTATGCAAACTGGTATGAGTCAGTATGCTCTTTTATCGCAGGCTGAAGTGGAAGTATTAATAATTTTTCCATGGTTTTGAAGGAAGGTGAAGTTATTGCAATAGGTCTAAATTTTACAGTCTTATCACCAAATGCTTTCTTGGGTACAGGAATTATCTTCATCTTTCTCCACATTTTTGGTATGAGATTAGATGAGAAAGATCTGTTAAATATAGTTGTGAACGGATGACACAGAACGTCACAACATTTTTTAAAAAGGATGTTTGGGATACCATCAGGACCCAAACATCGAGATGAATTAAACGACTGGAGACATCCTCGTACATCAGTTTCAGTGAAAGTATGAACACAGCTATTTTTTAAAGCCGTGGATAGAGGGAGCATCACATCAGATGACTGACGTACAAAAGACTTATTTAAGTCACAAACATTCAGCTGGTTATCGCTTCTAAATTTTCTGTCACCTGTAAGTTCTTTAGAGAATTTCCACATACTTGTAGAGTTTTTGCAAGATAAGAGTTTTTGAGTAAACATGCAGTTGAGACGTCTAATCTCTAGGTTTATCAGACCATTTAGCTTACGAACCTCATTGGAGATTTTCTACTTGTACATTCTTTCTTTCACACTCCGTAGTCGTTTTAGTTGTGAAGATGTAAGTCGATCAAAACTCACAGAAATTGTTTCAGTGAGACAACAAATATCAAAACAGAATTTAAAGTAACAGGTGATAACATCGGTAGTGATTTCCAGTGAGTCATCTGTAAATAATTCTCAGTTAGTCGTATGAAACATGTTTTTCAGATTTTGGATGTTTTCGTCTGAGTAATTCCTATATTGGACTTTCTTGGTTTGATGTAACAGTGTACTCTTCCCATGCCTTCCATATACTTTAGGTAGAACACGAATTATACTGTGATCCGAGCAAGACAATGGAGCACGTTTACGAGTCGCATATATACACACATCATTAATGAAAACGAAGTCTAAATGAGCATCCAAACGGGTAGGAAAATCTACTACATTTTGGTGACGTGGTGACGTAAGGAAGCTACAGTCACATGAATTGAAATCACCACATACAACTGAAAGTGAATCACTGAAGGCAGTAACAGCAAACTCAGTGAATTCATCAGCAAAAACAGATATTGCAGATTATGTGCAATCTGGAGTCACGTGGATATTGGCAACATAAACATATTTGTATTTATTCAGATGTTTTGGACGACATCTTAGAGTTAGACAGTCGATAAAGTCATTCGAAAACTTAAAACACACAAACGAAGATCGACACCAGTTTATGTTTAAAAACGTAGCTACACCGCCGCCACACCTCTTTTTATTGTTTGATCGATCCTGACGATAAATTATGAAATCACGTAGTGATACTAGGCAGTCATCCTGTAAATCATTTAACCAAGATTCTTGAATTGTGATGACACCACAATTACGATACATATTTTGACTTAGTAGGAATTGCAGATAGTCTACTTTGTTGATTAGTGATCGACAGTTAGAATTTAGCAGCTCGGGAGTCAACATACGATTAATGTTCACTCTCTTTAACGCATATTGCCAACCACCACGATGCCTTTTATAGTACTTTTTCGTAACTTGTGCAGCGAAAGGTCGTAGGCTTTTCATAAAAGCGCATGAATAGGTTATGCGATTAATGGACATAATTATAAATTAAAACAAATGAAAAACAGATAACTTGTTGAAATGATCAGATGGCAGAAACAGGTAGCCCAGATATTCAAGCAGGCCACCAGTGTGTTAATAACTTAACGTGTAGAAAGTATGTATTTTGTGTTTAGAAATAATAAAAGCAATCAATATTGTAGAAATATTGGAATTAGTTTTGGTTTAAATTATAAAATCAAATAACGTTCATGCTAGTAAGTTGTCCATGAGTTGATCTTCAATTGCATTTGTATTAGTAGGCTAACTGAAGGAACAAAAGTGTTACCGTAGAGAAGAATTCGAACTAGTGTTCCAGTTAGTTTGATATGGTTTATTTAGTTACGGGGAGCTTTTCTCAACCTCATTTTTACTTGACCATGATAGAATTTAGTAATACTACTAATACACATGAATGGTTATCAAAATAAAATTTAAATACATGAGTGATAATTATATGAATTTTGGACAGATAGCTAGGAAAAATTCGTTAAACATGAGTGTATTCGTAAGAGACATGCTCTAGACTCAATTTTCTAATCTGCGGCAGACTATTTATTTATATTCATACTTGCCGGCTGACTGGGCATACAAGTTAGTTGCAAGTATGCAGTTTATCATAAGGTGGAATACGATTTAATTGAGATATAGTGGTTGCAAGTTATTGAAATCAGTTAAGCCTATGTATCATATTACTAAGTGATGCGGTGCTGCAAGATGTATTTGGCTAAATAAGTTTTTACAAGATCACTAATAGTGAGTGATGTTCATGTGATTATCAGGGAGTACATAAGTTGTAACCAAAGGGAGTACACTCCCAACTCATGTCTATGATAATGGCTTGAACCTTAGTCAGTGTTGGGGTAAATTCGACATTGATGTTTTCAGTTTGCAGGAGATTTGCTCGACTGCTAATACTGATTATTTGCATGCATGATTGTGTCGCTAAACCATCAATTAGACTGACAAGGTTTTGAGATATTTACTGAATGAGCAACTGATAAAGAAACATACTGTAGTCATCTATAGTGAATGGAGGTAAAAGAAAAACAACACTAGTGATAATTATAAGTCAATTAGCTGACCGATTTTGTTAATAGTTTCATTAATTTTATCAATCATATTACGTGATTGTCAGGTCATGACAATGCTTTATGACGATATACTGAATATATTACGTTTAACTAGTTATAGTGTTGATTGAGGATTAGACAGTGGAAAAATAGGTATTGTTGCTTTAGGTGATTCGAAATTATCAGAAATTTATAACGTTAAAGAATCCGAGACGCCTAATTATATTATAAATTTCAATTCAAAAATGTTCGTTTAGTGTTAATTCTAGTAGGCTACGGAGTTTTGATTTGAAACGTTTGTTTAACCAACAGCTACCTGGTGATTTAGTTATTTGACTAGTGCAGTTGATAGTACCTAAAGTTGTAATCTTATTACCTAAACTATGTTCGTATTTTCGGCTGCTAATATGATAAACCAATCCATAAACCCATATACGATTAGCAACAACGACTATGATGGGTTTATTGATAAATGTTAAATGTGATTCAGATGATTCCTAAATTTAAAAGACATGAAGATATAGTGTAACGTATGTACGGGTCAGGTTAACATGCAGGTTGCTGACGTATATGACAATTAAAAAATAATGAACATGACTAGATAAATAATTTTAAAGTTAAGACTGCTTATGAAACTTCAGGCAGGAATATGATGCGTTATAAACATTCCATAAGAAGTTACTGCATTTAGCTTAGTGACACTTACAAAAATATGGCAAAAGCAACTAGAAAACATATACATGTTAAGTACAAAAAAATCATCCAGTAAAATAGTTGAACTAGCCTGGATTATTTTTGAAAATTAGATTATTCAGTGGACGACATATATAACGCCATTCGTGAGGAGTAGTAATGATCCAAAAGTATCCAGAATAAAACTTGCAGTATGGCAATTAATTCCAGGGTGCTTCATGCCGTTGACGTTTTTGCTACTCGTTCGGATCAGAACAATCGAATGAATCCAGATAATTATGTGGTCGCCATTAAACGAGCCATCTAAAATCTTCGGTCCTCAGTCTTCAGTAATAAGGATAGGAGGTCTATCGACCTATATTAGTCCTTGCAGTTTGTAATACTGTGGAGGTCCAACCTCGTTTTGAATATATTAACAGACGGTGCTGATATAATGTGTTCCGGTAGAGAATTCCAGTAATTCACTACTCGGTGCGAGAAACAGTAAATCAGTTGATGAGGTTATGAATCTTCATCGACTGAGATGGTTGGGCCGCGTGTTACTTATGCCTGAACACCGATTACCACGTCGTGCAATGCTAACGGGTGTTAGAGATAGTTGGAAGAGAATTAGGGGCGGCCAAACCAAAACGTGGCATCGGTGCTTGAAGACACTAACCTCTAGTCTGAGCCATGTTGGTAGATGCAGACTACTTGTTTGGGGTCCGCGTGACTTTCGTAACCAATGGTTGGAGACTCTTGGTGACATGGCTCAGAATCTATCACAATGGCGTCGGTGCATACACTCCCTGTCTTCCCTTAAACTAAGAAATTAAAATCACTTCACATCTTTCTTTCTACTAACTAATTCTTTCTTCCGGTACTGTATCCTTATATGCAATCTTTCTCCTATATATATTACCACCTTTGACCTAACCACTCCTATGAATCCGGTGTTCATCTTGTTGTGTTGATGAGGTATGGCAACTTGGACCGCTGGATATATGTGCCTGGTCCTACGTTGTAGCTGACTGACTGACTGAGACGTGAACGGTTTGATCTCGGTTTCTGAACTGTCTTCGAATGTCCTCTCAAATGATCGGTTCTAGACGGAAGTAAAAGATAAGACATGTTAATACCAAGGTCATCGTTCAGTATACGATAAGCCAATATTAGATCACCCCGTATTCTACGGTAAGATAACGGAAATAAGTTAAGGTGTCTCGGTCTGTCTTCATAAGATAGGCCAGATAGACCTTGTACCATCTTAGTAGCTCGTCGTTGTACTCTTTCTAGCATATCTGCTTCATACTTGAAACAAGGATACGCTGCTTGAATCCCGTATTCTAAATGTGGTCGCACATAAATCGGGTATAGTAATCTAAACATTTCATCATCTAAATACTGGAAAGACCTACAAATTGACCATAATACCCTATAGCCTTTCGCAGCAGCAGCCTTACAGTGACTAGTCGTTTTGAGATCATTGCTTAATATGACTCCCAAATCTTTATGGTTTCTTGCTTTGGGTAGCACGATTCAACGTAGTGTATAGTCATACGATTCACCAGAGTTATTTAACTGCATCACCACACTCTTATTAGAATTTACTTCTAGTTACCACCTGTTTAATCATGCCACCAATGAGCTAAGATCGTCCTGTAATACTATTCTGTCCGACATACTGTGCATGGGTCTCCAAATCTTTATGTCATCAGCGAAGAGTAGAACGGATGATTTTGCTACAGTTGGCAATTCATTTGCATAAAGTAGAAGGAGAAGAGGACCTAGGATTGTACCTTGGGGAACCCCACTTTTTACAGGTACCCACGAGGAGAGAGCCCCATTAACCCTTACCCGTTGTCTCCAGTCATGGAGAAAGTTACTTATCCAATCGACGACTGTATGATGGATTCCAAAACGTTCCAGTTTGAATTTAAGACCAGAGTGGGAAACCTTATCAAAGGCTTTACTTAGATCTATGAAAATCACATCCATAGGAGCGTTCCGATCCTTTGCAGCAGCCCAATCTTCTCGTGCAATGACAAGATTTGTCAAGCAAGATAGGCCTTTCCGAAAACCATGTTGTGCACTGTAGAAAAGATAACAGCTATCCGAATGATTTTCTCCATCAGTTTTACAACTGCACTAATTAAACTAACGGGTCTATAGTTACTAACTAAATCCCTACTCCCAGCCTTACACACCGGACTTATTATAGCATCTTTCCAGTCTCTAGGAAGTCTGGACTGTCACAGAGACATGTCGAATAGTATCGCTAATGGTTCAGCAATTTCATCTGATATGGCTTTCATAATCCTAGGATGAATATCATCAGGACCACTGGACTTATCAGGTTTGAGATGCTGAAGTAGCCTTAAAACAGTATCTTTCTCAATGACTACAGGATCCATCAGCGAGCCGTCACGGTTGCGATAAATCGTTGGTCGTTCCTCATTACCGATAGAAAACACTTTACTAAAATATTCCGATAAAGCTTCAGCTTTTTCGGCATCATTCTTTGCTAAGATTAACGGATTGTCTCGTATCAAAAGTGATGGAATTCCATCGCTTCTCTTGGTTCGCCTTTTTATATACGAGAATAACCGTTTCGGACTATATCTAGAATCCCTAACCAATTGTTTTTCGTATGAATGTCTAGTCTTGCTTATTAACGCTTTACAGGCATTCCTAATCTTACAATAACTGGATCTGTATTGTTCTAAGCCAGTAGAGATGAACATATTCCAGTGATTCTTCCTTTTTCTAAGGAGTTTCCTGACCGTTTTAGTTATCCATGGTGGACTATTATTCGGTCTTCGCGGTACCAGGTATGGTATGAACGGGGACATAACTAGTCTAAATTTACCTTCAAATACAGACCATGCTTCTTCAACTGATATGCTAGTATCTACTGACCAATATGTCTTAGCAGCGCATTCCTGAATGGCTGATATGTTAGCTCTCCATACATTTGGGCGCGGTGTAACCTGATCGTATAACATGTCCCTAGTTCTAAACGCGAATGACAAAACAGCGTGATCGCTGTTTACTAACGGTGGAAGAATATTTAAGTCGACAATATCCTCAGTCTCATGAGTGATTACCAAATCCAGCAGAGAAGAACCCTGGTTAACACCAAAACGTGTGAGTTGGGATACATACTGCACTAGTGCATGCTCCATTATTGTTATCAGTAACCTACTATCAAAGGAGTTTGTAGATCCTTCTGTGGTCATATCAGTCTAACTAATATCATGTGCGTTAAAGTCTCCTATTATCAAGCACCTGGTATTATCACTCCAAAGATGAATGTGCTCTAAAACAAAGTCATCAGCTAAGCAGATTGGGCTCCGATAGATGACACCTAGCATAAATGTACTACTTCCTATAGCCAACTTACAGCTAATGACTTTACAAGTACCGCTATCATGGGATTCGCTAATAGAGGAGCGGATATTTATGCCATTGGCTATATATAACAGGACGCCGCCTCCTTTTCTACATCTATGTCTATCACTCCTGATGCAATGGTATCCGGATAATTCTGGAGTAATGTCAAAGTCATGGACTAACCAAGTTTCACTGCTACCGTTGTGTGGCTTTGTCCTCGGTCCTCTTGCCTATTCTAACCAATTTTTTGACCTGAACTCCTTTGGAGTTATCTGGTAAAATACTACGAATGTATTCTCCTAGCTTTTCTAAGTCATGCGCGTGTCTAATTTTCGGATCAGGGTCGTTTGACTCCAGCAATTTGCTCACAATAATATTCGATGTTATTAGATTTTTCTTCTCAGTCACGCCAGGATGGGTTTCACTCTTACCATCAAATCTTGGTAGTGCAATTTGTGGCTGACAATTTGAGTCCACCAGTGAGTTACTAACTACCTGTGTACTGTTGACAGCTTTTTTCTTTTCGTTTCGTTTCTTACGTACCGTAGTCCACTTTTCATCCCTCATAACACTGGGACTATTCGGAACGGTGACTGTTTTATCCAGATCTTCGGTTCCCACTAAAGGTGCATTATTAACAACGTCAGTACCAGGTGGTACTACTCCCCCTGTTAATGTCGACGGAGATTTCACTTTTACGTCGATTGTTTGAGGCGTCACGTAACAGCAGGTACTACCCTGACACATTCGTCACTGTCAGTGCCCGTGTTGTCAGCGCATATGCCATCGTTCTTCTTACAGGCCAAAGCCAACAGTCTCATAGCCTCCTGTATTATTAATGCCTTGTTGGCACAGCAAAACATGCAAAGCCAGTGTGAGCTAGGCTTCGAACATCTTTTGTATGCGGTGGGACTTAAACGGGTGCACATTTTGTGGAACCACTTATTGCATTCGTCACACTGTATTCCCTCCTCCACAGGGAACAAACAGTTTGGTTGTCCACATTTGTGAGTACTACCAACCATTTTAGTCAGATCAATGTGTAACACACAATATGATCACAGTATGAACACAAATGTCAGTCAACGAATAAAAGGTTACCACAAGACAAACTTTAGCAAGATTTTAAACCTTAACTAAAGCACTTTGATACAGACCAAGAATGTTTTCGAATGTAATAAATACACAAAAGCCAAAAAAACTCAATAGAATATCACTTTAACTGTACTAGATTCAATTAAAGTGTAAATCGTGGTTTTGATACGTAATTTACGATCAAAACAGTTAATTAATTCAACGAGAAACAATACCACTGTCCTTTTTAGATAGCGCGCGTCCAATGACCTTATGACTGCAGAAAACTTATATCTGAAACTCACCGTATGGTTTTGAAGAAGTGACATCCTTGTTGTTTGGCAATGGAACTCGAAAATATGAAATTAGGCAGGCAGTGGTCGGAAGAAAAGATATAACAGGATAATGCATAGTTTAAAACAGGATGAGGTGTTAGGTGAAGAAACATTGATAATTAGATCCAGATAACTATTTAGTCCTTGACTGCATTGTTAGTCAATGTATATTTACGCTATTTACAGGTCATATTTACTAGAGCTTGATGTTTAAACAAAACTATGTCGCTGAAGCATGTGAATACTATTAAAGCCATCAATTCTAATTAGTTGATATAGATGATCAATTTTTATTATCGATTGAGCTAGTAAGTTATGTGAACTAATAGATATAACATTACGATAATATATGTGACAATTAATTAAAGGACTATTAGAATAATGGTTTTACACAAATAAAAAACGATTGAGAAGGTTAAGGTGGAAATAAGGATTAACAATAATAGGTTGCGTTTCTTTAGTTGGGCTCACCAATCTAGAATTATGGTCTACTATGATATTAGTACTGCTCTAATAATAGACCTAATCCTAAATTTGTAGATTTGTCATGATATAACTGCCTAACCTATAAGATCTTACGTGGAAGTCACACCATCGACTACACCAACTTACTGTATCGTATCAATTACCAATACATGATGTAGAACAAGGTTGGGCTAGAGAAAGAACAACATATTTAATATGAATAGAAGATATAAGGTAACATTCAGCAGAGACCACGCCTGCATGGCCAAGCCATGCCATTCGATCAACTCCAACTAATTCAATTCCTTGTTCGCGCCGTTCTCCGTGTTAAATATTGAATATCTATTTTCTGAGTAGTCTCGTGTTTACAGCTTTGTGGATTGTGTGGCTATTGTCCAGTGTCACTACAAAATCTTTCAGAAATTGCAAAAAACCCTGCAATTTTTTAAACTCAAAATCGACCAACAAGAAAAACAACTCGGGAATTTTCCAAGCCGGCACGCGTTAACGGCAACCGCAGCCGGGGAACATAGTCGTCTGTTGTACGTCACGGATGTGACAACGAAAGTTCGCTACCTCGTAGACACTGGCGAAGAAGTTAGCGTTCTCCCAGCGAATTCTAACGAACGGCTTCACGAATCGGTTTTAAACTTACAGGAGCTAACGGAAGACCTATTGTAGTGAACAGACCACGAGTGGGGGACAATCGAATGTGTTTAGCACAAAAGTTATAGACTATCTCAATAAAATCTGAATACCATAAAGTCAATCGTCAATTTGCAAAATATCAATGCATCATATCAAACTAGACTGTTTCCGTTGCAAACACTAATCCATTGTCTCCCATTCCATTGTACATGACTTTTCTTACAAATTCCATTGTGCTCTCGCTCTTCCTTTCTTGATCTTCACCTCATCGTCTGCTGCCAGATATGACGTTTTAACTCACGACATATACTACTTATATCAATACAAGTAGCATACACCACACTATCGCTACGTATGACAAAAGATACGTTTACCTTAACGTGGGTATACGCAAACCATTCACTGGATCTTCGTGGTTGCAGATGTTTCTATGCCAATCATTGGTATGGGCCTTCTACGACACCGTAATATAATCATCGATACGCGCAAACGGACGATAGTAGACGGAAACACTAATTTATCTGTTTGCGTCACTGCTTTTTCTGGTTGAAGATTATCTGCAGTCACAATTGAGCATACGATAGACCCATTATATCAACCACTACTCTATAAGTATCCTGGGATACACCAAACGCACCCGAAATTGCTGTGTGTTATCAGCAACGTCATGCATCACATCACGACTACAGGACCACCTGCATTCTCTAAAGCACGACGACTAGCCCCCGAAAAACTAAGGTTGGTGAAAAACGACTTAGGTGTCATACGATCATGGGCATCTCCGTTGCTCATGGTCCCTAAAAAGGACAGCAACGATTGGCATCCAACTGGTGACTATCGGCGATTGAATGCGAAAACCATTCCTGATCGTTACCCGTTTCCTCACGTTCACGATTTGACAGCTACCTTGAACGATACAACTATCTTTTCGAAAATCGAAATGGTAAAAGCGTATAACCGAATTCCCATGGCCACTGACGACATTCTGAAAACAGCTATCATAACTCCCCTCGGACTATATGAAATTTTGCGAATGCCTTTCGGTCTAAGAAACGCTGCACAAACTTTCTAAAGGTTCATAGACGACGTTTTTCGAGGTCTCAACTTCGTACATGCGTATGTTGACGACTGTCTGATAGCAAGTCAGGACAGAGAATCTCATCTCAAGCATTTCTATCTTGTTTTTGAACGACTACAAAAACATGGTATTAATGTAAACATTCAGAAATGCCAAATCGGAACTGACTCTTTAGACTTCCAAGAACACACTATAGATGCGCAAGGCATTCGACCCCTTAGAACCAAAGTGGCGGCCATTCAGGATTACCCAGAACCGATCACCACCAGGCACTTACGCACGTTTAATGGCCTCGTAAGTTTCTATAGACGATTCATACCGAAACGCGTGTTACTTATGAAACCTCTTACCGACCAACTTCGTAGAAATATGAAATTCATTGATCTAGATAACACTGCGCGAAAAGCATTCTCCACAATTAAGGAACTCATCGCTAAAGCAACAATGCTTGCACATCAGGACACCCGAACACCCATTAGTATCGCAGTAGACACATCTGACTCAGCAATCGGAGGAGTCTTACTATAATGAGTTAACAACTCCTGGCAACCATTGGCATTTTTCTCTAGACGGTTGCTAGACACTGACTCGAGGTACAGCACATTCGGTAGAGACCTCCTAGCTATGCACTGTGTTGTACGAAATTTTCAACACTATATCGAAGGCCGCGAATTTACTCTTTTCACTGACCACAAACCGCTCACCTTTTCATTAAGCGCTTCCTCTGACAAGTACTTACCATGTGAGTCTCGACAACTGGACTACATTTCGCAGTTTACTTCAGATATTCAACACGTCTCCGGAGCAAACAATGTAGTCGCAGACGCGTTGTCTCTAATAACTTCCTTGAACAGTTTTCAAGGAATCGACCTTCTTAAACTCGCCCAGATTCAAAAAGAAGACACTGATCTTCAGCACGAGTTATCGTCTTTTAGTGGCCCGTGGATCTGACTCCTGTTTTAGATTGTATGGAAGATTGGCATCGTCTATTCTCGTATATAATAGTCGACTTAAATCGCGTTATCCAATAACGGAATTAAATAAGTCGAATAACGAGAATTGACTTGAGAATACGTATATTTCGTACATGAAGTAAATGAAGCATAGCAAAGCAAAAATGACGCGTATGGGAGATGGCTGGGAAGCCAACTTCATTTTAGGCAAGCGTTACTCAATATTTATAGTCAGACAAAATAAAGCTACAGACATTTGATTAATGGAATAAGAAGGGCACACACATATACGCTCATATATAAACAGTCTAGATTGATAAGCGAATAAATAACAAGGTCAAAGTATGGCTCGAGTAGAATGAATAAAATGGGATGTCCGGAAGCTAGAATAAGGTATATGGGCTTGGCATAATAACTGACACTACAGTCTACAACCCTCAAACTGCGCATCAAACAGATGGGAACAGGTAAGGAAACCTTGCTTTGTGACACATCTATAGGTAGGGATCGTCCAGTCGTGCCGAAACATTGTCGACGCAACGTCTTCAATACGTTACACAATTTTCCTCATCCAAGTGTTCGTGCAACCATCAAGCTCATGGTAGAACGGTTTTGCTGGCCTGGCAAGAATAAAGTCCTGAGGGAGTGGGCACGCTCCTGTGTAAGCTGCCAGGAATCTAGGGTTATCAGACACAATAACTGTGCCTTAGGCTCATTTATAACTCCCGATGCTCGTTTCGACCATGTTCATCTGGATTTGGTAGAACCTTTACCAGATTCAAATGGATACTCTTATCTCTTAACCTGCTTGACCGTTTCACTCGATGGCTAGAAACAGTACCTATAATGGACATCATTGCTGAAACAGTAGCCCGCACCTTCGTCGAACGATGGATGGCAAACTTCGGCTGTTCTTCAACATCACTACAGACCGTGGACGTCAGTTTGAATCCGAACTTTTCCGTCGTCTGACCACACTTTTAGGAATCACTCGCTTCCGAACGATGGCCCACCATCCACAAGCAAACGGGTTGGTAGGACGCTTTCACTGACAACTAAAAGCTTCACTATCAGCTGCAAACGTTTCACAGTAGACCGACGCTGACATTGGGTGCACTGCGGCTCAACTGGTTTATGGAACGACACTGCGACTTCCAGGAGAATTTGTGGATCCTTCATCCTCTTCAATGAACATGGATCTGACTTTCTACACGAACAGGCTTACAAACGCAATGCGTTCAGTTAAACCTGCTTCCACTCGACCACAATCAACCGATGTTTTCGTTCAACATGACTTACGATATAGTACACACGTTTTCGTTCGTCGAGACTCGCATCGACGACCATTCGAATCAGCATATGAGGGACCTTTCAAAGTTCTTCAACGTGAATCTAAGTACTATTTAGTCGATAAGAACGGAACAAACGATAGCATCAGCATCGATCGCCTCAAAGCAGCGTATTTAGAAGGAAATCCTATCTACGTCGATTTCCCTTCGGTACAATCGAACGACACGGCTGCGACACTTATAATACCTCATCCGACAGCCAAAATGCACGATGATACTTCGACAGTATCTGAAAATAAACTGAGAACAACGCGTTCTGGAAGAAGAGTAAGATTTCCAGAACATTTAAACGACTATTGCAAGTAAGACACCAGTTAACATTTTACTTCATCTCGATTCTCCATGGTATTGCACATAATATAAAATAATCAACTTTCATATGTTTATATTTATATATCTTTATAATTTTACCAGTGTGTATATTAATGAAATATGAAATACTGAAGACTGAATGTCACATGGTTTAAGACAGTGCGTTACTACGCATGACTTTGAGTATTTCTTCAAGAAATATGAGTTTATGGTCTTCGTTGGAAGAAGCATATGATAACTTAGATCTTTCCGAAAGTGATGAAGAATGTAACAACTCCACAAAGTTTTATATGCAAAAATTTCAAAGCAAAGTCGATTTTTCAATGAAAAATGAAAGGAAGTTAAAAGATAAGAGCGACAAGGCAACGACTGATCATGCTCTAGATAGAAGATCGTGCTCCATACTATTCAAAATGATGAACCAGGAAATATTTAGTGAAGTCAATGGGTGTATTAGTACAGGTAAGTCTCTTGTCTAGAGCAGTTAGGGTAGTAGGTCTATCGACTTATATTAATCCTTACAGTTTGTAACACCTTGGCGCTACGATTTCATTTTGAATATATCGACAGAAAGTGCTTATATTCTGTGTTCTGGTAAATAATTACGGTAACTCGACATCGCGCTCCATTTAAAACGACAGTGGTATTGTTTCTCGTTGAGTTAATTAACAGTTCTGATCGTAAATTACGCATCGCAACTACTGTTTACACTTTAATTGCAGTGAAAGTGATATTGTATTGAGTGTTTCGATTTCGCTTTTGTGTATTTATTGCATCGAAGCATACTTGGTCGACTCGATGTAGTCTTCAGTAATAAGGATAGTAGGTTGATGAGCCTGTATTAATCCTGACACACTGCTTTCCAGTGAAGGTCCAGCTCTTCCTTGAAAGTATTCACTGATCGGGCTGATACCACTTGTTCGGGTAAGGCGTTCCAATGATTGACTACTCTATGAGAAAAACGGGACACCACTTTAAGTTTATTAGATTGTGGTTTATGAACCTTCTTGCTATGACCTCGGAGATTATTAGTGCTGTAGGGAGCAAAAAGACAAGACATATTAACACCCAAATCATAATTGAAGATACGAAATGCCAGTATAAGGTCACCTCGTGTCCTACGATACGACAAGGGGAAAAGATTTAGGCGTTTTAAACGCTCATCGTAAGGGAGTCTAGAAAGACCCTTCACTAATTTCGTCCCTACATGCTGGACACGCTCAAGGGAGTTAGTATCCTTTACCAGACACGGGCTAGCTGCTTAGATACAGTACTCTAAATGTGGTCTTACATAGGTGGGATATAAAATTCGAAACGTTTCCTCGTCAAAAGATTTGAACGCTCGGCGAAGTGACCATAACGCACGAAAACCTTTGACAGCGGCTGCTTTGCAATGCGTAGTTGTTTTTAAATCATGACTTAATACTACTCCTAAGTCTTTGTGCTCTTGAACGCATGGAAGAGGTTTACCCTCAATAGTGTAACGGTAACTATTACCGTGACCGATGTGCATTAGCACACTCTTCCTAGCATTGATTTCTAAGCCCCACTCTCGAGCCCATCTAACTAAATCGTCTAAGTCAGCTTGAAGATCCAGATGATCAGCCGCACTTTTTATTGTTCTCCAGATTTTTACATCATCCGCAAACAATAATGTCGACGACCTAAGTAACAGCGGTAACTCATTAACGTAGAGAAGGAAGAGCAGAGGGCCTAAGATGGTGCCTTGGGGTACACCACTTTTGACCGGCTTCCAATCGGATAGCGTTCCGTTGACCCTCACTCTCTGTCTGCGGTCACATAAGAAATTTCCTATCCACTCATGCACAGTACCTATTATTCCGAAGCTCGTGAGCTTCTGCATAAGACCTACGTGTGAAACCTTGTCGAATGCCTTGCTAAAATCTATGAATATCACATCAACGGACAGACCGTTATCTATAGCTGCTGTCCAATCCTCCATCGCAATAAGCAAGTTAGTCAAGCATGAACGCTTGTTACAAAATCCGTGTTGCTCAGGAGCTAACAGATTGTGTAAATCTACGTGGCTTAGCAACCTAACCCGAATTATCTTTTCAAGTAACTTAACGACTATGCTAGTTAGACTACCAGGCCGGTAGTTAGATACTAGCTGTCTCTGACCGTCCTAAATTTATAGGACTGACTATAGCTTCCTTCCAATCTCTAAGGAGTTGAGCGAGTGGAAAGGACATGTTGAAGAGTGTCGCAAGCGGTTTTGAAATAATGTCCGCAAGAGATGACAGCAACCGTGAATGTAACCCGTCAGGGCCCAGGTGTCTTACCAGGTTTGAGGTTAGTTATCAACGGAAGGACAGTTTCCTCAGTCACCTGTACAGATTCCATGGTTGGTATCTCAGTGTGAATGGGACACGTATTTGTTACAATAAACGTAGAGAAGACTTCGCTAAAATAGTTTGAAAAAGTCTCAGCTTTTGCTCGATCTGATTCAGCTAGTAATTCTGAATTTTCGTGTAACAGTAACGGGGGAATACCATCACGACGTTTCGTCCGCCGTTTAACATACGAAAACAATCGTTTCGGACAAGTACGGCTATCACATACTAACTGTCGTTAGTAGGTGGTACGGGATTTGGCTATGGTTTTCTTACAGATATTACGGAATTTTTGGTACTCACGCTTAAATGGTGCATGACCTGTCAAAAAGAATAAGTCCCAGAAATGTTTCCTACGCTTTAACAGCTTCCGGGTTTCCTTATTAATCCATGGAGGGCAATGTGATAGCTTACGTGATGACCATGGGATAAACGGCGACGTTACGGACTCGAATGTAGCCTTAAACTTATTCCATTCATCTTCGATCATTCCATCCGCGTCGACCGACCAATCAGTCGAGATAGCAGTCTCTGATTGCCGGAATATTGGCTCGCCAGATATTGGGATGGGGTGGAGCAGATACGAATTGTATACCATGTGTCCTAAACTTAAAGTGAATTACAACGTGATCACTGTTCACTAGTGGAGGAAGGTGCTGAATATCAAAGACATCCTCACAGTGGTGGGTGAGGGCGAGGTCCAGCAGTGATGGATCATGATTGAAATCAATATGTGTCGGTTTTGTGATACATTGTACAAGTGCACACTGAATAACGGTAGATAAAAGGTCGCTATCGAAACCACTACCTGGAGCTGTAAGCTCTATCCAGTTGATATGCGGTGCGTTGAAGTCCCCAATGATGAGACAACATTCTGCCATACTCCAAAAACAGATGTGTCTTAGGATAAAGTCGTCAGCAAGACAAAACGGACTACGATATATTCCCCCTATAGTCACTAACTCATTTCTAGATTTAATCTTACAACATGCAACCTTACATGTGCCACTGATATGAGCCTCCGATATGGTTGATTGTATACGAAAGTGATCCCTAACGTAAAATATTATACCTCCCCCTTTGCGACTTGAGACTCAATCACTTCTAATACAGATGTAGCCTGCAATGAACGGAGAACAGTCTATATCTACTGTGAACCAAGTTTCTGTAACAACAATTATATCGGGACATAATTCTTCCACCATCAGACTTAGCTCGGACGTTTTATTTCTGAGACTACGAGCGTTCGTGTAGCATACACTTAAGGTGTTTTGGCAATCAATCGTTCTACCCATACAGGCCTCGGAAGCATTGGCTTCCAAGACCTGACTACCCGAAAACCCTTAATGGTAAGGTTAGGTTCGCCATTTAACTTGAGAGTTCTCAACTCCGTAAGAGCATTCTTCCACTTGATTCAATCCTCAAGCGGCCAATCTGGTCGGATACGGATATTTGAGTCACGAGTTTTTAGTGCGTTTTTCAATAATATGTCTTTCCTCAAAACTCCCGAGAACCAGCTTCAGGATTCTTCTTGGTTGGGTCTCGCCTCCAACCCATTTACCAAGTCATATTACTTTTGTAATATGTACCCCTGAAACCTCTTCAGATAGTACATTTCTTACCACAGACTCCACTAACTGCAGGTCATGTGCATGTCTTCTAGCAGGGTCGTTGTCTTTCGACTCCTCTAGATTCCAAATAATTAAACTAGGGAGGGGTTTAGCTTCTTTTGAAACTGTGTTCACAGCTTTCGACCGTGACGTTAGATCCCGTATTTTAACTACTGGTATCTGACGATTAGTTTTTATTATAACAGAGATTGCGTTTATGTTGTAAGTGCTGTCATGGCGCAAGCCAGACATCTACCTGTACAACACGCAGTTAAACGTTCTTCCCCGAAACAATCAGTGAGTGACACCTCATTAGACGCTGGTGGTCATATTGCTTCAGCTGCGACTAGTGATCCAGATATGAGATTTACTGTCCTGAGTTGTTCTAATGTAGACGTTTCGACTGATGGAAAAAGGATGACGCGAAAACGCAGAAGAGTAGGAAAGACAGCTAAAACTAATAACCGTTTACTTGATAAGTCTTTGGTGGACTCTCAGACCGATCCGCCAAAGTCGCATAGTAAAGCTTCGTCTAACATTGTTGTGAGTCACTCGCTCGACTCCCGGAAATCTGTTACAATAAAACCTAATCGTCAGATACCAGTAGTTAAAATACGGGATCTAACGTCACGGTCGAAAGCTGTGAACACAGTTTCAAAAGAAGCTAAACCCCTCCCTAGTTTAATTATTTGGAATCTAGAGGAGTCGAAAGACAACGACCCTGCTAGAAGACATGCACATGACCTGCAGTTAGTGGAGTCTGTGGTAAGAAATGTACTATCTGAAGAGGTTTCAGGGGTACATATTACAAAAGTAATATGACTTGGTAAATGGGTTGGAGGCGAGACCCAACCAAGAAGAATCCTGAAGCTGGTTCTCGGGAGTTTTGAGGAAAGACATATTATTGAAAAACGCACTAAAAACTCGTGACTCAAATATCCGTATCCGACCAGATTGGCCGCTTGAGGATTGAATCAAGTGGAAGAATGCTCTTACGGAGTTGAGAACTCTCAAGTTAAATGGCGAACCTAACCTTACCATTAAGGGTTTTCGGGTAGTCAGGTCTTGGAAGCCAATGCTTCCGAGGCCTGTATGGGTAGAACGATTGATTGCCAAAACACCTTAAGTGTATGCTACACGAACGCTCGTAGTCTCAGAAATAAAACGTCCGAGCTAAGTCTGATGGTGGAAGAATTATGTCCCGATATAATTGTTGTTACAGAAACTTGGTTCACAGTAGATATAGACTGTTCTCCGTTCATTGCAGGCTACATCTGTATTAGAAGTGATTGAGTCTCAAGTCGCAAAGGGGGAGGTATAATATTTTACGTTAGGGATCACTTTCGTATACAATCAACCATATCGGAGGCTCATATCAGTGGCACATGTAAGGTTGCATGTTGTAAGATTAAATCTAGAAATGAGTTAGTGACTATAGGGGGAATATATCGTAGTCCGTTTTGTCTTGCTGACGACTTTATCCTAAGACACATCTGTTTTTGGAGTATGGCAGAATGTTGTCTCATCATTGGGGACTTCAACGCACCGCATATCAACTGGATAGAGCTTACAGCTCCAGGTAGTGGTTTCGATAGCGACCTTTTATCTACCGTTATTCAGTGTGCACTTGTACAATGTATCACAAAACCGACACATATTGATTTCAATCATGATCCATCACTGCTGGACCTCGCCCTCACCCACCACTGTGAGGATGTCTTTGATATTCAGCACCTTCCTCCACTAGTGAACAGTGATCACGTTGTAATTCACTTTAAGTTTAGGACACATGGTATACAATTCGTATCTGCTCCACCCCATCCCAATATCTGGCGAGCCAATATTCCGGCAATCAGAGACTGCTATCTCGACTGATTGGTCGGTCGACGCGGATGGAATGATCGAAGATGAATGGAATAAGTTTAAGGCTACATTCGAGTCCGTAACGTCGCCGTTTATCCCATGGTCATCACGTAAGCTATCACATTGCCCTCCATGGATTAATAAGGAAACCCGGAAGCTGTTAAAGCGTAGGAAACATTTCTGGGACTTATTCTTTTTGACAGGTCATGCACCATTTAAGCGTGAGTACCAAAAATTCCGTAATATCTGTAAGAAAACCATAGCCAAATCCCGTACCACCTACTAACGACAGTTAGTATGTGATAGCCGTACTTGTCCGAAACGATTGTTTTCGTATGTTAAACGGCGGACGAAACGTCGTGATGGTATTCCCCCGTTACTGTTACACGAAAATTCAGAATTACTAGCTGAATCAGATCGAGCAAAAGCTGAGACTTTTTCAAACTATTTTAGCGAAGTCTTCTCTACGTTTATTGTAACAAATACGTGTCCCATTCACACTGAGATACCAACCATGGAATCTGTACAGGTGACTGAGGAAACTGTCCTTCCGTTGATAACTAACCTCAAACCTGGTAAGACACCTGGGCCCTGACGGGTTACATTCACGGTTGCTGTCATCTCTTGCGGACATTATTTCAAAACCGCTTGCGACACTCTTCAACATGTCCTTTCCACTCGCTCAACTCCTTGGAGATTGGAAGGAAGCTATAGTCAGTCCTATAAATTTAGGACGGTCAGAGACAGCTAGTATCTAACTACCGGCCTGGTAGTCTAACTAGCATAGTCGTTAAGTTACTTGAAAAGATAATTCGGGTTAGGTTGCTAAGCCACGTAGATTTACACAATCTGTTAGCTCCTGAGCAACACGGATTTTGTAACAAGCGTTCATGCTTGACTAACTTGCTTATTGCGATGGAGGATTGGACAGCAGCTATAGATAACGGTCTGTCCGTTGATGTGATATTCATAGATTTTAGCAAGGCATTCGACAAGGTTTCACACGTAGGTCTTATGCAGAAGCTCACGAGCTTCGGAATAATAGGTACTGTGCATGAGTGGATAGGAAATTTCTTATGTGACCGCAGACAGAGAGTGAGGGTCAACGGAACGCTATCCGATTGGAAGCCGGTCAAAAGTGGTGTACCCCAAGGCACCATCTTAGGCCCTCTGCTCTTCCTTCTCTACGTTAATGAGTTACCGCTGTTACTTAGGTCGTCGACATTATTGTTTGCGGATGATGTAAAAATCTGGAGAACAATAAAAAGTGCGGCTGATCATCTGGATCTTCAAGCTCACTTAGACGATTTAGTTAGATGGGCTCGAGAGTGGGAAGAGTGTGCTAATGCACATCGGTCACGGTAATAGTTACCGTTACACTATTGAGGGTAAACCTATTCCAAGCGTTCAAGAGCATAAAGACTTAGGAGTAGTATTAAGTCATGATTTAAAAACAACTACGCATTGCAAAGCAGCCGCTGTCAAAGGTTTTTGTGCGTTGTGGTCACTTCGCCGAGCGCTCAAATCTTTTGACGAGGAAACGTTTCGAATTTTATATCCCACCTATGTAAGACCACATTTAGAGTACTGTATCTAAGCAGCTAGCCCGTGTCTGGTAAAGGATACTAACTCCCTTGAGCGTGTCCAGCATGTAGGGACGAAATTAGTGAAGGGTCTTTCTAGACTCCCTTACGATGAGCGTTTAAAACGCCTAAATCTTTTCCCCTTGTCGTATCGTAGGACACGAGGTGACCTTATACTGGCATTTCGTATCTTCAATTATGATTTGGGTGTTAATATGTCTTGTCTTTTTGCTCCCTACAGCACTAATAATCTCCGAGGTCATAGCAAGAAGGTTCATAAACCACAATCTAATAAACTTAAAGTGGTGTCCCGTTTTTCTCATAGAGTAGTCAATCATTGGAACGCCTTACCCGAACAAGTGGTATCAGCCCGATCAGTGAATACTTTCAAGGAAGAGCTGGACCTTCACTGGAAAGCAGTGAGTCAGGATTAATACAGGCTCACCAACCTACTATCCTTATTACTGAAGACTCGGTGTGAAAAATAAAAATCCAGGTGTTGATGATTTTATCTAGGTTTTTGAACTTAGAATGTCCTCTCAAATGATCTGTTTTAGATGAAAGGACATGTCAACTCATTATTGCCAATGGGCATTGACTTAAGCTAATCGTTCGGTATACGATAAATTAATATTGAATTACCCCGTAATCTGCAGTAAGATAATAGAAATAAGTTTGAATGTCTCAGTCTGTCTTCATGAGATAGATCTGTGAGACTATAGTTTATAGACAACCTCGAGAGTGTCCATCCGTACATTACGGTTAATTGAGGGTTATAAACTCTCACTAACTTATTGGTGGCTCGTGAAAGCTGTTGCGCTCTTAAGGACCATAAGCTACCTGTAGGCGTAGCCTTCATTGATTTTAGTAAAGCTTTTGACAAAGTTCCGCACAACCGGCTGTTATATAAGTTAAGAAATGTCGGGATTGGAGGCAATCTATTTATGTGGATAAAAGACTTCCTAGTTGGGCATCAACAACGAGTACGAGTGAACTCAAAGTTATCTAGCTGGGAAACTGTGCTTAGTGGAGTGCCCCAGGGTACAGTTTTGGGGCCAGTGCTATTCCTCTTGTATGTGAATGACCTTCCTCGTCTCCTATCATCATCGGTCTTGCTATATGCTGACGATGTCAAGATATGGAGAACGATACGATGTGAGGGTGATAGCTTAGAACTCCAAAATGACCTGAAAAAATTATCTGAATGGTCTCAAACCTGGCAGTTGCCGATAAATACTTCCAAGTGTGTTGTGATGCATATCGGTCATCAAGGTACAGATACGTACACGATGAATAACACTGAGCTACCTGTCGTCCAGACATATAATGATTTAGAAGTCATCGTTAGCCAAGACTTAAAGACTACTGCATACTGCCGTGCAATAGCCGCCAAAGGTTTTAGAACATTATGGTCAATACGTAGGGCTTTTAGTCATGTTGACGCCAAGAAGTTTTTGACTTTGTATACAGTGTTCGTACGTCCTGAACTTGAGTGCTGCATACAAGCGGCGAGCCCATGCTTAGAAAAAGACAGTGAGCTTCTGGAAAGGGTTCAGAGAACGGCGACTAAGCTGATTCCCGGAATAGCGAAGCTTCCGTATAAAGTTCGACTGGCCAAGCTGAACCTTTTCCCGTTGTCATATCGCAGAACTAGAGGCGACTTGATTACAGTTTTCAAATTGCTTAGTGCCAAATTTGCACCTGATATGCCCTCATTTTTCTTGTCTTCCAAAACAGAGAATTTACGAGGACACTCGAAAAAAGTTCACAAGCCCAGAACAAATTACTTGTCAGCTGACTATCGACTTTCCCACCGAATCATCAACGAGTGGAATTCATTACCTCAGCACGTGGTTGAGGCTCCGTCCGTCGACTCTTTCAAAAGAAAGTTGAATGAACTGAGATACCACCATTGCCAGGACTAACACAGGCCATCAGGTCTCCTGTCCTTCCCAAAGTGAAACTGAAGCTAAACCAGTGTGGAGAGTTAAGAATAATATTGACAGTTGATAGTAAGGGTTAGGAACTGGATATGGGGTTTTCATGACGAACTGACATCAACTATAATGCCGAAACTTTGTCTAGACAAATGAACGGATCAATTTTGCTCCAAAATTGAAGACCTGTTTTCGTAAATCTTATTGCCTCGTCCATAAATTATAGTCTCGCCCATTAATTCTTCCGATTTCTGGAAAAACTTACCAATAGCCCATAATACCCTAAAGCCCTCGTCGGCAGCAGCAGCCATACAGTTACTCGTAGTTTTGAGGCCTCTGCTTAAAATGACTTCTAGGTCTTTATAGTCCATTACTTTGGGTAATACAACTCCACGTATTGTGTAGTGATACGAATCGTCATAGTTATTTAATTGCATCACCACACCCTTGTTAGGATTTACCAGGAATCATTTTTATTTCGGCTGGATATGTAGCGGCAAATAATTTTACCCAAACTCTTTGTGGACAAGAACACGTCAGAACACAAACTGCTTGCTTATTTTATTCCTGGCGATTCCTAGTTTCCACACTTTCGATTTTGCTGATAAATCGTTTTGTAACATGTAAGTATAGAGTTTGAAACACTATTTAGAAAAGTAAGCCAATTTTTGTCAGACTCAAATTATGAAATTTGTTTCTATATGTGTTGTGTGATATCTACTGCCCCCAAATGCCCTGGTATAGCCGAGAGTGAGGTGGGCCCGTCCTCCCTCTCGGAATGTTCTCACACGGCCACGCGTATACAGCCTCTGCTAGGGAAATCCTCATCACTGTCTTCTCGTGGCGAGGGTGTTGTTTACGAAAATGAGAGGACGAAAAGCGAATGTCCGGCGCTATAACCGAATTCCAAACCAATGGTGCACATGGGCTCCAGTATCCTGTAGGAACAAATGGCGTATAAACCAATCGTTGGTCACCGACTTCCATGGGAATGCATCTCCTCACGATGCTCCACTGCCTTGTGGATCAGACCTTCAGGTCAAATGCTCCGGGTGTGGCCCCCTACGAAAACCACCTGCTTCGGTCTGGGCACCCTGGAGTATCACAGCCCACACACACAAATACGGTGTGGCGCATATATATTTGGTGCCCTCTTGTACCAATATTTATGTGTTGAAACAAATAAATAAAATAAATATCTACTGGTTATTCACTGATACTTATTTAGGTAGATTATTTGTTCGTCGCATCTGTGGTGTGCAAATAGTCGAGATAAATAGTGTTCCGTTGAGGTAAGGTTTTACTACAGTATAGTGATATTTCATATGTTGCGTAGGAAAATATCATATTAGTTCGTCAAGATTTTTTCAGTTACCAATTAGTATTAAGCGAATGTTGAATAAGTTACTTGGGGGTGTATGGTTATGAAAGTTGGTAATTTGTGTTGCCTTGTTGCATTGAAACAAAGTAGTGCGAATGGAAATAGCATATTCGCGATATACAATGAAATAGCTTCCTGGATATTATACTGGGCATATTTACTACCCGAGGACTTTTCGGCAACCTAAATGCGGAATAAGGCAAAGACGTCAAAAGAGAATATATATATTAGGCGTCTTAGAGATATGGTCTCATTCCTTCTGTGTTGTGACCCATGGTTTGTCACACCTTCAATCAAGCTCACATATAAGGTCCCAGCCTGTTTGATTACACAACTGACAATTTTTACCCTAATTGTTAGTTCAGATTTGTGAAACCCTTTGGTTTTGATGGGTGTTCAGTTTATCAACTGCCACTACTTTCGTCGATACCTATGATTTGACCTAATTTTTTTTATTAGCGTGCAACTCAGAAGACTGCACTGTTTTATCATATAGCTGATATAGATAGCGTCTTGATAGACAAAAGGACAGGAAGGGTACATATATTTCTCCACATTTTCTCAAACTTTCTAGTGAGGCATTCTTAGTTTATATATAGCTCTAAGCTGGGTACATAAATCGGCCGGTGAATTAATAATATCGTTAATCCTTTCCCGTCCTTTCCACTGTTATCTCACCAAGTGTTTAGTTATTATTTCTTATTTCTTTTATATTTTCAGGAAAAGAAGCAAACATATATCATGTAAAAAATAAAGAGAATGTGGATTTCGCTATCAAAGTTTATATGACATCAATAATGCCATTTAAATCTCGCGATAAATACGTAAAGGGTGATTTTAGAATGCGTCATGGTTACTCAAAGTCAACATCTTGGAAGCTTGTATGTAAATGGAGTGAAAAAGAATATCGTAATTTACTCCGAATAAATCAATCGGGTTTAATAAGTGCCCCCAAACCTCTACGCTTGAAAGGCGTTGTTCTATTGATGACGTTTGTTGGGAAGGATGGTATTCCCGCTCCAAAGTTAAAGGATGTTTGTTTTCACGAAAGCGATTGCAAAGATTCCCCCGATTGGGCTGCCTTGTACTTTCAAGTTATTCATGATATACGAACTTTGTTTCAAAAGTGCCGCTTAGTCCACGCCGACCTAAGCGAATACAACTTACTATATCTTGATGGAAGAGTTTGGATGATTGATGTTTCCCAGGTAGGTATTAACTACTAGACTGACTAGTGAGATTTTGTATTACATTATTCATAGGTTTTAAATTCTATTACTTTTGAAACTATCTAGTATTCTAGAGATTATTCGAAATACGAAAGCAATATCGCTAAACACTAAACGAATCTTTCATTTCTGCAGACTACCTGGTTGTGGTCCGTGATTACTGTAACCAGTGATAAGAGACTAAGGGTGACATGTAGGTATCATTACCAAGGTTTGATTTGATAATTTCGGATAAATTGAGCATTGGGTAGATTGTTATAAATAAATACTATATTTGTAATATCCCGATTGGGTAGAAAAAGTAGATTTCCATAATTCGGTTATTTATTCTCTGAAGAAGTGACTTGCACTAAGTCACGAAACGTCGGAAAATCTAATTTTTTTACTCACTGGGATATTACAAATATATTTATTTATAAGGGGGACATGGTTCAGAATACTTTTTAGTAGCGAAGGTGCACTCCTTGTTTTCACTTAAGTTTCTGAATTTATCACTAAGTTAACCCCACTAATCTACATTTTCTCGAATTGTATCTCTGATGCCCAATCTTTTCTATTACCACTAGTATTGTTACTATTTCTACTACTATGGGATTCGCCCTAACAATTTCATCTCGTTGTGCTAATGAGGTTTGTCGAATTGAACCTATGTGACACATATGCCAGGTTTTGCGTTCCATTTCACTGACTGATTGTTGATGGCCTTCGCCATGTAGTCATCAGTATTATTAAAAATAGTAATTTCAAAGCAAGTAAACTGATCAATCTGTCCATCTTTTGAGTTATGTACTAGTAAACAAAACATGGGCACAAATTATTTTGGAAGCAACACTTAAGAAGTTACTAACCCATCAAATCAATTTCTAAAGACTTCACTCTGTGATTTCGCCAGAGTAGTGTTGTGTATTTGTAGCCTCAACAACTAAGCTTTTTAACTGTATGGGGAAATGAAGCAGACTACAAATGTCTTCCCTAAGTTAGTATTTTAGCAATCTCGTCCTAGCTCTATGACCCGATTTCGTCACTTTCTAATCTAAGTTAAGTGGGCACTTTATTCTCAGCATTAAGTAAAAAACTTGCCGATACAAATATGTCCGAATATCAAAGAATGAAAAAAACATGTCTAAATATCTTCACATAATCATATGGTGATTTTGCTATTTCATTACACCAATGAACAATGACGTTAAATTGCTTCAATTAGCTACAGATTAAAACTAAAATACTCCATGAAGAAGCTAGAAAACTAATTACTCCTATCCACATTCTTGCAGTGTCAGTTTCGTTTTGGTATATTAACTAGCAGCTTAATAATCTCAGTCAATCATATGCGACATGTACATACGGTCAATTTGCAATACTACACTGCCTCAAGGACGAATTATTCCAGGACAAATCCCAGAGTAACAGGAGAAGTAACAGTAGCAATAGTAGTAAAGATTAAGTATAGAAAAACGAGATAAAGGTACAGGCAGGTTTCAGGACTCAGATTCTAAAAGAAGAAAAATAGTCCCAGCGTCGGCAAATAATGCACGACGTGGAATTCTCTGGGACGGCATTCGTAGAACATGTTCAAGCAACCGAAGTCGGTGTTTCAAGATGGTGATACCAATTGCATTATCGTCTCTGTGCCAGAACACACGATGCCGAACCTCTGCATTACTAACATGGTGTTGCCACTGGATGTCAGCAGTCCTTCGGAGACAGCGATGACCGAACACAGAGAGTCTTCTAACATCCTCAACTCGGCGAGGCCAGGTTTCACAAGGATAGAGCAGAACTGCTCTCACTGACGCGTTGTAGATCCGACCTGTTACAGTCAGACTGGTGCACGTGGTTTTAGAAAAACTACTTCAGTATTCGTATGTAGTGGTAGCATACAACTTTCAACCAGGCAGTGACTCGAGAGCGTGTAGACAGAACCGAATTTCCACCATAGGCGATCTGCTATATAAGTCGAAAAATAAGGATACACAGTGGGAATAAATGACGTAAAAATATAATAATGGTAATAATAATGTGAATCGTTTGATTGTTAATCGAAGCAAGACAAGTATTTTCCATAAATCTCGACATTTCTTCATATTTGTGTGTGGGCTGTGATAGTGCCGGGGTGCCCAGACCGGAGCAGGTGGTTTTCATAGGGGGCCACACTTCGAGCCTTTGACCTGAAGGTCTGACCCACAAGGCAGTGGATCGTCGTGAGGAGATGCATTCCCATGAAAGTCGGTGACCAACGATTGGTTCACATGCCATTTGTTCCTGCAGGATACTGGAGCTCATATGCACCATTGATTTGGAATCCGGTTATAGCGCCGGACATTCGCTTTTCGTTCTCTCACTTTCGCAAACAACACGCCTGCCACGGGAAGGCAGTGATGAGGATTTCCCTAGCAGAGGCTGTATACGCGTGGCCGTGTGAGAGCATTTCGAGAGGGAGGGCCCATCCCACTCTCGACCATACCTGAGCCTAATTACTTGGTGTCTGACCAGGTTTCTGCACGGATTCATATAGCTCGGTTGACTTTTCCAACTTAAGTTACTTATCGGGTTGGCGATTGCCTGTCTACCAACTGGAGGACAAGTATACTGCTCAGCGATTCACTATGGTTTGCTCTGTCGGTGTTTAAAAATAGCAGATACTTGCAAGTCATTAGTATTTGGTCATAGATGCCTTTAAAACATGGTTCGTGTATGTTGGGATCACCAAATGAGGAATGCTGTAGCTAAGCTTAAGGTACCAATCAAAGGTGGTTAGCCAATTGGTGAGGCAACAAACCTTCATCTACTGAGGTGGTTAGGATATGTATTATATATGCTCGACCACCACATACCTCAATGCTAAAGTAGAAGTGAGTTGGAAGAGTTAGCAGTAATTAAACCACGATGGTATCAGTCCATGAAGTTAGTGTCTGTTAATCTAAGGCGATTTTAGTAAATACACATTACTTGGTTTAGTTCCGAACGACAACCATGATCAGTGACATGGGCCAAAATTGTTTGCGTATTCATTCTTTCTTCCTTTAGGTCCTAATTTCCTTAATGTTTTTAGATTTTGTTTAATTACACAAATTAATTATCCCTTCTCCAGCCACTTCTGTCTGGTCATTTCTACTACCGCTAATAATGTTACTTGTACTGCTCCAACATACTGCTGTGCTAATTTGTTGTAGCACCTTTAACCGATCCATATATGTGCCGAATTCTACACTAAGTATGAGTGACTGAGTTGTTTAAGTATCTTACCAAATCAGTTGGATTGCCATAATCTTCATGAAAAAATCTAGACAGAGACAACGAACGAATATATATATTCCCCAGTACAACTAAGTTCATCTTATGCTACTTGAAGCCCACTGATGTACAGTTTTTCACCTTTCAAGGCAAATAGCATCCGTTTTCAGTAGGAATATGCAAACATCTTTAGAGTAAAAGTTGTTTATATCTTTCACTAGTAAATTTCATTTACTTTTTATAGGCTGTGGAACATGAATCGCCTCAAGCTCTTGAATATTTAAGAACTGATTGTCACAATATAAATATATTTTTTCGCAAACAAGGTGTCTCAACTTTAACATTACGAGAACTTTTCGAATGGGTAGTGAATCCCTCATTGCCTGCACCCGATGATGCATCATCTAAAGAGTGTTTAATGTCTTTACTTCGAGAAGCTTCAATTCGTGGATTAAATGAAACAATTGAAAAAGAGGATGAAGCTTTTCGATATGTACATATCCCTCGAAATTTATCAGTATCTTATCCATTTGTGAGAGATTTTCTTAAAATACAACGTGGACAATTGTCACATTCTGATATTTACTACGCAGCTATAACTGGACTAAAACCAGATTTAACAGGCATTTTAACACAACCTCAAGTGATCAAAGAAAACAATGAATGTGAATCGGACAATGAATCAATTACAGACAAAGCTTCAATCACTTCAGAAATTTCTTCTGAATCTATTAACGAAGATGTAATTAAAGCAAAGAATAATGCACGACCTCGAAATGAATCTCCAGAAAGTCGTAGGAATAGAAAAAAAGCAATCAAACAAGAACAAGCTGAAAAGCGAAAACATAAAATTCCTAAGTATGTTAAAAGACGTAAAATAAAAAAGTAAATACTTTAAAATTGATCAGTGTTTTGCTGACGGATAGTTGTTAGATTATAAATGTTAATATCAAAATAACTGTATTGCACCGTAGCGAAAACGTTGTGTTTAAACTAACTACACAACTTAAATAACGACACGTTTAATAATTAGTAATTAGCCCCTTTTATAAATTTCGATAGAACAACGAGAAGAGGGAATTTATCTGAAAAAATTTGATGTATTTACGCTATACATTTCAAACAATCTGGTCACACATACACTTGTCAAGGCATTTTTATATGAAAATTAATAAATTGGGTTTAACAATTTTACTAACCATTTAGCTAACTCATGTGTGGGGGAACCGCGCATAGACAAAATTGGTCGTAATGGGATATTAAGTTTATGAATTCTAGGTAATCCATATAAATTCGGGAGAACTGAACCCGAAGGTTTTATTATATTAAACTCATTGTTTATGACGTTCATTCCGTTATCATTTTTGAAAGAATTACTCTTATTATGTACTGCGAATGTTCGATCCACGTTTGATAGTGAATATTTTCAACAACTTAATGGTGTAGCTATGGGTAGCCCTTTGGAGCCTCTCTTAGCTGATGTTTTCATGTCGTATGTGGAAAATATGACGAGCGAGCTTATTAGTGAGGCAACTCTATATAAATGATACATGGACGATATTCTAATTATGCGTGATAAGGATTTTGATGTTTACCGATTATTGGATAAACTCAATGGTGTTCAAGATGATATTGTGATGACATATGAATCAGAAAGTAATGGCCAATTGGCCTTTTTAGACATACTTTTAAGTCGAAGGGATGATGATAATATTAGACGGTCAGTGTATAGGAAACCAACCTGGACGGGACAATACTTAAATTTCCAGTTTTTGTCCATTGTAATACAAGCGAGGCCTGGTTAAGTGTCTCTTTAAGAGGACTCAGATAATTTGTACTTTTGACACGTTGGAAAAAGATGAAAAGATACTGACTGACACATTAATAGCAAATGGTTATCCAATAAAGTTTATCAATAGATGCAAAAGTCAGTTAATGCCAAGATCTCCTATTTATTTAGTTCCAAAGAAAAAAGTTTATATCAATTTACCATATAGAAGCGCATCCAACAGCATAGTTTTCAGACAGAGATTGAAAGCAGCTATCGAGAATACCTATTATGCTGCTCAGTTGGTTGTGATTGAAAAGTCTAAGCCCATGGTTTCTAATAGACCCAAACAATGCACTAATGATTACGTCACATTCCATTGTATTTACCAATTTACATGTTTGTGTAGACACACATACATAGGAAGGAGTAATCGAACAATGCAATCAAGGGTCAATGAACATGTGTCTAGATGGCTTCAAAATCAATGTGGGAGGTAGAAAACCAGGTTCATCGATGGCGAAACATAATTCAAACGGGGCACGAAATTGACATTAATACAGCTTTTAGAACGTTGTATAGAAATTGTCAAGAACGAATTCTTAAGTTTATTGAATCCTTGGCTATTCGTAAATGTAAAGCCCCTTTATGTGTACAAAGACAATTTGTCGTAACCTTGGTAATTCTTAAGTCATTTTATGGCCTACGATAACGCGACAATTTCTTATTCTTTCTCTCCCCTTTGTTATTTTACTAGAACTTTCATTTGATTGACCTTTATTAATTTTTATATAAAAATGCCTTGACAAGTATATGTGTGACCCGTCTGTTCGAAATACTAACTTTAAGCATAAGGAAAAACATCTTTTAACATGGCGACCCCCTAATTCGTCCCAACGTTGGACCCAAATAGATCACATCGCTATCAGCCACCGATGGAGGGGCTCGATAGAAGACTGTCGCTCATTCTGGAGCACATGCCTAGATTCAGATCATGCTCTAGTGCGAGCGCGTATCTGTCTGCGTCTTACTGGACGTAGGAAAGACGCTGCAAGGAAACCTCTTAGGGCCCTACTTAATGATAGTCAAGCTAAGAGTATATTTCAGGAACAACTAGGAAAACAGTTAGGCAGCCATGTATGTGATGCCCACCCTGAGGCAGCATGGAATGATATCCGAAAAGCTGTGGAAACAGCAGTGATATCTGCTAGTAAGGTAAACCACAAGGTTAGGGAGCAACACTGGATCTCAGCGGCATCTATCGCACTGATAGATGCTCGGAAACTCATTCCACCTGGCTCTGAACATAATGAAGATCGGAGTCAGCTTAAGCGCAAGCTGACAAAAAGTCTACGCAATGATCGCGAACAGTGGTGGGTAGCGAAAGCAAGAGAGATGGAAAAGGCAGCGGCAATAGGTAATAGCAGACAATTGTTCAGACTTGTTAAGGAAACCGGTATTAGGAAACTGACTGTTAGCGAAACAATCTCAGAGAAAGATGGACATATTATTCATTCTCAATCCAGGAGATTGGATCGATGGGCAGAACACTTTAGGGGTCAGTTCAACTGGCCTTCAGCCACACTTCGGTTCCCCACGATCTCTAGTCAACCTGAATGGCAAATTAATGTAGGTCCTCCGTCCCTTTACGAAGTTGAAAAAGCCATAGGAAATCTGAAACGAGGGAGAGCAGCAGGCCCTGACAGGTTTACTCCTGAGATTTTTAAAGATGGTGGTCCAGTATTAGCAATGAGATTAACTGAGGTCTTAGGTAGAATTTGGGAACTGGACGTAATCCCATCTGACTGGTCTCAATCACTGATTGTGCCAGTCTATAAGAAAGGACATAAGTCCTCCTGTGACAATCACAGAGGAATCAGTTTGACTAATATAGTGTCTAAAATATTAGCTTCAATAATACTTCGACGCCTAATCAAAGCTCGTGAAGAGCAGATTAGAGAAAACCAGGCCGGTTTTCGACCTGGACGTGGTTGTATAGATCAGATATTCACACTACGTCAGGTTCTAGAACACAGACACACATTCAGACGCCCCACAATGGTAGTTTTTCTCGACCTTAAGGCGGCATTCGACTCTGTTGATCGTGAGGTTCTATGGCAGTGTTTGTCACTGAAAGGAGTACCAAAGAAGTACATTAACCTTATAAAGGCTCTCTACTCGAACACAACTGGTAGAGTGAGAGCTTATGGCAAACTGTCATCAGAATTGATTACCTCAAGTGGTGTTCGTTAGGGCCGTCCACTCTCCCCATTCTTGTTCAACTTTGTGGTCGACGTACTTTTAGAGATAACACTTTCCTCATCTAAATTTCCAGGGGTTGAACTTCTACCGCGAGGTTCACTTGTTGACTTAGAATATGCAGATGACATAGTTTTATTTGGTGAAGACGCTGACAAAATGCAGAGTCTTCTGACCACTCTAAGCAACAATGCAAGCATGTTCGGCATGCGATTCTGCCCTTCGAAATGCAAAATGTTGCTTCAGGATTGGGTTACATCGACACCCGAACTAGTGATAGGGAGTGAAGTAGTTGAGTGTGTCGACCGCTTCACTTATCTTGGAAGTCTCATCAGCCCTTGTGGTTTAGTGTGTGACGAAATCTCAGCACAGATACAGAAGGCTCGACTAGCTTTTGCCAACTTGCGTCATTTATGGCGTAGGCGAGATATCCGTCTATCAACCAAAGGACGTGTTTACTGCGCAGCAGTTCGTTCCGTCCTACTTTATGGCAGTGAAACATGGCCGGTAAGAGTAGAGGATATACGTAGGCTACTAGTATTTGATCATAGGTGTCTTCGAAACATTGCTCGTATATCCTGGGACCATCGAGTAAGCAACACAGTTGTTAGGAAACGGGTACTAGGTAAGGATAGCAAATCAATTGATGAAGTAGTGAAACTTCATCAGTTGAGGTGGCTGGGACACGTATTACGTATGTCCAACGACCGACTGCCTTGACGTGCTATGTTCAGTGGTATAGGAGTAGGTTGGAAGAAAGCTAGGGGCGGCCAGACCAAAACATGGCACAAGTCCATGAAGTCACTGACAAGTGGACTGAGTCATGTTGGTAGGTGCAGACTACCTGGTTGGGGACCGCGAGATGATAGCAACCGATGGTTAGAGACCCTGAATGACATGGCTCAAAATCGTTTGCAATGGCGCAGGTGCATCCACTCTTTATGTTCTCCGAAATTCTAATCTTCTGAATTCTTCATGTCCCTTTCTTTTTTCTCTTTTCAAATTTATTTCACTGGATTATACTCCTTGAATAACATCTCCAAACCCTAATCTTCCCGATTACTGCTTATACTCTTATTACCTCTACCACTACGGGATTTGAATCGACAACTGCATCTCTGTGCTAATGTGGTGTGGCAACTCGAACTGATGTACGTATGTACGAAGTTCTACGTTGTTACTGACTGACTGACTGTTCGAAATGTATAGCGCAAATACATCACATTTTTCAGATAAACTCCATCTTCTCATTGTTCTATCGTAAAAATTCGTATTATTAAGATTGGAACGCTTACTGTATAATTTCACTAACAGTTCAGACAGTACTTAATATGAATCAAACTAAAGTAACTTTAAATGTTTCAGGGAATATGGTGAAGGAATGATTTACTTTAAACAGTGGAAATCTCTAAATGTAAGGGGTAATAACTGGTAAGGTCTGGTATATGTAAGCCCGTATCACAGCAATATTCGCATTGTTGGAGCGGCTTTATTGACATAATAAGCCTACAACTACATTTTAATTAGGAATTATCTACATGAACATCATAAGAACATCAGTTCTTCAACATAAACTGACATTAGTTGAAGGACCTTTAGAAGTTCAGGTAGGATTTTCTTTCCGAAATCCAAAAAATCCTTAGGAATAAGCACACAGAAAGTGTTGATGGTGTAAGAAAACTAGAAATATTAATCAGATACTTAACCGAATCAGTTATTATTGAACCCATATACTACAGTTCTGAGAATACTAGGTGTTGTACACCAGTGATCTAGATACATTTATTCAATAATATAATTGAATCTCGCCTCAGTAACAAAGGTTTATGCAATAGGTATATTTATTTCCAAAAATATTAACTATGAAGACGAATTTGCCTTTGGTTCCCAAGTTGTATACTTTTATTTAAATAATTATCCTAGGTTTTAGAACACGAAACTAAAGCTTTGCAAGTTAACAATTTATAATCGCCAAATTCGTATGACACTTAGTAAATGTGGCGTCAAGTTTGTGAAATCAGGAAGTTACAGTTTTTAGAATTTACATAGTCATAGAAGTCTATTTCCAACTTTGTATATCTTTGTCTTTACATACCGGAGGAGAACTGTTAAAATAAAAGCAATGATACTTTTGGAGTGAATTAATTTGTACAAAGTATATAATATGTTCAGGCTGTTCCCGTCACAACTACTTGGTTATTATCGTCGTCATTATCATCATCCAGGTCTATATCGCCAATGTCAACAAATAAATGTTCATCAATCTCTACAACTTCGCCACCATTAGTTTCCAAGAAGGTCAAATCGGAATCGTCATAATGATTATCTTTCAAAAATAGCTCACGTCCAGTTAGTCGTTTAACAGCACTTTGATCTTCAGATATTGACTTCTCTTTTAATGATTCCATTTCTGCAAGGAATTTTGTATTCCATTCTAGAAACGACTCCACTGTAACTCTATCACCACGGAATTTCGCTTCTTCTTCTAGTTGTATAGCTTTTCGTTTTTCTTTAGCTTCATTACGCTGACGAATTAAGATTTTTGAACAGATACTATTTAATTTTTCTTGAACTTCTGTTAATATATCAAATAACATTACAAATCCTAGGGATCGTTCAATTACTTCATTGATTATAATATTTATATCGGAAATATCTTCGTCTGAAAGATTTTCAGGTTTAAGTATTTGATATTTAGGTGGTTTATTTGGATAATTGCTTGTAAGTTCAAAAAGAAGCTGACATCGAACTTTAGTTGACAGTGAATCATCTGACTGACCATTTAGATTTACTTTTATTTTTCGTCTAGGTGTAGTTTGTACAAGTTGATACTTATCTTCATAAATGGATTCCAGTGCAAGTAATTCATTTTCACAATCTTCTACTGACATCTTTGAAAATAAACAAAAATTCATTAAATTGAGAAATAATCCTAGTGAAATGCCTCTTTGTACCAATGTTTTTGTTCACGTAAAATAAATAATAATAAAGTATCACACTAAAGATGCAGGTTTACTACAAAGGATATAAAAAATCCCCTTTATCCTGTATTTTTCTATCACTGACAATAATGGCTGAAAATGTGAAGCCATATCAACAGCTTTTGGACCATTTCTATTGTTGATGGACGATCTACCAAGTAAGCCGGTAATATGAGGATGATTTCAATATGATTTGAATAGGATCAACTATTGGACCATTAGAAAATTACTCTCTTTTAACTCCAACAAGTTCCACCGCTGAGTAGTAGCGACACATAAAACTTGTACTGTTTGATGTGATTTCAGCATTAGATGGTAGAAACGGACCAAGCCATTAGTATGTGTTTTTTTTAGTAAATGTTCCGCAGTTAGTAAAGCGTCTTTTCTTGGAGTTTCCTTTTGAAAAACGGTAGTCCGGAATTAGTCAAAACCATCTTAAGTGTTTCTTTAGACCTGGTCTCGAAATAAACTGCCATATTATGTTACCTTATCTTGAAACATGTTCAAAAAGAAGCAACCCGAAAGGTGCTCACACAGAGGAATTCATAAGTAGGAGCTATGTCCGAAGACAACTGAGAGAAACAGCGAGTCAAGTAAATGGCATAAAGTTTCCAGTTGGAAAACTATTATGAAAGTAGATTTATCAGGAATAACTGCAGCTCAACTTTAAGAATCAACGAGTGCAACAATTTAGTCACGTCCTACTGCACCAGACCTCGGGAAAGACAGAATGTTTTCAACAAATCGGGAGAGTCAACTAGAAAGAATAAGATGACGCGAACCCCCCTACGGTTTAATCTGTCGGTCTTACATAATAAGGAACCAAACGACTGAATTTTAATGTCACACACTACTGATGCTAGCCATTTTTCAGACAGCAATGAAATCATAAGATCAACCAGGCTTAGATCAACGCCGATATAGATTCCGGATCCAATTAGTCTTTGTGACTTTTCCAATAGTAGATTTTTGCTCCTCAGTGGAAGCATAGTTTGCTTATTAGTGAATCAATATGGTTTACATTGTTTTTCAAACTAGCCTTTTAGTCCTTTTCAGATTTTTCTAGTTTTTCAAAGATGACTGAGGCTGCATTTCTTGAACTTAAACTCTTCCCCGCAGATCGGTTCAGCAAAGGATGTAAGGGCCTTCGCTTTTCTAGTTGCCAAAGCTAATCATTGACTTTATTTTGATTTTCAAACAAATCTACATTGTGCAGATCAGGCTGTGGTAAAACCATGGCGTTGATGTAGCATTCTAAGGCTGTATCTGGCGACACAATTTTTGGAGCTCCTTGTACTTTGTCCCTTCTGCACACGCTTATTCCTTTTCTGCATCAGTGTGCTTATAATCTACTGCATTTTGAGGATGTCATGGTAGTTTTATTCAGATTTGAAGCAGGGTTAACTATGGCACATGACTTCTTTGGAATTTTTCAGGTGCTTCACGTTCCTTACAACTTATCATTGGTCTGCTGAAGCTTCCTAGCTGTGTTCAATAGCTCAATTCCCTGAGTATTACCAGAGATCTCGTGAAAAACATGCTCTACAAAGCCATTGGTTTGCAACACCTTATATGCAGCAGAAGTGAGCCAGTGAACACATTGTGAGACCGTTCGCTCTGTGGCGGACTAAAAGTATTAATATGAAAATAGTGAAAAATTTAATGAACGGAATGTAAAGACAGTTAATAGCCCACAAAATATATAAATCTAAAAAGTCTTGACGTTACCTTTATTTTCAGGTCTAGCGTGTTCGGGTCTTGATCATGTGACGCACAATTGAAACAAGTAATTAATAACAAACACGGTATATATAGTCCAAATCGATGTATATCAGAAAAAATTCTATACTAACCACAGGAATGTGACCTGTAAAAGTAAACAGCAATCATATTACTGATTTGTCAATGTAGCAGCTGATGAGATGATGAAGACGAGGAATGTATGGGGAGCAGTGTATTTGTGAGTTAATCAATGTGTCCTAGGAGTTGATACAGATCGGTAACGGAAAAACCAAAGTCAGATTTAAAAAATAATGTGCACATTAAGTGGCGTTACGAAAAATGAGTAATGAACACAAAAGATTGTACTACTGCTTTACGAGAAATAGTATTCGAACACAAAAATATGTCAAGAAATATAACATGTTAATTGTATGTTGATGTACAGAGTTATACTGTGCATTTAGTTGAGTATTACTAAGAGCAAAAAAACGCTAATGATAATGATGGCATATAATGGTAATAATTGTGAGATAATCAGCTCCGTCTATCAATTAAGGGATAAGTATACTGCACAGCATACCGTTGTTTTACTTTACGGCTGCCAAACGTGGCCATTAAGAGTTGAAGATATTCATAAGCTATTAGTATTTGACCACAGATGTCTTAGAAATATTGCTGGCATCTACTGGGACCACCAGGTAATTAACAGTGAGGTTAGACGCAGGGTATTAGGGAGTGGTGCTAAATCAGTTGACGAGGTTGTGAATTTTCAACGACTAAAATGGTTGGGCCACGGTGTTACGTATGCTTGGACACCGATTGCCACGACGCGCGATGCTGGTTGGGAGGAAGTTACAGACGATCAAACCAAAACGTGAAACCAGAGCTCGGAGCCACTAAGTTCTAGTCTTAGCCATGATGGTGGATGCAGGCTATTTAGTTGGCGTCCTCGTGACTATCGTAATCAATGGTTGGAGACTGAATGTTATGGGTCATAATTGATCACAATGGCGTACGTGTATACACTCTTTGTCATGCCTTACAGCGTGAAAATAAAACCGCTTCACAACTTTCTGCTAACTACATCTTCCTTCCTGTTCCGCGTCCTTATAAGAAATATTACCACCAAACAACTAACTAATATGGCTTCGATATTCATCTTATGCTAATGTGGTATGGACCAATGCATATACGTGCCTGGTCCTAAGTCATAGCTGACTGACCGTAAGTATATTCATATGCAAAGACGCTCTAACAGTGATTGGTGAGTAACAATCAAAAATATTCACATCTGTAATAGCGAAAATATACGTGTTTAGGTGTGGTGGGATGATCAAGCAACTAGATGTAAATAATTGTATGATCAATGTGTGCGATCTATTTCATTTATTTAAACACATGGACATTGGTACAAGGAGGCATCAAATATATATGCGCCATATTTCGTCATTCGATTTGTATGAGGGTTGGGATACTGATCGGGTGCCCAAACCGAAGCAGGTGGTTTTCTTCGATGGCCACCCCGAGCCTTTGACCTAAAGGTTTAACCTGGAAGGTAGTGGAGCAACGTTAGGCGATGCAGTCTGATGGTATCTGGTGACCAACAATAGGTTCATACACCATTTGTTTTCTCATTATCCTGTAGTCTATGTGCACTACTGGTTTGGAGTCAGGGTTTCCCTACGTGTGACCATGTGAGAGCTGGCTCTCCCCACTCTTGGCCGTACCAGGACACTTGGGCTCATTGTGTGTGAACAAGAAATAAGCTGTCAGTGTTAGCGCACTGAATTGACTGACCGACTTTCCACTTATCACTTTGTCGTACTTTTTTCTTATTAAATCGCGAAGTGAACGTAGCGAATCATGAACGGATGAGTTTACTTGCTAGAGGTTCACTAAGAGCATGGATTGAGTAGTAATTGTTAGTGAACTTCTCTAGCAGATCTTCACTCCCTGTAGAGATTGACAAGTTGTCCAGCGCACGAAGAACCAAGTCCATTATGTATTTCCTTGTCCACCGGCTGATATGTCGAAATAAGTACAATGCGTATAGAGGCAAAGAAACGCCTTCACGAATTAGATCTTTAGAATGTGCATACAAACTATGACCATAGTGCGGCATGTAGTCATTGAAATGCTCACGAGCACATTATGCATGTGAAGTATCAACAAAATACATCATACCCTTGTCGTAGCAGCGGATGTATTCTCCTGCTATAAGTTCGTGTCTCATTTTCCTAACACGTTTATAATTTACAGCTACAATTTTAGCTGCAAAAGCTGTGAACTCATTTAAAATAGTTCGGAATGACATTGGAACCTGAAATTAATGATACATTTAACTATATTTCTTACCTGAAGAATTGGAAAACGTTGAAGATCCTTTACAGCCTCATATGGACGCAAACGTAGGTCAGTGTCTGTTTTACTCCAAATTTTCCAGAACGTCAATAGCAGAGAATCACCTCTTCTGTGACATTCTTTTAGGTGTTTATGAGCACTTTCGACGGTTGTTTTTGTCGTTGCCCAGGCTTAATACATGTTGCCAGTAACAGCGAGCCCACATTGACTTCCGGGCAATCGAGTAGTCTTTTATATAATCATACGCCCGTGAGAAATGGGTCCTTAGACGTTCGTACTTCTGGATATAGTGCGTTATGAAGAGCAAAGCTCACATGTCAGACCACCTAGTCTTCACAAGGTGTTCCAAGCATTTGTGCACATCAGGAATTCGGAACTACAGAAAATAATTTGTACAGCTAACACATACCTTCCTGGAAAATGCTCTTAGGACATGGAATGAACAAAGTATTATGTTAGAATGACTGTGCGTAGACTGCACAGCTGAAATTTCGGTCGCTGCCGAACCCATAATGAAAGTGCGTGTATCATAAGTACCGCACATTATCTCTTTAAAGCATTCCAATAGTTTTTCGATATCTTCGCGTCGTTCTTGACTGCAGAGAGCATACATAACAGTGTGCCCTTGCCCAAGACTATCAGTCACCACTAGCTGGAACAGTGGAAAACTTTCAGATAAATTTATTACTAGTCGTTACTTACCCAACTTTGTTGGTCTGATAAGTCGAATCAATGCATATTACCTCCGGGAACGCGTGGTAAACAGCTATTTGCTCTCTGTGGCTGAAGCAAATCATAGACATGTTCCCATTTTCATTGAATACTTTAACTTCAGTATTTGCTTGAACGCGCTGTAAAATGTCATTGATATTTTTAGTGTCTAAACTCAATTAATTACAATGTGAGTTCAACAACCTGGGTATAACTGTGAACACATTTTAGCGATATCGTCCTTGGTAAGCTGTTTATGGAACTTCCAAAAAACCATATGCCGTAAGCTACGAGTTGGTGTATTACTCAGTAGAAACGTTCTTAAATACAAGCGTTCATTTGACGTTAACTGTCGTCTCGGTGGATCGACAGAAATATATCCTTCTGTGCAAGGAGGGTTGTGCACGGTGGTGAGTTCGAACCCGTATGTCATCATTCTTCCGAAGAGCATACAACTTTTAACTCGGCAACACAAGCTAGACAAAGGAGACGACATCAGTTATCTACGTATGCCTTACTTCAAATGAATTTATTCTTCAGGTCGAAATATTGCCATTGTCAATCTTGGTTTCGGGTCTGGGCAGTAAATGGTGAGCTGAAAGTCACCTCTATTAAAACCGTGCACAACCCTCCTTGCACAGAAGGATATATTTCTGTCGATCCACCGAGACGACAGTTAACGTCAAATGAACGCTTGTATTTAAGAACGTTTCTACTGAGTAATACACCAACTCGTAGCTTACGGCATATGGTTTTTTGGAAGTTCCATAAACAGCTTACCAAGGACGATATCGCTAAAATGTGTTCACAGTTATACCCAGGTTGTTGAACTCACATTGTAATTAATTGAGTTTAGACACTAAAAATATCAATGACATTTTACAGCGCGTTCAAGCAAATACTGAAGTTAAAGTATTCAATGAAAATGGGAACATGTCTATGATTTGCTTCAGCCACAGAGAGCAAATAGCTGTTTACCACGCGTTCCCGGAGGTAATATGCATTGATTCGACTTATCAGACCAACAAAGTTGGGTAAGTAACGACTAGTAATAAATTTATCTGAAAGTTTTCCACTGTTCCAGCTAGTGGTGACTGATAGTCTTGGGCAAGGGCACACTGTTATGTATGCTCTCTGCAGTCAAGAACGACGCGAAGATATCGAAAAACTATTGGAATGCTTTAAAGAGATAATGTGCGGTACTTATGATACACGCACTTTCATTATGGGTTCGGCAGCGACCGAAATTTCAGCTGTGCAGTCTACGCACAGTCATTCTAACATAATACTTTGTTCATTCCATGTCCTAAGAGCATTTTCCAGGAAGGTATGTGTTAGCTGTACAAATTATTTTCTGTAGTTCCGAATTCCTGATGTGCACAAATGCTTGGAACACCTTGTGAAGACTAGGTGGTCTGACATGTGAGCTTTGCTCTTCATAACGCACTATATCCAGAAGTACGAACGTCTAAAGACCCATTTCTCACGGGCGTATGATTATATAAAAGACTACTCGATTGCCCGGAAGTCAATGTGGGCTCGCTGTTACTGGCAACATGTATTAAGCCTGGGCAACGACAAAAACAACCGTCGAAAGTGCTCATAAACACCTAAAAGAATGTCACAGAAGAGGTGATTCTCTGCTATTGACGTTCTGGAAAATTTGGAGTAAAACAGACACTGACCTACGTTTGCGTCCATATGAGGCTGTAAAGGATCTTCAACGTTTTCCAATTCTTCAGGTAAGAAATATAGTTAAATGTATCATTAATTTCAGGTTCCAATGTCATTCCGAACTATTTTAAATGAGTTCACAGCTTTTGCAGCTAAAATTGTAGCTGTAAATTATAAACGTGTTAGGAAAATGAGACACGAACTTATAGCAGGAGAATACATCCGCTGCTACGACAAGGGTATGATGTATTTTGTTGATACTTCACATGCATAATGTGCTCGTGAGCATTTCAATGACTACATGCCGCACTATGGTCATAGTTTGTATGCACATTCTAAAGATCTAATTCGTGAAGGCGTTTCTTTGCCTCTATACGCATTGTACTTATTTCGACATATCAGCCGGTGGACAAGGAAATACATAATGGACTTGGTTCTTCGTGCGCTGGACAACTTGTCAATCTCTACAGGGAGTGAAGATCTGCTAGAGAAGTTCACTAACAATTACTACTCAATCCATGCTCTTAGTGAACCTCTAGCAAGTAAACTCATCCGTTCATGATTCGCTACGTTCACTTCGCGATTTAATAAGAAAAAAGTACGACAAAGTGATAAGTGGAAAGTCGGTCAGTCAATTCAGTGCGCTAACACTGACAGCTTATTTCTTGTTCACACACAATGAGCCCAAGTGTCCTGGTACGGCCAAGAGTGGGGAGAGCCAGCTCTCACATGGTCACACGTAGGGAAACCCTGACTCCAAACCAGTAGTGCACATAGACTACAGGATAATGAGAAAACAAATGGTGTATGAACCTATTGTTGGTCACCAGATACCATCAGACTGCATCGCCTAACGTTGCTCCACTACCTTCCAGGTTAAACCTTTAGGTCAAAGGCTCGGGGTGGCCATCGAAGAAAACCACCTGCTTCGGTTTGGGCACCCGATCAGTATCCCAACCCTCATACAAATCGAATGACGAAATATGGCGCATATATATTTGATGCCTCCTTGTACCAATGTCCATGTGTTTAAATAAATGAAATAGATCGCACACATTGATCATACAATTATTTACATCTAGTTGCTTGATCATCCCACCACACCTAAACACGTATATTTTCGCTATTACAGATGTGAATATTTTTGATTGTTACTCACCAATCACTGTTAGAGCGTCTTTATATATGAGTATATATTTATGAATATACGGAGGTGATAATGTGATATTTATGACTATTATGAGGCATCATTATCATCTGCGTTATAGCATTACATATTCAAATAGACTTCATAACTCTCTACTTCGTTATTTATTTGAACACATAATTATTGGTACAGGAGGACATCAAATAAAAGTGCGCCACACATAATTATATCCACATACAATTATCATATCATATTTTTGGACATATTCATATGGTTGAACAATATTTTACAAAAAGTAGCACTACGTCTCTTTCAGTTAATAGTTTTGTGCATTTTACAATCATTACGTTGTATTTCATCACTGATCATGATGAAACGTTTGGGTTTCTCACAATTGCTTATTCAACCCAATTAACTAAACACGTAGACAAAGACACGAAAAGGTAGTGCGAAAACCGAAGGCCTATAAACTAGACACCGGAATGGTGTTTTTTGAACTATTATTATGACAGATGCTGAACAACGAATTTTTTTCGTAATTCAGTACGTAAAAACTGCTTCACTGATTCAGATTTGTGTAGTAAGGACAGAAGGCCTACGGCCTATGTTATTCCTTTTCTAGTATGCTTCTGTGAGTGTCCAGTCTTCTCTTGAAAGAGTCAATTGAAGGTGCGGATACCACTGCTTCAGGCAGCAGGTTCCAAGTATTGATGACTCGGTGTGAAAACCTGTATGCCAGGGGTATTTTGTTCGTTCTTGGCTTTTCTACTCGCCTGCTATGTCCTCTGAGGTGTCCCGATCTAGTGGGAAGAAAGAGAGAGAATAAGTTAGGTCCGAAATCATTTCTCAGTATTCTGTACATCAATATTAGATCTCCCCTTAGTCTGCGATAGAACAGAGTAAAGAGGTTCAGTTTTTCAAGCCGCTCTTCATATGATAAACCCAGGAGTTCCGGAATTGCACGCGTAGCTGCCCTCTGTACCTTTTCTAGTATGTCTGAGTCACCTTTTAAACAGGGGCTTGCAGCCTGAACACAGTTCTCTAACTTAGTTCTCACTAAGGATGTGTATAATGTGGTGAACATGGTAGTATCAAGCTTAGTGAATGTCCTTTTTAAAGCCCAGAGGGTTCGAAACCCCTTAACTCGTGAACCGTTTAACTCACGAGCTACAAAACCACAAGGGGGATTATTAATATATTCGTGAAGGATGTATGATTAGGAGCTGATACCAACAAGTATTAACATTAGGCTATTAGTTTTCAGGAATGTTCAGAAACTAACAGTTTATAATACTCTTACCGAAAATAGAGTTGATATATGTAAAAGACATTTTTGCATACGCATTGTTCTTTTTCTAGCGGTTTTCTTTACGAGAAACACGGACAGGTAAGAGAAAGAGACCTCGATTCGAGAATCCTTTGAGGACAATTTTAAGAGATGAAATCAAGACGAGTAATCTCACGAATTCAACCGTTCAATCGGTCCAGGATGAGTTTCGATCAACAACTAACTACTACCCGACAGGACACTTAGTCGCTACACTGAGCCCGAATGTTCGTGCCGAAATCTACCTCTATAAACCAACACACGTGCAATGGTTGTGACTCCTTCAACCACATTGATGTCGCGCAATTTCAAACTAGGCGGCTTTATTTCAACAATTACAAACTTATAAATGGTTCAAATGGTTGTGGATGGAATAGAAGAAGCTTTTGCTTAACAGGCTTCCGTGTCTAGTAGCAGGGGATCACGAAACCCTCCAGGCAGGAACCTAGGTATGTTAACAATAAAAGAGGAAAAGAAATTGGTAAATCATAGTGTGATGCTGTTCTTGGTTCTTAAGAGTAGGTCAAGTTGCCTCTTGAAGGACTCCTGAGAAGTCGCTTGGACTAGCTCGGCCGACAGCGAATTCCAGCTTTTGACAACTCTTAAGGAGTAGAAGTTGTGTCTACATTCCGTCTTGCTATGTTGTGTTTCCAGTTTCTGGGTGTTGCCCCTTAGGTTATTATTCGAACTAAGCTTAAGTAGGTGTCTGAGAGGATGTCTAGAAGTGTTAAGAATACTATAAGCCATTAATAAATCACCTCTAAGACGCCTATACTCTAATGGGTAAAGGTCTAGTGAATGGAGGCGTTCTTCGTAAGGCTTAGATTTGAGTCCTCGAACTGATTTCGTGGCTCGCAGTTGGATACGCTCTAAAGTGACTTTGTCCTTTTGGAGTGAGGGGGAGTACTATGTTTCCGTACTCTAAATGGGGACGGATAAAACTATTGAAGATTGTATGGAAAGTTCTTCCGTCAAACTGGCCAAAAATGCGCTTCAACGTTACCAGTGCAAGGTTCGTTCGGAAGGCATTTTTGTCACAGTTAGCGTAAGACTTTAAATCATGGGGCAGTAGGATTCCTAAATCTTTTTCGACTTGGGATACTACTAGAGAGGAGTTTCCTAAGTTGTAACTGTAGTTTGCGACATGTCGCATATGGACTACTTCACACTTTGAAGTGTTAAAGGTAAGTCCGTTATCGTCTGCCCAACTTTGAAGTCGCGTCAGATCCTCCTGAAGTGACTGTGTATCGTCTTGGTTGCGTATCTCTCTCCAAAGTTTCACGTCGTCGGCAAAAAGTAATAAGTCTGACGTCACCTGTTGAGGAAGATCATTTATGTAGATCAAGAAGAGAAGAGGCCCTAGTAGTAGTAGTAGTATCGTTTTCTTCTGACATGTGAAAATTTATTTCTAACTGTAATTGAATTTTTCACACTTCCACTGTCATCAGCTCACTTTTTGTTATACCAGTTTACTCTTTCAATTTGGAAATGCCGGGCGGCCTGTGTCAGTCCTGGCAATGATGGTCTCTCAGCTTGAACCAACTTTCTTTGAAATCTTTGACAGATGGAGCCTCAATAACGCGTTGGGGTTATGAATTCGATTCGTTGACTCAACGAGAATCTCATTGGTCAGTTGACAAGTAATGTGTTCTAAGCTTGTGGACATTTTAGAGTGTCTTCGTAAATTCTCTGTTTTGGAATACAAGAAAAGTGAGTACATATAAGATGCAAATTTACCTTTGAGCGATTTAAAAACCGTGATGAAGTCGCCTTTAGTTCTTCTAAATGACGATGACAATGAGTTGAGTTTATCCAGCCGAGCATCATAAAGAGCTAAGCTGTTCCGGTAATCAATTTGGCTGTGGCTCTTTGATACTGTTCCAACAATTGACTGTCTCATTTTAGGCAGTGGCTAGCTGCTTGTCTACAGCACTCCAGTCTAGGACGAACGGACATTGTATGCAAAGTCAAAAAGGTCTCAGTTTCGACATGACTAAAGATCCTACGTATTGAACATAGGGTCCTAAAATATTTGTCAGATATTGTACAGCAGTGCGCAGTAGTTTTTAAGTTCTGGCCAACAATGACTCTTTAGACATTGTGCATCCTGATGAAAAGGTAGCTCGATGTTATTCACCGGTTATGTATTAGTACATTGATGACCAATATATATCACAATACATTCGGAAGTAATTATCGGCAACTACCAATTTTATTCAGGTAATTTGAAGCTATAAGGTATCACCTTCCCTCGTAATCGCTCTATATATATTGATATCTTCAATATCTAGCAAGACTGTGCAGTGTGACGTCCAGTCACGGTTGACTATGATCACCACTACAAGAAGGTTGCGTACCAGATATCAGAAGGCGATTGAAGATTGTTGCGAGATATATTTGTTGGCGATCTCGTGGTACCGAAAGAATACCGAGATCGTGCCTAAAGAGTACGAGCGGGATAGCTCAGCAAACGTAAGCGCGTGCAAAGTCACAATCAACGGACGGAAGAATGTCTTTAATACAGTCAAAGAAGCAAGTACAGTAAGAAAATCGCTGGCACGATTGGTTGTAATAATAATTGTTTCCATTAAACCAATCGCGTTTTATTGATAAAATAGTTCACTACAACTGATAAGCAACCGAGGAACAACCGTGGTCCCAATATCGAAACCTGAGGCACCCTAATAACCACAGGTCCCCAGTTGAACAACTCTGAGTACTCCCATACGTTTGGTTGTAGCGCCAAATAAACCCATAAAATCCCCCGGAAGCGAAATATCAGAAGGCATTTAATGGACCAAGTCGAGATATATTTGCTGACGATCTCGTGGTATCGAAAGAATACCGAGATCGTGCCAGGATACAAGCTTGGTTACAGAGCGCAACCGGATTCGCGCGAGTTCACAATCAAAGTGTGAAATAATATATGTTTTTTAGCACAGTTAAACAAAAGCACGTTAAAACAAGCACGGGTACAGTTGGTTATAATAATGATTGTTCTGATTAAATGAGTTGAGAAAATGATTAACAATGAGGTTCATTTTTAACTCAACTATCAACTATACAAAACAACCGATCAAGTGGCCATGAGATCACCATTGGAGTCTAGTTAGACGATATCTTAATGGCTAACCTAGAACAAACAAAACTGAAACATGAAATCTAAAACACAACATACTACTCTAGATATGTTGATAACGCGTTCTTCATTTGTTATGATATGGACCACACTTCTCGATTACTTTGTCACCTCAACAATTCTCATGTAGAATCATGCTCTTCTAGCGTGGCGTCGAGTTTCAATCGACTAAGAACACCGCTACCAAGAAACACGGCCAAAGAAATCAGAAGGCGAAGGTTGAACGTAACCAGATTTATTTCGTTGGCGATCTCGCGGTATCGAACGAATACCAAGATCGTGCCAAGAAATGGTACAAGCAAGAGCAGGAAAGCGGAGTACGTGAGAGTAAAGCCAAAACCCACGGAACAATGATGGAAAGTAATGGAAGCACAAAATGGCTGTAATTAGCACAGTTAAACAAAAGCACGTTAAAACAAGCACGGGTACAGTTGGGTATAATAATTATTGTTTTCAATAAACCAATCGTTTTCTCGTGATAAAATGAGTCACTACTGGAGCCACTCACTAGAAAGGATTTACACTTTCGATAAAAAGCGGCTTGAATCGTGGGACTGATCGGCTGAAGAGCGATTGTAAGACGGAAGAATTGATGGAGCAGGAAAGCGATCGTTGATCGTCGAGTTGCCAACGAAGTTCCTTTTCGGAGAACGGTACCAGGGGCGGTGTGCTGTATTTGTTGCTTGAGTTGGCATACTACACCAGAGTGGTTTGTATCCAGAAACTGAAGATTGCGTTCGTAGTGATGCGGACCAGAAACGCTGCAGACGTAGGACGGAACCACGTTAGGCCGAGGAACCAGAAGCGACCATAACGAAAAAGTTCGAGATCAAGCGTGTGCCAAGCATTCGAAACCAAAATATCGACTGAGTGCGTTGACAAGAGCGTGGGTGGCCAGTCCAGCTTTCGCCAAAGTTGACTGAAGTCGACGGTACCAAACGGAGATGGTGGGAGGCGTGGGCTCAGGATACAGAAAAGAATCAAAGAAGAGAAGAGTGTAGCATGCATGTAGTATAGGAATAGTCCTACACCGTATCGGTTGTTAACTGTGCGGCTAGTCGCGGAAGCGTAGTTAATCGTATCACATTAGTCTGAAGATCCAAGTAAAGCTTAAAGTAAGTGGAGTAAAGATATACATTGTCTAGTTGCTAAACAGTTGTATAATAAGAATATACGTATAATGCTTGTCCATAAACAAATCCCAGAAATTACTCATCGCTTGATCTTCGCCAGGATCTAAGACTACCCAGCCGTTAAAAGTACCGACTTCGACAAACGACAAGTCGCAATTGAGAATTAAAACCATGACCAAACAAAATGATGATCATACATGGCGCGACCGTTTATACGCCGGAATAAAGCTTGGAAAACAAGCTACATATGGATTTATGATAAAACAATGCATTCAATGACGGTGGATCGAATTAAACCCCAAAATATTACTTCACCTACCTAGAAAAGGTTGGAGTTCATCTATCTGAAGTATGCTAATAACTTCATGGAAGCCTTCTAATTATATTCAGTAACTCAGTCCCATGAATACCACCAGGGATCTCGTGAAACAACACACTGGACGCTGTCATTATGAATATGGCTCAAAAGACACTATATGGGTCCAGCAGACGTGCATTGGTACTACTTGTTCGACGTATCAGACTAATTTCTATTCTCAACATAAAACACGTTTAGAAATGCCACAATGATAATTCACCAGATCTGTTTAACCAAAAAATGGACACAGAATTTCACTTTATAACAACTTGAATATATTTGACTTCTAAAATCAACACTGTATTTGTTAATTGAAACTTGCCTTTTTGCAGTTACATGAAAAGTGAAACCAGGAGCTACATTGATCATCATCAAATTATGCCTTATGAAACATCTTAAATAGTGTACTACTGATATGTGGAAACATTTCCACTCACTGACAATTTGTTTTTAAAGCCTTTTCATATACCTGTCGGACTATCTAACAGTCTATTTCAAATGACAACCAATCATTGTCTACGTTCGTCTACTTGGATTAATCTAATTAGCACAATTTTGTGATAAATGTCATTGAGTACCCAATTTTTATGAGTTGCTTTACCAGAACAGACAATTTTTCATTTGTTTTGTCATTTGAGTATAGCATCCCAGTCCTATTGAAGGGGATTTGAGAAGACACCGTTTGTAAGTGATAGGTTGAAATCTGTTATAGTTCAAATACCGTCTTATCCGTGGTTCTTTGCTAAGTATAATCTCATCGTTTCTTCTTCTTATAATAAGATCTAAAGAATTGAGTCGGTCATCTCTTTCATATTGATTTGTAAACGTTATGTTGGTGTGAGTGTAGTGACATTGGGCCATAAACACACATCCCTCAAATCTGAACACGAGACAGTTGGGGAAATCGATATTCAACATTTAACGCGTAGAAAAAGCCGATGATGGAGAAGGCGGAAAGAATAAATTCGCTTAATTCGAGATCGAATTCATCGGATGGCATGGCTCGGCCTTGCAGGCGTGGTCATAGTTATGTAGAATAATTTATCCATATTGAATATATTGTTATATCTCCAGCCTAAATGTATTCTTTACCACACATTGATGGTTGTTACAATTCGATGAGTCAGGATAGACAATGCTGTGACTTTCACGTAAGATCTTATAGATTAGGCAGTTAAATCATGACAAATCTACAATTTTAGCATTATGTTCATTATTAGAGCAGTACTAATATCTTAGTAGAGTGTAGTGACTCAGTTTTATCACGAGAACACGACTGGTTTAATCAAAACAATCATTATTATAACCAACTGTACCCGTGCTTGTTTTAACGTGCTTTTGTTTAACTGTGCTAAAAAACATATATTATTTCACACTTTGATTGTGAACTCGCGCGAATCCGGTTGCGCTCTGTAACCAAGCTTGTATCCTGGCACGATCTCGGTATTCTTTCGATACCACGAGATCGTCAGCAAATATATCTCGACTTGGTCCATTAAATGCCTTCTGATATTTTGCTTCCGGGGGATTTTATGGATTTATTTGGCGCGTGTTTCTCTGTAGCGGTGTTCATATTCAACCGCGACTCGACACCACGCTACAACTAGTGATCCGAATTCCGGAACACGCCGCAACCTCTGATCCAATCACCCAAAGAAGTCAATTTGGCGAGTCTATTATTTATCTATCCACGTCTGTCGTATATTTTCATATTACCTTTCAATGTATGATATACTCGACATGATGGATATAGGTAAGAATAGTATAAATATAATAGACTCCCATGTACGTGTACCGAATCCTTGGCACTTTTTATTCGCGTGATGGTAAATTCCACGCTTTATTTGAGAAAATTTCATCTATTAACTATTCTCTTCGCTGACCTGGCTACTGGGTACGTAATGCATACGCTCTACCGCCTACCATCCAGCTTCTAACGGTTTAGTTGAAAGGTTTCCACGCCAACTTAAAAGTCGTCTTCAAGCACGCGAAAACGACGATTGGTACGAAACCTTACCGCTCGTCCTCTTAGGTATTCGAATGAGCTTGAAGGCAGATATCCAATTTTCCGCCGCTGAACTTGTGTACGGCACGACATTGCGTCTGCCCGGGGAATTCTTCACACCACGGACCAGACCTGATTTCGGCAAATCACACTACGTCCAACGACTGTCTGCATTTATGCGAACGCTGCCTTCGGTGTCAACTCGAATACAACATCGACAGGTTGCCTTCGCTTGAGAGTGATCTGCGTGTTCACATGTTTTCATACGAGTAGATTCGGTACGCAAACCTTTGCAACAGCCTTACGAAGTCCCTTTTCACGTGATCGCTCGTCACGAAAAGACCTTGGAGGTTGATCGACATGGCCGCGTTGAAATCGCCAGCATTGATCGTCTCAAACCAGCACACGTCGATGACAGTGCCCTATCTGATAACTTGAGATTCAAGGCTAGACCTATACAACCTACTAGCGGGATCCTCAAACCATCTCCAGATCCCATGCTAGATACACCTGAGACCTCATTCTCACGTCCCAGTCAACAGCACGCGTCATCTGCATCATTTACGGACGAAACGACAGTCTCACGTCCAGATCAGCAGACCACGCCGCCCGTGACTTCCGATGAGGTAGCAGGCTCACGCGATACGAACGAGACTACCGTCTCACGTTCCGGTCGCCGAGTACGGTTGCCCGTACGCTTCCGCGACTAGCCGCACAGTTAACAACCGATACGGTGTAGGACTATTCCTATACTACATGCATGCTACACTCTTCTCTTCTTTGATTCTTTTCTGTATCCTGAGCCCACGCCTCCCACCATCTCCGTTTGGTACCGTCGACTTCAGTCAACTTTGGCGAAAGCTGGACTGGCCACCCACGCTCTTGTCAACGCACTCAGTCGATATTTTGGTTTCGAATGCTTGGCACACGCTTGATCTCGAACTTTTTCGTTATGGTCGCTTCTGGTTCCTCGGCCTAACGTGGTTCCGTCCTACGTCTGCAGCGTTTCTGGTCCGCATCACTACGAACGCAATCTTCAGTTTCTGGATACAAACCACTCTGGTGTAGTATGCCAACTCAAGCAACAAATACAGCACACCGCCCCTGGTACCGTTCTCCGAAAAGGAACTTCGTTGGCAACTCGACGATCAACGATCGCTTTCCTGCTCCATCAATTCTTCCGTCTTACAATCGCTCTTCAGCCGATCAGTCCCACGATTCAAGCCGCTTTTTATCGAAAGTGTAAATCCTTTCTAGTGAGTGGCTCCAGTAGTGACTCATTTTATCACGAGAAAACGATTGGTTTATTGAAAACAATAATTATTATACCCAACTGTACCCGTGCTTGTTTTAACGTGCTTTTGTTTAACTGTGCTAATTACAGCCATTTTGTGCTTCCATTACTTTCCATCATTGTTCCGTGGGTTTTGGCTTTACTCTCACGTACTCCGCTTTCCTGCTCTTGCTTGTACCATTTCTTGGCACGATCTTGGTATTCGTTCGATACCGCGAGATCGCCAACGAAATAAATCTGGTTACGTTCAACCTTCGCCTTCTGATTTCTTTGGCCGTGTTTCTTGGTAGCGGTGTTCTTAGTCGATTGAAACTCGACGCCACGCTAGAAGAGCATGATTCTACATGAGAATTGTTGAGGTGACAAAGTAATCGAGAAGTGTGGTCCATATCATAACAAATGAAGAACGCGTTATCAACATATCTAGAGTAGTATGTTGTGTTTTAGATTTCATGTTTCAGTTTTGTTTGTTCTAGGTTAGCCATTAAGATATCGTCTAACTAGACTCCAATGGTGATCTCATGGCCACTTGATCGGTTGTTTTGTATAGTTGATAGTTGAGTTAAAAATGAACCTCATTGTTAATAATTTTCTCAACTCATTTTGAGCCAAAATAGTAATTCAGATTGTTGGCAAATCATATTAATAGTTTCTTTTAATGGTATACCCATAAATAATGAATACATATCAAAAGATACCATGGATTTATTTGCTAAGTTATATTATTAGTTAGAATTTTAGATTGTATGCAGCTGCTGAGAAACTATAAAGTGGAATGTTGAATTCATTTTATTTTGCAAACCTTGCTCCGTTCAAAAAATAAATGTCAACCTAATAAATGAAATGTGTTGTCCAACCTGCTTTCAATGTGTTTCACTGATTCCAAGCAACTCCACGTTGTATCTTTTCATTTTTGCAGCATTTTGGATGACTCTTCAGGTCTACCACATTGTACGAACATTCTGTGTACTTGAATTATTGATTGGTCTGGTTGTCAGGAGAGGCACCAACCTCGTGACTTCCGAAGGAACTTGGCTTTCAACATGAGGCGTTATAACTCTTCTAAATGAAGACATTCTAAATGCCAGGGCAGAGTTTAAATGGTTTGAATTATTATTTCTGGTCAGCGTTGCTTTAGCGATTTAGTTTTCTACGGGATGAGGTCGCTAACCCCATACCCAACCCTCCTTTTTTATCCGGGCTTGAGACCGGCAGTACCCCAGAGGTGCTCCGCATGGAGTTATTAAATGAGATATGAGTAAATATCACTATTAAAACAAGGACTACTTGTAAACAAGTTGATTTATGGAGTCACTTACTAATGCAGCTATGAAATGCAGATATTGATTTACTCAGGATAAGATCACTTAAGCAAAGGCAACATTATGAGTTTACATGGAATATTACTTATGAATAGTTCATTATTCTACAAATTTAAATAGAGATGTAAAAACCTTTATTTCTCTATTTAACTGTTATCATGCTCTCTTCGTTTCTTCAACATATTGATAGTGAGTGTCCGCACCCAAGACTGATAGGTCCTGGGTTCGAACCCCGCGAGGCGGAATCATAGACGTGCACTTTTGAGGAGTCCAACAGTAATACAAAACAACCATCCAGTGCTTCCAGGTTTTCCATGTTGGTCTAGTTTTGAATTGACTCACGATCTCAATTATTAAATTACTAAGATCTCCACCAAACTCCCTTTTGATATTTGTTAGGTCCCGACAAGAATAATGGATGGTAACTTTTGGGATCCATTTATGGACCGATACTAAACGTATATTTTTATCGTATAATTGTTAAGTAACTAAACTATTCATGTTCGTGTTTCTCATATTTTGAGCATTATTTTGGCCTATGAATTATTATTACATGATTTACCATTCTTGAATTATGCTCTGTCTATTAATTACTACCTCCCACATTCACAGACACTTTTGGTTAAATCTTGTAAAAATGTTAGTTCCTATTTTATGGTATGATGTGGTCTATATGGTTGGTATATAAACTCAGTGTGTTTGAAATATAATGTAACATACTGCAGAGTCTGAGATTGATGTTCTGGACTTAACTCGCTGGGCTAGGCGGATAGCAGTACTAATAAGGACTCTAGACTACTCGTACGGGTTTTATGCCTCATTGGTCTGATCGATAATTCACTACTCCCTAGTTAGCGGTATCGTTGCGTTATACAATAAACAGGGTACACGGGTCAAAAGTGATAATAATATTATCTAGTTATTCATCTCAAAATATACATTTATTTTCTCTAACAAATCCTTGTTGAGAGGCAAAATTCGACTCACACGTCCGCGTCGTGCCTCCTGGATAATGAGACGAATGACTCATGAAATAACGTGAGCGGTAACCCGGGTTGTGGAGATCGGGCTAATCACCCACTTTTACCTATACCCATCAATCGATTACGAACTCCACAGATAAACATAGCACAACTACATTTGGAATGGAAAAAGACAAAAATACTTTCTCGAAAGTGGTGCATGTATCATATGAAGTTGCTCGTCGTTGGGAAAACTCCAAAGGATTGCAGAAACAACCATTCAAGTCCCTATAGTTATGCCGTTCTTCGATGTAACCCACAGAGAAACACAGCACGATTACATTTGAAATGGAAAGTGACAAAATTTTCGAAAGTGGTGCATGTATCATATGGAGTTGCTCGTCATTGGGCAAACTCCTAAGGATTGCAGAACACAACTATTCTAGCCCTGGTAGTTGTGCCGTGCTTTGATGTGGCCTGTTCTTCTCCAGAAGGGCCTACTAGGCTTCATCAACTTGTTTGACTGGAAGGGGGAGGGGGCAAACAAATCCTTGTTGGTTATACGCTAATCAATCATATAAATCATTTCAATATTACACATATGATTGATATGAATGTGTTACCAAAGAAATAGAATAGCAAAACAAAAAAAGACAAATCATCATCATCATTATCATAATTAAACTTTTTATTATATCATAGAAGAAAGTTTCTCTACATAGATGTTACGTTTAAAAACAACCAAAGAAAAAAGAAAACGAAACAAAACATTTCAAATAGAGTATAATTGTACATGTAACATCTTTGGTACAATCAATAATCAATGAATAACCTTGAGGTGACGCTAAACTAACCTTGAGAAAGGTTCCACCAAATCAAGGTCACAAATTCATGTGAACAATTCGAATTTTGATTTACATTTAATAATTAAGGTTTTAGAATTAACTAATATCAGTTATAATGATGTCAAAACTTTATTTCGTCGAATGGATAAGTGAATAATTTCGCGCTAAAATTCAAAACCTTTTATCTTATACCTGATTGGTTCGTTCATAAATGATAGTCTCACCTCACTAATGATATATATATAGATATAAGTATCATTTAAGTAGTATATGAAAACATGAATACAAAATGAATTCTATAAAAAAAAACATCATTTATATATCTCTATATAAAATGTATTCAATAAACAAATTACAACTGTACTATTCTATGTACAGATCAAGTTTAATAATAAAAAAACAAATCCAAAATGATCAAATGATATTGAATTGTTTTTGTATTTGATCTAAATTGAATTCACATTCATTAACTTTTTCAATAAAATAATTTCTATTTTTAATTATGTTTAATAAATCCGCTTGTACATAATAAATATTTTCCCATTTCATAGCTTCTTTATTATCAAGATGATGATAATGATTAGATTCTGAAGAGGTTATGTCATCATCATTATTATTATTACCATTACCATTACCAGTACTACTACTACTACTACTACTACTCGTAGTAGTAGTAGTAGTATTAAGTTGATATAAATCAATGACATTAGAACCATCTTCTTCAAATCGTATATTATCATCAAATAATATATGTTGAATATATGGATCATATGGATTAAACCATAAAGGTTTCGATGATTTATAATGATAATTATGTGATTTCCAATAATTGAAATCATCTATTACATGTAGTACACCAATTTGTTTTGACCATATTTGATAAATTTCATTAGGATTATTTGATATATTAATAAATTGTTTATCAGGATCTAATAGATCTTTATTTGGAATTTCTTTTATAAATTGAAATAATGGTTCATGATCAGAACGTTTTAAATACCATTTAGTATAATCAATTGGTATATATTGTTTAGCATTCAATGGTGCTTTCTCCTGGGAATGTTTACCATGAATATATGCTTCAATAGCTGATAAAATATGTTCACCATCTTTACCATAGGTACGTATAAATATAGCAAATTGACGATTTGTTTCAATAAGCCATGTTAATAAACGATAAAAAGCTGGCATTAAATAATGATAATAATGATTATCCACATTCTCATTTATATTATTATTATTATTGTTGTTGCCATGGTGATTATTAATATTTCCACTATTTACACATAAACAATATGGTGAATTAATAGATTCAATTGGTGTTAATTTTAACATTTCTAAATATTCATTAAATAAATTACGATATGGTAAACCTTCTGGTGTTTGAGTAAAATTACCTAAATATCTTCTTATTCTACCTCTATCGGATGTTATTTTAACAATTTGTTTCTCTAATAATTTATATATACTTATTGCATTTGGTTGTGGTTGTTTAATACATAATGGTATTGGTAAACGATTCCAACATGCTAATGTTGATTTAAAATTAGCTAATTCATTTGATGTTAAATTTTCAAAATTTTCACCTTCATATGGTTGACGAGTATCCATTGGAGTTGTGATTGTTGTTGTTGTTGTGGGGGTGGTTATTGTTGTTTTACAAGAGTTAACTTCATGATCTAATTTTTTTTTAAAATAAAAAAGAAAAGAAAGTTATTGATTAAAGAAATGGAAATGGATCGTGAATGTGCACTGTTGACGAGTCTCATATTAGGACGAAACAGTCGTCCAGTACTTTCAGGTTTTTAATGGTGGTCTGACATCAATCGGTGGATGATCTGAATAAAAAAACGAAATAATCTTCACATTCCCTATATTGATAATATTTGTTAGTAAAAAAATACTGATTTTGTGTTATAAACTATGGGTTCTTGCCCCTATCAATGTTCAGCGTAATAATACCGCCAATTAGGGAACAGTGAATTATTGACCGGACCACTGACGCATAAAACAAGTATGAGCTGTATAAAGTCTTTATTGGTCTTGCTTCCCATCTAGCCCTGCTTGTTAGAGTCCAGAACACCAATCAGAGCTTCCATGATATGAATTATGTATTTCAAACATATTGAGTTTATATACCAACGAAAACAGACCACATAGTACCATGAAATAGGAACACAACCTTTGTACAAGATTTAGCCAGAAGTGGCTGTGAATGTGGGAGGTAGTAATTGATATTTTTAAATACTAGCTAAGTGGATAATGCGATAGTGTTTGAAGCGAACGATACTGGGATCGAGTCCTAAAGTGAGTATCGAATGTGAGATACAGGTACATTCAGCTGACGAGTCCCAAATAAGATGAAACGCATGCCCCGGATTCTATTGCTAGCCACTACCTATCTTTACTTATGAAACAACTGTTTACTGAAAAATTTGTCTTGATCGGCAATTGTAAAATGTAATTGTTAAAAAGTAAATGAATATCTAGTTACTTATTATAGAATGTGAATCTAATTAGAAACGTAGTGCTCAAAGCATTGAATCAGCTATTTATACAACAACTATGGTATAGATTCACAAAAACCATAGTATTAACCATATTGAGAATGTTAATTAAAGTCTGTCATTTACGATTACAATTCCAAGTGATGTGTACCAGAAAATCAAAATGAACAAGTGAACTGATCAAAATCTATCTATCTTTGTAATGCGTCAATCATTAATAAATGTAACTATTGAAATATGTAATTTCATCATAACAGATTACAATGAACACATTGACATTTTATTTAAAAACAAGTATGGAGCTGCACATACCAAAATGACCCTAAAGAACTTAAAATAACATTGACTTGTCATTTGAACACTTCTCTTGAAACATTATTTTGAGAATCAGAGAGAAATTTCTGAATATTATAGTAATTTTAATGGTGAAATTCATGATTGAGTTGAAGATAAACTACCATGGAAAAACTAGAAGCAATGGACGGTCGTTTCATCCTAATGTGTGACGCCTTAGAAGTGAGCATCCACGATCCCGCCTAGCGAGTTCGACCGGGTCTGTTGTAAGATGGTAACTCATTGAAGATAATGGTGGACGGTGGAGGAATTTCGTGAATCGATTGAAATTAGACGCTAACACCGTTAGACGCCGACTCAGTGGTCTTGAGATTAGGCGTTCGCGCGCGATACCGATACATTGTGCGTTCGAACCCGCACACATGATCGTGGATTTGCACTACTGTAGAGTCCCATACTAGGACGAAACGTCCGTCCAACTATTTCGAGTCTTCAATGGTAATATAGCTTCAATTGACTCATGAATTCAACTATTAAAATTATTTTAATAATTTGAAGCAGTTTGTAGAAATTGGACGAATAAATTAGGTAAGAAAGATAATTATTTCATTTATTTGTTAGCTTATACTTAATTATACATAAGTAGTAAGTCAGTTATTATGTAAATTTTCAACCTCTATGTCTCACCCATATACATATAACGTGGATGTGCACCGCTGAAGAGTCTCATATTAGGACGAAACGCAGGTCCAGTGACTCCAGGTTTACAATGTTGGTCTAACATCAATCGGTTCATGATCTCAATCAAAAACGTATTGATCTCCACAACCCTATACTAATATATATATATATATATGATTACTCATGAAACTTAATGATTTCACCATATAGTACAGTTTTTAGTGATGAGTACACAATACACCACGAGATAAGTACTTATTACTTTAATACATATATCTATATGTAGACATGATTAGTATATTCGGTATGTTTGTTTTAAAAGTAACTTATTCCATGAAAATAATGAAGTAAGTAACAAGACTTCACCTGCACAGAATTCCGTCCTAATCAAAGCAAACAACATATTTTTCTTTATACTATGTATCATTAATTAACTAAGCATGTATATAAATGAGCATGACCTTCTTTATTATTGTATACAGAGTGTAATTGATAAATCATATTGCATTACTTATTTATGTGCGTGTGTATGTGTAGGTGTGTGTGTGTGTTGATCTTGTTTGATACAAATAGTGTAATGAGTGAAAGAGTGATTAATTAAAATATTTATACAAGATTAAGATACATAAAGTAGAATGTACATCATTCTAGCGTTAAATTCTTCTAGTGTTCTGTTGACACCGTTTTTCTTCTTCTTCTTCTTCTTCTTCTTCTTCGTTCCATTCAATCTTCTGGTGTTGTTGTTGTTGTTGGTCAGTTTTAATTATCATGATAGTTTTTAATGCTAGTTCATTGGAAGAAGACTAGTTTTACATAATTTCCTTGTTAGATAGCATTCGTAAGTATGTTACACCATCTTGAAGTCTAAGACATTACTAATATATAACTTAGATACCTCTGTTGTAATCATACAGTACTAAGGTATCTACAAATGATCAATTACTAAGTAATGGGTAATATTTTGCTTAAAGTAATTAGTCCATTTGATAAATTTCGTTAGTGTAATATAAGAAGATAAAAATTATGAGAACTATGTGATGATACATATATTAGCGAAATACATCTAACAACAAAGGCGTATACTAAGGTTTATTGAAACTTCAATGGTTAAGATCATGAGTCAATTGAAGCTAGACCACCATGGAAAACCTTGAAGCATTGAACGGCCGTTTCGTCCTATTGTGGGACTCCTCAGAAGTGCGCGTCCATGATCCCGCCCCTGCGAGATTCGAACACAAGACCTACTGGCTTTGCGCGCGAGCACTTAACCACTAGACCACTGAGCCGGCATCCAACGATGTTAATGTCTAACTTCAATTAATCCACGAAATTGAGCTACACATCCAACATTGTCTTCAGTGAGTTATTATCTCACAAAAGACCTGGTTGAACTCCACTAGTCACTACTCTTCATTAGAAACCTCACTTGACACCTTAGTCATATAAAAAATCAAACCCCCTTTGTGTATTCAAAAAAGTTTGTTCTCACCTTAAATCTACCCCGGTAATGTTAGCTTATTATTATTCAGAGTGATGAAGTTTCAGATTGTTTTAATATTATAAGTATGGGGTTGTGAACATTATTAAGTTTTTGATTGAGATCATGAATCGATTAATGTTAGACCATCATTGAAAACCTGAAAACATTGGACGGCCAACACTTCCTATTGTAGGACTCATCAGAAGTGCGCATCTACGATTCCATTCGCAGAATTCGAACCCAGGGCCTTCATATTGTTTCTTTATTATGGTGTCGTGGCTCAAAGAACATATAATGGCGACCGTCTGTTGCAGCTATGCTCAGATAACCGCCTCTTTCTTGCTAATACTAACTTCAAGCATAAGGAAAAACATCTTTTAACATGGCGACCCCCTAATTCGTCCCAACGTTGGACCCAAATAGATCACATCGCTATCAGCCACCGACGGAGGGGCTCGATAGGAGATTGTCGCTCATTCTGGAGCACATGCTTAGATTCAGATCATGCTCTAGCATGAGCGCGTATCTGTCTGCGTCTTACTGGACGTAGGAAAGACGCTGCAAGGAAACCTCTTAGGGCCCTACTTAATGATAGTCAAGCTAAGAGTATATTTCAGGAACAACTAGGAAAACAGTTAGGCAGCGATGTATGTGATGCCCACCCTGAGGCAGCATGGAATGATATCCGAAAAGCTGTGGAAACAGCAGTGATATCTGCTAGTAAGGTAAACCACAAGGTTAGGGAGCAACACTGGATCTCAGAAGCATCTATCGCACTGATAGATGCTCGGAAACTCATTCCACCTGGCTCTGAACATAATGAAGATCGGAGTCAGCTTAAGCGCAAGCTGACAAAAAGTCTACGCAATGATCGCGAACAGTGGTGGGTAGCGAAAGCAAGAGAGATGGAAAAGGCAGCGGCAATAGGTAATAGCAGACAATTGTTCAGACTCGTTAAGGAAACCGGAATTAGGAACCCGACTGTTAGCGAAACAATCTCAGAGAAAGATGGACATATTATTCATTCTCAATCCAGGAGATTGGATCGATGGGCAGAACACTTTAGGGATCAGTTCAACTGGCCTTCAGCCACACTTCGGTTTCCCACGATCTCTAGTCAACCTGAATGGCAAGTTAATGTAGGTCCTCCGTCTCTTTATGAAGTTGAAAAAGCCATAGGATATCTGAAACGAGGGAGAGCAGCAAGCCCTGACAGGTTTACTCCTGAGATTTTTAAGGATGGTGGTCCAGTATTAGCAATGAGGTTAACCGAGGTCTTAGGTAGAATTTGGGAACTGGACGTAATCTCAATCACTGATTGTGCCAGTCTATAAGAAAGGACATAAGTCCTCTTGTGACAATCACAGAGGAATCAGTTTGAATAATATAGTGTTTAAAATATTAGCTTCAATAATACTTCGACGCCTAATCAAAGCTCGTGAAGAACAGACTAGAGAAAACCAGACTGGTTCTCGACCTGGACGTGGTTGTATAGATCAGATATTCACACTACGTCAGATTCTAGAACACAGACACACGTTTAGACGCCCCACAATGGTAGTATTTCTCGAACTTAAGGCGGCATTTGACTCTGCTGATCGTAAGGTTCTATGGCAGTGTTTGTCACTGAAAGGAGTACCAAAGAAGTACACTAACCTTATAAAGGCTCTCTACTCGAACACAACTAGTAGAGTGAGAGCTTATGGCGAACTGTCATCAGAATTGATTACCTCAAGTGGTGTTCGTCAGGGCTGTCCACTCTCTCCATTCTTGTTCAACTTTGTGGTCGACGTACTTTTAGAGATAACACTTTCCTCGTCTAGATTTCCAGGGGTTGAACTTCTACCGCGAGGTTCACTTGTTGACTTAGAATATGCTGATGACATAGTTTTATTTGGCGAAGACGCTGACAAAATGCAGAGTCTTTTGACCACTCTAAGCAACAATGCAAGCATGTTCGGCATGCGATTCTCCGCCTCGAAATGCAAAATGTTGCTTCAGGATTGGGTTGCACTGACACCCGAACTAATGATAGGGAGTGAAGTAATTGAGCGTGTCGATCGCCTCACTTATCTTGGAAGTCTCATCAGCCCATGTGGTCTGGTGTGTGACGAAATCTCAGCACGGATACAGAAAGCTCGACTAGCTTTTGCCAACTTGCGTCATTTATGGCGTAGGCGAGATATCCGTCTATCAATCAAAGGACGTGTTTACTGCGCAGCAGTGAAACATGGCCGGTAAGAGTAGAGGATATCCGTAGGTTACTAGTATTCGATCATAGGTGTCTTCGAAACATTGCGCGTATATCATGGGACCATCGAGTAAGTAACGCAGTTGTTAGGAAACGGGTACTACGTAAGGATGGCAAATCAATTGATGACTTAGTGAAACTTCATCAGTTGAGATGGCTGGGACACGTGTTACGTATGCCCAACTACCGACTGCCCCGACGTGCGATGTTTTGTTGTATAGGAGTAGGTTGGAAGAAAGCTAGGGGCGGCCAAACCAAAACATGGCACAAACCCATGAAGTCACTGACAATTAGACTGTGCCATGTTGGTAGGTGTAGACTAACTAGTTGCGAACCGCGAGATGATAGCACTCGATGGTTAGAGATCTTGAATGACATGACTCAAAATCGTTTGCAAGGACGCAAGTGCATCCACTATTTGTGTTCTCTGAAATTCTAATCTTCTGAATTCTTCATGTCCTTCATTTTCATTACAAATTTATTTCACTGGATTGTACTCCTTGAATAACATGTTCAAACCCTAATCTTTCTGATTACTACTTATACTCTTGCTACCTCTACCACTATGGGATTTGAATCGACAACTGCATCTCTGTGCTAATGTGGTATGGCAACTCGAACTGATGTACGTACATACGAAGTTTTACGTTGTTACTGACTGACTGACGAATATCAATAAATATTTCACACAATATCAAGTCACTTAATCAACAGGAATAGACCAGAATTAAGAAGTACATAAAATTGGCATTGAAAATTACTCTCAATGATTGACTACATGTGGTTTATGATAGTTTAGATTGTAAAATAACACCATAAATTGGGGGACAAAAAAATAATCAATTAACAACGTTTAATTTTACTGGATATTTGTTAGTTTGAAACTCCTCCACTTAATGTATACATTCATGATTAAACTTTAATAAATAAAACAGTCAATGAGTTGGTTTTTGGGCTAATTTATTGAGAACTAAACTTATATTTTATGCATTTTAGTCAGTTCTCTTTATTGGGTATTAATCAATCTATACAAATGCTGGGTAATTAATTCACTAAGTGAATGATTTCTAGTTAGAATCTTCAATATGAATGTCAAGACAATTCTAATGAACAGGACTGAAACTTGGAGAACCACTAAGACCATCATTAAAAATGTACAAGTATTTATAAATAGTTGTCTATGCAAAATACTCAATATCCGTTGACCGAATATCATCAACAACAGCCTAATATGGAAGAGAACAAACTAGCTTCCAGCAGAGTAGTAAATTAGGAAAAGACGTCGGAAATGGATAGGACATATATTGAGGAAATCATCTAACTGCATCAAGAATCAAGCACTGCCTTGTGGTCGTGAAGGGAAACGAAAAAGAGGAAGGCCAAAGAACACATTACGTCGGGAAATGGAAGCAGATATTGAAAGAATGAATAGCAACTAGAAAGAACTGGAAAGGATTGTTTAAGACAGGATTGGATTGAGAATGCTGGTGGACGGCCTATGGTCGTAATTGAGTAAGTGGATGGTTTTAATAACTGATTTTATATTGTGTTAAAAAACTCAGTTGCAGAGTGTCTTCAATTTAATTTAATACTAAAATTAATTGACTGGTCTTCACGGTCTCCCACACTGTCCGAACATTTCATATACTTATACTAATTGTAGCTCTGGTTGTTAGAAGGGGCATCGGTCTAGTGATTTCCGAAGAATTTCGGCTTCCATCATGAGGCTTCGAAAATTAGAGGGCATAGTTTTAATGGTTTAATTTATTTATTCTCATAAGCGTTTTTTAACAAGGTTGTTTTTTACGGGATGGAGCTGCTGACCTCATGCCCGATCCTACTCCTTCACTTGATCATGGAATCGTCAGTAACCCTAAAAGACAGACAGGCAAAATCCTAAAAGGGAACAAAAAAGAGGAAGGCCAAAGAACACACTGCGTCGGGCATCGGAAGCAGACATTAAAAGGGTGAGTAGCAACTGGAAAGAACTGGAAAGCATTGTCCAGGACAGAGTTGGATGGAGAATGTTGGTGGGTGACCTATGCTCCTTCACAAGGGGTGAAGTAATTTAGATTATTTTTTAATTGACAATGCTATGTGACCTAGTGTAAATGATATACGATTTTAATTTCGTAGTGGCATATGATCTGTATTGTCTATCTGATTAATCCAGTTATTTATTAGAAGTGCTATGCGACAACACATTAGTCAAAGTGAAGGTGTACAATTATCTCTTTCTTATTATTTCGAATTGTAAACAAGGTTACTCAGTTGAAACATTCTTCTTGAATTTGATTGGTGATAATGTTCTAGGAAAATATATGAAACAACTTTGTTTTACTGCGATGATATACAACCTATTTGAATAGCTACTTTTGCGGCGGAGTTTCGTATTGTGAACTGGATGGTTTGGTCATAGAGCCTTCATTATTCTCCTTCTGAACAACATCATCAGCATAAACTTCAGGTAGAAGTGAAGTGTTCGAATTTCTCCTCATTAAAATTACAGCTTGTCCCGTTGATCTTGACCTTGATTAGCTATCCATCCATCAATCAGAAAAACCACAAGTACATATAAGACCAAGAATTGATTCAATGGGAGATAGAATCAAAATTAAGAGGCAGATAATAAGAGGTTAACGGCCAACAATAACCAGTCAAAAGTGAAGTTAACAGGACAAGCTGTCAGTTAAAACAGGAGAAATTTGATCACTTTATGAAGTTTATACTGATGATGTTGTTCATAAGAACAATGAAAGCTCCGTGACCAAACCATTTATTTCAGGGAACAAAACTTCACCAAGATCATCCATCTGAGTTACAAATTATCTTCACTATCTCAAAATCATATGAAAACATTTGAATAGCGTTTGTTCATTTGACGGACACCCTACTAAAATATACCATATAATTTGTGGTCACGACCTCGCCTCGAGAGATTCAAACCCAGGACCTACTGGTTTCGCGTCCGAACGCTTAACCACTACACCACTGAACCGACATCTGATGGTGTTAATGTCTAACTTCGACTAATCCACGACATTGAGCGACATATCCAACATTGCCTTAAGTGAGTTACCATCTCACAACAGACCCGGTTGACCTCCACTGCTCACTGCTTCTCACTAGAACTCCAGGAAATAACTCTTGAAGTCAGTCACTAGTGAGTATATGTTGATTCATATCAGAAAGGTTTTTGTGGATGTTATAGTAATTTCAATGGATGAGATCATGAATCATTTGAAGCTAAAGTCCCACAATAGGATGAAACAGTCTTCCAATGCTTCCAGGTTTTCCATAGTGGTCTAGCTTCAATTGATTCATAATCTCAACCATTGAAATTACTATAATCTCCAGAAAAACCCTTCTTATTTGTATTCGTTCAGTGTAAACCATTTCTAAAATACTGTTAGAAAGTTATAAATCTATGTAACTCTATATCTATGTTAGTGTATATGGTGACATAATGAACATACTAGATACAATAGTCTAATGAAAGACAAGATAGTGTATGCCAATCTGACCTACAACTGAAGTCTTTGTTTATATATATATATATATATATATATATATAATATATATATATATATATATATATATATATATAAAGTATGTACAAGAGGTAAATGCCAATAACATGCATAGTTCTTTATAGCAAAATATTTAACGACACTAAGAATAATTGAATAAAAGTAAAGATATGACAATGAACCTTAAGATCTCATAGCTAACGTAATAGTAAAGTCCAATTTCTTAGAAACGAAAGTATTTCTATGTTCCAGAGAGAGAGAACACACACACACACACACACAAAGTAACTTACTTTGATTTGGATTCATTTCATTAAGAACTTGATACTTTACAGGTTTTATACTTTCACTTTGACTTTCATTTATTTCAATCATATCACTTGAATGATCTTGATTACAATCCATTGGTAAGATAGTTTCCGAATTGTTTTGTACATCATTACTTTCATTTTTTTCAGATTTTTCTTTTAATTGACCTATCAAAGAATAGATATAAAGATAAACTATAATTTTATGGTGTCTGATAAGTCTTGGAAATTAAGTGCTATATTCGTTTCCTAAGGTATTCTGTAACCCCCAAGATAGAACTAGACAGCGACCTGAACACGAGAGAGAAGACTCAAAGTATGCGAGAAGTACTTTACTCTAAAGGTTTAATACAGAAAATATAGGGTTTTTATAATATTTTAAATGTCGTTAGGTTGCTCAAAGATTCGGGAATGCTACTAAACATAGTAGCAGTATAGTAATCAGCCATTCAGAAACTCTACATGTGACGTTTCGCTTCCTTGATATTTCTGGCTAAAACTTCAAGTGAACACTGATTGGATGAAACGCTTCTTAGTGTTTCCTGATCCTTGCTTGGTTTTTGCGAGGAATTTTTTAGATCACCCCAACAGTGTCACTAAGGTGGTTTCTCATGAATAGTGAGAGAATTTTCAATGATCAAAATCAATCAGTGAAATAATGATCTATAGATTAATGCAATAATATGTTGTGGCTGAATGATGTTAGCCGTTGACTGATATAAAGAAAGATAACACTAAACTAGGTGAATAGGGTAATTCTTGGTATAATATAACACCCTGCTTATATATGCAGATTATGGTCATCAGATAAATATGATAAAATGTCATACTCATTTTTTTAATCTATTGAGGACTGACTGTTAGTTCAAACCATCGGGGATTGTAATATGCGATAATTGAGCTTACAGCGGATTTCCATGTTACTGATATCTGTGAGTGTTAAATCCGAGGGAAGATTAAATCACGAGTAACTTCTGAGACTGATTGATGGACTAATACCATCTGCATATTCTTATGGTATAACTATTCAATAGTTAGATTATGTATATTTATATTCCTCTTATTATAAGCTTCATTTTGACCTATAATTTATCATTGTACGATTTACTGTTCTTAAGCTATGGTCAGTTTATTGACTACTGCCTCCCACGTTCACAGCCACTTTTGGTCTTTATTGTGTACAAATGTTATTTTCTGTTTTATGGTGCGTTGCGGTCTGTTTGATTGATATAGAAACCCAGTATGTCTGAAATAAAAGATTCGACTCGATTCGCATATTGGAAGCTGGTATTAGTGTTCTGAACTCAAGTGGACGGGTTAGGCAGATATAAGGTCAATTATGACGCTAGGCTGCTCATATCGGTCGAACGTCATTGGTCTGGCACAGTGCTAAGCGTGTATGAGTCGTATTTTGATTGGTGGATAAATTACGTGATAAAAAGCCGGACATAAAGTCATAACAGTGAGGTAAATAGTTTTTTCAGTGATGGTAATATAGAGAAGAAAGACTGCATATAAGGATATATATATAGTACAGGAAGAAAGAATTTGTTCTGATCAATTCTTAGCCATGTCACCAAGAATCTCCAACCAATGGTTACGATAGTCACGAGGACCCCAACTAAGTAGTCTGCATTTCCAACATAGCTCAGACCAGAATTTAGTGACTTTATGGACTGATGTCACATTTAGGTTTGGCCGCCCCTAACATTCTTCCAACCATCTCCGACACTAGTGAGCATTGCGCATCGTAGTAATCGGTGTTCAAGCACACGTAACACGTGGCTCAACTATCTCAGTCGATGAAGATTCACAATCTCATCAACTGATTTACCATCATCAGTACATGATACCCTGCGTCTAACCTCACTATTACTTACCTGGTGAAACCAGTAGATATGAGCTATATTTCTAAGGCATCTGTGGTCAAATACTATGAGTTTACGAGTATCTTCTACTCTTAATGGCCACGTTTCGCAACCGTAAAGTAGAACAGAACGAACTATCACACAGTATATTCATCCGTCAATTCATACAAGAATATCTTGCCTTTGCCATAGGTGACGTACGTTGGCAGTAGCCAAACGAGCTTTTTGAATCCATACTGAAATTTTTCAGATGCAGGTAGATCAACCAGACGAATCTCAAATAGAAAGAAATACATATTCACGATTCCAATGTTAACCACTATCTAATACAGTCAGTCAGTCAGTAACAACGTAGAACTTCGTACGTACCTACATCAGTACAAGTTGTAATACCACATTAGCACAGAGATGCAGTTGTCGATTCAAATCCCATAGTGGTAGAGGTAGCAAGAGTATAAGTAGTAATCAGAAAGATTAGGGTTTGAACATGTTATTCAAGGAGTACAATCCAGTGAAATAAATTTGTAAAGAAAATGAAGGACATGAAGAATTCAGAAGATTAGAATTTCAGAGAACACAAATAGTGGATGCACTTGCGTCCTTGCAAACGATTTTGAGTCATGTCATTCAAGATCTCTAACCATCGAGTGCTATCATCTCGCGGTCCGCAACTAATTAGTCTACACCTACCAACATGGCACAGTCTACTTGTCAGTGACTTCATGGGTTTGTGCCATGTTTTGGTCTGGCCGCCTCTAGCTTTTTTTCAACCTACTCCTACATCACAAAACATCGCACATCATGGCAGTCAGTGGTCGTACATGTGTACCACGTGTCCCAGCAATCTCAACTGATGAAGTTTCACCAAACAGTAACTACTTCATTTGAAAAGTATCAATCCATCATCTCAAAATTGACTGTTCCTTTTTCAAATATCAGTTCATGGTCTCAAATTTCATTTTTCCTACATTTTACTACCAATTACTTTCCGTTCCCATTGTTTCCTTTTAGATCTTCTACTGAAATAAATTCTATTCCTGAACATCATTATGTATACTACTTATGTGGATATAAGTAGCTCACACCACAATACTAGTGTATGTAGATACTAGATGTCTATTAATATTTATAATTAAAAAAAACACACACACCTTTTCTAACCTTATTCATTTAACTAAGATGTTTATCTTAAAATGTCTTGACAAACCTTGTCACTGGGTGTTTTTTTAAAAAAAAACGTTCACACGGATCTTCATTGTGTTTATTTAGAAAAGACCGAAAAAACAAACACGAAGGTGACCTAGAAAACTTTGGGTTTTTTGAAAAAAAACAAACAAAACAAATCAACCTAATTAGTAATGGCTAGACATTGATTTGAAATTTTCATTCAAAAATTACCTAATTCATGATTTCTAGTTTTGTTTAATCTTAAAAGTCTATGTCATATAAGTTTAATTCTGATTGTGTTCAAATGATTGGGATACAAGTATCGGTTTCCATTGTTTCATTCAAGTAATGGTGGTAGGTAGTGTTGCCCAATCTCTCTATTCCTTTCCATTGATGACAGTCCGGAAGCAGTGCTGGTGGAAGTAGGCACTGATTGCATATATTTATTACTTGAAGAAAATCTATGCAACTATGATCATACGGACGATGTTGAGATGACACTTAAGTTATGCATACCGCGCCTAGTCAGTTGGCGGTCAGTATATGTAGGTGTGGTATGTACATCTCACTCTACAGATGGAATTTACTTTTAAAATACTGGAAGGTGTCTGAGCTTTCACTCAGTCTTGGTGGTCAGGAGTTAATAGTGGTTGAGAGGTTTTTGTTTCCGGTTGCTGTGTAAGTGCTTGTCGTGACGTGACTAATGAGATCATTTTGTGTATAGTGGAAACTAGAGCAGCATGTGCCAATCTGGGTTATCTTTGTGGTTTTCATCATGTTAATTCACTTGAAAAAAGTCCGGTTTAAAATGTTTAAGTAGGAAGAATTCGCCTTATACTTGTGAAATCTAGCCTCCTCGTGTTGAGGGTGTTAAGCCACTCTCTGTGTTTGATCACTGTTGTCCAAGAAGTATTGCTAACGTTCAGTGGCAACACCATGTTAGTATTGTGAAGCATCTGTATTATGCATTCGGGTAGGTTCTTAGAGATGATGTAACACAGTTGCTTGTGACTTTACCGACAAAGCTTAAAATAAAAGCTAATAGTGGCTCTGTTGTAATTTTTGTTCACATTTTTTTGAAAGTAGGAGGAAGTTCTGTAACTAAAAGGTCTCTTTCTCACGTAATTTAATAACCGAGATTGTGAGATGATTCTTACCAAAGCAATTCATTACCAATCATAAGGGAATAGGAATCAAACAATTTCAATATCAAAGTTTTTTTCAAATGATATACCTATAGTAAGGATATTTTTTTGTGGAAGTTAACTACAACCTACCACTACTCAAATTTAACAATCATTGTATAGTTGAATTCATAAGTTAATTAAAGCTAGACCACCACGGAATGCATAGAAGCACTGGACGGCCGTTTCGTCCTCAATACCACAAAACACTTTTCTGATGATAATCATCATGTGCTCACTAGTGACTGGCTACAAGATGTATTTCCTGGGTTTCTAGTGAGAAGCCGTGACCAGTGGAGTTCAACTGGGCGTGTTGTGAGATAGTAACTCACTGAAGAGGATGATGGACGGTGGCGCAGTTTCATGAACTGGTTGAAGTTTGGCATTAAAACAATTGAATGACAACTCAGTGGTCTACAGGTTAAGCGTCTGTGCGCGACATCGATAGGTCCTGTGTTCGAATCCCACGAGCGAGATTGTTGATACGCACTTCTTAGTTGTCACATATTAGAACGGAACGGCCGTCCCGTATTTCCAGGTTTTCCATGGTGGTCTAGCTCTAATTGACTCATAAATTCAACTATTAAATTACTAAAACTCTCCACAAAACCCTCTTCTGATAATAATCATTGTATAACTATGCTGAACGATAAAATTTCCCAGAAAAAAACATTTTAAAAGTATGTTAGCAACTTAAAACGGTTTTTAAATCACAACATACTAATGAGTCTATAAAAAATAGATGTTAAGTATTTTCAATAGAAAATTTAACTTTCTGATTTCACATTGAAAACTCATTGAGTACGTTTGGATGTGCACTGCTGACGAGTCACGCTCTAAGACGAGACGGCTGTCCAGTACTTCCAGGTTTTCCAGTGGTGGTCTAGTTTCAAGTGACTTTAAATATAAAGATCTCTGTATATCAAGTAATCTCTATCTACTATATTCATTTTTTTGTATTCACTATTCAACATACTGTATATACAACATACTATATATCATACTGAAAGAAATATATTAAGTATGATGTATAGTCTTCCTGTATATTTGTCGGTTTTTCAAACTTGTAACGCTTATGAAGTCAATAAAATCTTATGTAGTACTCAACAATGAACTCTTTCAGAGAATCTTTTACTTAATCTCTTCGAATATCAAACCGTCAACTTTAGCTTTATACTGCTAAATAAGTAGTATATAACGATAGTCAGGAATAGAATGTAATTCAGTAGAAGATCAAGCAGGAAAGAACAGAAACAAAACGTAATTGGTAGGAAAATGCAAGAACAATGAAATCTGAGACAATGGATTGACATTTGCTAAAGAAACAGTCAATTTTGAGACAATTTATCGTTATTTTGCAAATTAAGTTTTTACTTTATGGTTATCAGAATTTAGTAAGACGCTCTGCAAGGGTGCAATAATGAGATCACTGTTGCCAGAAGAGTAAGAGTAGAACGAGATCTGGGAATAACTGATATTAGACCGAAGGTACAATCAAGTCTGTATGGATCTTAGATTTTACAAAGACTTCAATTCGTCTAACATGTGTGTTCTCATTCATTACACTATAACTTCAAGTATTCTAAAATAATAACTCTGAGGTTCCTATTATAAATTGTGAATACCATAACATCTTTGGTACATAAGTTTGAATATATTTCAATGATAAAGAAATGAATTCATACCAAAGAAGAAGAAGAAGAAGAAGCAATTGAATGATTTCATCTTGAAACAGATTTAGTCTGAATCTTGTAATATAAACAGAATATATTATGACTAATTATATACCCGTTTTTAGATACTTCAATCTATTCATTTTGTCTAAATTTAACCAAGATTAACTTATTATTGAATCAGTTGAAAATAATTACATAATACATTTGGTTATGTTTGACTTGAATCTTTCTATTGATGTTTAAGACTGAAATTGATCAGTCTCTTATTGGTATATAAGCATCTTGTGCATATTGTGATCATATTTCCTTAATTCATAAGGAAACATGGATAGTCGCCTAATAGTGGAAACCAGAATATGGGTTTCGATCTATTTGTGACTTGTCAGCTGGATGTACCTGCATCTTAAAGTTGATATTCACTTTGGGACTCGAATTCAGTACCGTTTACTGATCGATTGTAGTTCTAAGCATCAATGGAATGATTCAAACAAACAATATCAAATAAATTTAAACTTTATCCCAATGAACAACTTAGTAGCTATCAGGACTCAGTAGCTAAATGGATAACGCAATGTGTTTGTAGCGAATGGTACTGGGTTCGAGTCACGGAGTGAACATCAACGCTGTCATGCAGGTAGATCCAACTGACGAGTCCTAAATCAAAAGAAACCCGTTCTCTGGATTTCACTGCTATCCACCGTTAATCTTTGTTTGAAATGATAGTTTGTTACGAGTTTACTTACAGTTAATGTTCAATTTAGGGTTAGAATTGAATTCGAGTCAGTTCAAATATCAGATTGGATGGGATCTTCTGAAGGTCAGTTTAGTTATCCTTCAGCTTTAGTATTTCAACATTACTACTATCTATATTTATGTTTACATATACTTCCTTTTTTCATTGAAATCATGAACCAATTGATGTTAGACTACCATTGAAAACCTGGAAGCACTGGACGGTCGTTTCGTTCTATTGTGAGACTCCTCAACAATACGCATCTACGATCCCGCTCGTAAGATTTGTTTTATTCCATGTCAAATGAAGAAATATACAGATATATGCATACAATATACTTGACTATTGTTAACAAACAATATTTTGCATACACATATAGATAAGCCTAAAATATAATTGATGGGAATGATCTCATTATTTGATAAAAACAAAAGTAATCAATTTGAATAAGTTAAATATACCTATTGTTATAACGCTCAATTTGACTTCTTTTTCATGTATGGGCGTTAATTTACCTTAGATCAGTCACTAGTGAGCAGATGATTATTATCAGAAGGGGTTTTGTGGAGATTTAAGAAATTTCACTGATTGAAATCATGTGTTAATTGAAGCTAGACCAACATGGAAAACCTGAAAGCACTGGATTGCCATTTCGTCCTAGTATGGGACTCCTCAGCCGTGTGCATCCGCGATCCCGCACCCCGCGAGATTCAAACCCAGGACCTATCAGTCTCGCGCCAGGTTTTCCATGGTGGTCTAACTTCAATTGGCTTTTGATTTCAATCGATGAAATTTCTAAAATCTCCACCAAACCCCTTCTGATAATAAGAGTTTTATTATCAAATGAATTTATTATAATTATCACTAAGGTACCTATTTATATTCGATAATTATGATATTTGATTAAATTTCCTTGAAAAAGCTTGAAGTAGATTGTTAGGTGAAACGTTGAATGTACTTGAAAATTCATTTGCTCAGAATTTGTAAATACATTCTTCCTGTTTAATAACTCACACATGTGTATGAAGCATACTTGGGGAAAGTTCCACGTTTCTACAGTGTTGAACGAATCGATAGTTCATCAACACTTTTTGTAGTGAACTAGAACATCAGTGGGAACAATCGAATGTATTTGACTCAAAATTACAGGACTTGTTAATAAAATCTAACAATTATAAAGTAAATACATAATTTGCGAAATATCCACCAATTGTCTTAAAATGATTCAGACTTCATTGTTCTTCCATTTTCATACAAATTGCATCCTGTTTCCATTCTTTATTGTTCGATCCTTTTGTCTCTCTGCTGCCAGACCTTCTGTTCACGACTAACATCCTATGTTACTTATGTCAATATAAGTAGCACACACCACATTTTTATTTACATAAAATTTTCCGAAAGTGGTAAGAAAGTGAAGTGTAAGCCAAAAAGAATATATTTGCACTATGTATTGTGATTCAACTTAATCCGTACGCCGCTAACCAGCATTCTGAATTCAATTCTGTTCTGTACAATCCTTTCCAGTCGTGTCTAGTTACTATTCATCCTTTTCATGTCTGCTTCCAATTCTCGACGCAGTATCTTCTTTGGCCTTCCTCTTTTGCGTTTCCCTTCAGGATTCTGAGTTATGGATTGCCTTTTGATGCAGGTTAATGATTTCTATGTATGTCTTAACTACTTCCAGCGTTCTATCCTGATTTCTTCTTCAGTTGAAAGCTAGTTTGTACTCTTCCGGTCAAAGGACACTGAGTCTCTTACGTGCACAATTGTTTATAAATAATTGTACTTCTTTGATGATGACTGTGGTAGTTCTCCACGTTACAGCTCCGTACATTAGAACTGTCTTGACGTTAGTATTGAAATTTTTGATTTTGATGTTGGCTTTCAGATAGTTGGTTTGAGTTCCATATGTTGTTCAACTGTAGGAGTGCTATCCTTTTTTGCCAATTCTTGTCATTACATTGATATCGGACCCTGCTTGTTGATCGATGATACTACCCAGATACGTGAATGTTTCCAAATCTCTCAGAGTTAATGTATCACGTGTGATTGTGTTGGTGTTCTCTGTGATGTATTTGAGGATCTTGCTTTCTCCATTGTGTATGCTAAGGCCTAATGATGCAAAGTCTGCTGCTACACTAGTTTTCTTCATCTGTATTTGCTGATGTGTATGGATTAGAAGGACCAGGTCATCTGCAAAGTTCAAATCTTTTAATTGATTCTGAGCTATCCATTTTATTCCATTTTCTTTCTGATGTCGAGATCATCACAATCCAGTCAACCACCAGAAGAAAGAGGAAGAACGAGAGTAGATAGCCACTGTCTGGCTCTGGACCTTACTTGGAATGCACTCGTCAGCTGTCCTCGATGCACCACTTTGCAGTGTGATCCGTCGTATGAATTCTGCATGATGTATATATATATATATATATATATATATATATATATATATATATAAGGTTGCTTACTCTTACACTTTCTCTTTCTCTCGGTAATTTAATGGATCATGAAGACGTCAAAATCTGAGGGGTAGCACGGGATACAGTGGATAGCTAGGATGCAGTTGGACGATCTAGACTTCACAAATGATTTGGATCTTCTATCGCACAAATGCAGGAGAAGACGACTAGTGTAGCAGCAGCCTCAGCAATAGTAGGTCACAACATACACAAAGGAAAAAGCAAGATTCCATGATACAACAAAACATGCACCAATCGAATCACACTTGACGGAGAAGATTTGGAAGATGTAAAAGCCTTTACATACTTGGGAACCATCATTGATGAACACGGTAGATCTGATGCAGATGTGAAGGCGTCGGTCGGCAAAGAAAGAGCAGCATTTCTACAAGTGAGGAACATCTGAAACTCAAAACAAGTGTCAACCAACACCAAAGTCAGAATTTTCAATACAAATGTGAAGAGAGTTCTGCTTTATGGGGCGGAAATCTGGTGAACAACGAGAGCCATCATCCAGAAGACACACGTTTATTAACAGTTGTCCATACAAAATACTTCGGATCCATTGGCCAGATACTATCAGCGACAATCGACTGTGGGAGAGAACAAACCAGATTCCAGTGGAGGAGGAAATAAGGAAGAAGCACTGGAAGTGGATAGGACACACATTAAGGAAAGCATTCAACTGCATAACAAGGCAAGTCCTCACTTGGAATCCTCAAGACCAAAGGAGAAGAAGAAGACCAGAGAACACATTAGGCCAAGAAATAAAGACAGACATAAGGAGTATGAGTTAATCAGTCTGTCATCAGCAACGTAGAACTTCGTACGTACGTACATCAGTTCGAGTTGCGATACGGTTAGGCAAGAAGAATGAACAATAATTGGATAGAATTAGAAAGGGAGGCCCAGGACAGATTGAGTTGGAGAATGCTGGTCGACGGCCTATGCTCCACTAGAAGTAACAGGCCTAAGTATATAAATATTGTTTTGTTAAATATGCAGTTTGTATTAATTATTAAAACCTCTTGAATTAAACACAAGGCATGACATTTAGTCAGTCACTAATTATTATATAAACAACGAACACGTGATTGTGGTCTAAAGGTTGCTTAAACTAAGTCTATATATCCATATATACAAATACCTCAGAATATGAAATATAACAATATTTAGTATCACGTAATTAGTTTATTATAAGTAATTCGATAAACAATCCAAATACAGAATTATCAAACAACTGATAATCAAGTTATAACGTTTTAGTTATTTATTTATTCTTAGCCCATAAGTAAATGATTATTGATTCATAAGTAGTATGTTTTACAGTGAATACAATTTTAGTATGTTTAAACATTCACTAGACTTATTCCATATTCATGATCATTATTAAAAGTACTACTGAAAGTCTTCAAAGATTGGACTGGGTTTTTGACTGCTTAATTGTTTCATATTTCTGCTCTACCACTGATATTTTTCTAAATTTAAGGCTATATTGAGGCGATAAGCACACTATGCACATATGTCAATAAGAGACTGATCAATTACAGTGTTAAACATCAATGGGAGGATTCAAACAAACAATAACAAGTGAATTTAAACTTCACCCCATTGCACAAATAAGTGGCTATCAAGACTCAGTAGCTAAGTGGATAACGCGATGGTGTTTCAAGCGAACGGTACTAGGTTCGAGCCCAAGAGTGAACATCAACTTTGAGATGCTGACACATCCAGCTGACGAGCCCCAAATAGGACGAAATGTGTGTCAAACTGGATTCCACTGTTAGCCACTATCCATCTTGCTTGTGGATTAAGACTAAATCGAGGTAATAAGCACAGTCTGCATAAATGCCAATAAGAGACTAATCAATTACAGTGCTAAACATCAATGAGAGGATTCAAACAAACAATAACAAGTGAATTTTCTAAACTTAGTTCATTGACAATTATTCAAGTAGTAAATCAAATATTGAGCATTACAAGAGCTTTCAAGAACTTGTTATATCTATTAATACTATACTTAATTCATTTGATAGAAGATATTCTATTCAATAAAGTACTTTCTTAAGCAAAAGTCAACATTCCCAATGAGTATTTCATATATTTCACTAAAAATTCTTAGTTTCTGTATTCATAGGGAATATCACTCATGATTTATTAAACTATAAAGTCAAACATTCATAACTGTAACTGATCATGATTAATAACCGAAACTATAATACAGAGAAAGATCTTTAGGTCTTTAACTTATAATGAATGTTTCTTGAAACATAAAATTTCCTTATCAATAAGTAGTGACAATGACAGAACCTATAACACTCTAGATTTTCTTCTGAAATACTCACTGAAGATCACAGATCACAATCTGAGTGACGAAATAGTACCTAATAAAGGTCTTTGGATCATAAATAGATTAAATGAATCAACCTGATGAAATATTAATATACAGGTATCTCCTTAATCAATCAGAGAGAAGTGTATAAGTGTTTACATCCTTAGAAACACGATTTAAAAAGGTAAACTAAATAATATAGGTAAAATTAAGAGCTTAAATTGATGATATCTGGGAAGCTCCTAAGTGTAAACATTCTCTCAGTGACACAAGACATGGAATCCAACACCATATGTTTTTGTCTATAATACAAGTGATACGTGATATTAGTCTGATACCAGTGAAAACAATGGGATATTACAGAGCTGTATCTTACTAATATGGGACTTCTCTATTTGTCGATTCCCCGTTAAGTCGTACGTTTGCACTATCCAGGGTTTGCATACTATGACTTGATAACTGTTTCATGCTCATTAGTTTTCAGCGATATCTCGACTGAGATCAATCTATGCGAATACAACCTAAAAATTACAATAAATTCCCGAAAATCTACTGATATATGACTAAGCATATTCAAGTCAATGGATCGTAACTCAAAATTTGCTAGAAAGAAATCCTTCATCACATTTAGATTTACAACAAACATCCAAATACAACAAATGAATAATATCTGAGGTCTCTATTTCTGGTTATAAAAGTGTTAATTACGTGTAATGCCTGTCTTTATAATACTTATTTACACAGTATAGACTTATTTTGTACACCTACAGTTATACTTATTCAGTAAATGACAGTGAATCAATTCCAAAGTTTCAAGTCGTAAAAGGCTAAACATAGTTAAAAAGTATTAAGCAAAATGTATTACTACTAAGATATAAACTTGGGGGAAAGAATGGAGATATAGTCATTTCAGATGTGAACTTTCTTGAAATCCGTACATTCTTTGAAACGCTTTCCTTTTAAATATCACACAACGAAAGTAACTTGTTTTATCATTAAAGTAGAATAAAAGACCTTTCAACGAAAAAACGTTCTTGTCAATGATATTATTCAACTAAGCTATTTAATCGTTTCTACTTTAAATCAACGAATGAATTGGTATTTTGAAAAATGAAAGATACGATTGTACAACAAAGTATTTGAACATTTCAGGCATCTGAGAAGGTAGCGTAATGTACGCTAGTCGATCATCTTATAACCTGGGAAGTATGTACATCGACTCAAGTTGCCGAACCCGAAATGAAGTTTTCGGGCTAACTACTAGAATAGCAGACGTCGTAGCAGTATTAGTGGTACTAGGAAAGACTAGACATCGAAGTTACAATTCGAGAAGAAAATATAAATCGGTGAAATAAAAACAAGAAAAAAAGTAGGAGGGATTCATGAGCTTAGAATCTGAGGTAAGACAAAGAGTGGATGCACGTGGGCGATTGCAAATGATTATGAGCCGTTTCAAAGTCCCTAACCATTGGTTACGATGATCGTACAAACCTCAACCAGGTAGTTAATACCCATTTACATGGCTAAGCCCGATTGCCAACGACTTCATGGACTGAGACCATGTTTTGATTTGACCGCTCCTGGCTTTCCGTCAGCCTAATCTTACACCAGAAAACATCGCCTGTAGAGGTAGGCGATGTCCCTAACACCTCAATTGATGAAGATTTACTACCTCACCAATCAATTTCCCACTTTTATTTGGTGCTTTATCGTCAACCAAGACATTGATTACTCCATAGTCCTAAAATACGTGAGTAATGGTTTGTAGACATCTATGATTAAATACCAGTAACTCAAGAATATTCTTTACTGTTAATGGTCCTATTTTACATCCATAATATAGAACGGAACAAAGTGCTGCACAGTAAACTATCCCCTTGTTCGGAAGACGGATGTTTCGCCTACGTCACAAGTGACGTAAGTTAGAAAAAGCCAATCAAGCCAAGATGTTGTCAGATACCAGACCATCAGTACCTATGATAATCCCAAGACACGTGGAGGGGTCGATGCGTTCAACTACTTCACTTCCCATCACTAATTCATGCGGTGACACAAGCCATTACTGAAGTAATTTTGAGGGAGTAAACCAAATCCCAAAAGTTCTTTCACTGTTGTTCAAGGTTTTCATAAGATTTCATCCTATGAGAATCTTCATTGAACACAACTATTTTACCTGTGTACTTTAAGTGAATAGATGAATCTTCTGGTAAAAGACCAACCCCCGAAAAGTCAGACGATAAGTGCGTTATTCTTAAAAGCTTATGTATGACAAGGTTAAATAGAAATAGAGAAAGCGGACAGCTTTGACAAACACGATTTGAAGTAAACAATTCCGATGATAGTTCTCCATAAGCTCTGATTCGACCATTAGTGTTCAAGTAGAGAGAATGTACAAAATTAATATACATCTCTCTGTTACGCCTTTCGACGACAGACACTGTCACAGAGCTCTAGGGTCAACAGAATCGAACGCTTCCTTGTGGTCTAAGAAGACGAATATAGTCAGGCGTTGAAAAGTATGTTTATGTTTCAGAATCTGCCAAAGGGTTTATACGTCCACAAATAGGTCTGAAACCATACTCTTTTGCTCGAGTTTGCTCTTCACAAGTTCCAGATAGGCGTCAAAGTATTAGTGAGGCTAACATTTTAGGCACTATATTATCCCTTTGTGACTATTACTGTAGGATTTTTGTCCTTTCTTAAAGACTGTGACGATTAACATACGAGACTAGTAAGATGGGAATTCGTCCAGTTCCCAGACTTTAGCTAATATTTTAGTTAATCTAACTGCCAAAACTGGACCACCACATTTCAAAATCTCAGAGGTGAATCCGTCAAGCCCTTCTGCTCCCCACCATTTTAGATTACTTATAGCCACTTTAGCCTCATGAAGAGTTGGAAAATTTACATCAATTCATTCGACCTTGTGGAGCAGGTTATACTGGTTAAAGAAACCAAGCACTTTCCAAACAAATTTTTGAGCATTGTTTTGCGTGGCCCTCAAACGGATGATGAAGAACGATTGGTGGCTCAATATTAGAAAGTTATACCATCTTCGATCATGACATACCTTTAAAAATCATCTAAATGGAGCATAGTTTGATAACGTATGTACTGCAAAGAGGTTAAAAACCCATCTGTTCAGGTCATAACTTTGTGTGCAAAAAGTTGCATCTAGGATCCCATTCTACTGTGGCTCTAATAAATAATTTCCCAAACTCTGTAAATTAGTTGCTAGTATTTTTTCCGGTATTTTTCTAGATTCTTAAATTGTATGTTAGAAACACCCTCCAAATCTATCAAATAAATTCTTCACCTTTTTCATACTCACCAAGTAGACAGTCATTTACCACACGTTTGAGGTTTATCTTGTCATATTCTAACTTTTCATGCATTACGCTATCTTTTTTGATGCCTAAAACTCAAACACTTTATCGTATAATTGTCTTTTGGGTTTTCAATAAGCCAGTTTATTTGTCGATCCAAAGTAGACACGGTTGCGATATCATTGATAAAATAATATTTTGTATCGCCTAAACTTGGCTTTTTAGGATGTATTCTTTAATAGTAATTAAATTGATTTGGTTATTGTGACTAGAAGTAAATTGCTTGTTTGACTTTTAATCCTTTTATATTTAAACGAAAACCTTAAGTTATTCTGGTTACATATATAGATGGCGTACTGTGTTTACAGACATAATTAAATGATATACCTGATACAATACATGTGAGAGAATGTATAGGTTTCGTAGAATTTGTTATTGATGATAGTGATCTTATATATGACCCTTTATTACTGGCTATAAGCCACAGTTTTGTATGGCCAACCTTGTAAATTTAGCATATTAAGTACCAGAGAACTTCTTAAACAGGCAAATAAATGGGAGAGAATAAACACTAAACGGTAAAGTTGGGATAAATATAGGATAGCGTTTTACAAGACACGCCTCTTAAAAAACAAGCTAGAGGCGACTTGATTAGAGTTTTCAAATTGCTCAGTGCCAAATTTGCACCTGATATGCCCTCATTTTTCTTGTCTCCCAAAACAGAGAATTTACGAGGACACTCCAAAATGTTCACAAGCCCAGAACAAATTACTTGTCAGCTGACTATCGACTTTCCCACCGAATCATCAACGAGTGGAATTCATCACCTCAGCTCGTGATTGGGGCTCAATCCGTCGACGTTTTCAAAAAAGGTTGGATCAACTGAGAGATCATCACTGCCAGGACTAAATCAGGCCCTCAAGCCTCCTGTCCTTTCCAAGCTGAAACTGAAAATTATCTTGTTCTACAATCTAAGACAAAAATCCAAAACAGATCGATATTTTGAAAACAAAAGTCGAAGTGCTGATACATTGAATTCCTTTCTTCTATTTAACTTCAAATTCTCAAAATTCTCTTTGTGAATAACCGATTTCAAGTTTTTTTATAACTGCAAAAGTTTTCGCAAACATTCAAACGTTTCGATTCGTCCACCAAATTGAGTAGACGTTTAAAGCAAATAATATAGATATATTGAGGTTTATGGCTCTTTTTTCTCAAAATATTTAAAAAATTTTTTCAACTCTCAAGAATTCAGCAAACTGAGGTTTGGGAAATAACGGGTAAAAACTAATCAACCATTTTGCTTACCCCATACAATTCCAGAAATGTAATTGTTAAGTGCCTCTTCAATAGTAAAACGATAACTTTTATCTGACAGAAACAAAGTATTCCTTGCATCAAAGTGTAAAATTAGTTTTCTTCGTGGCTTCTCATCAGCCATTTAAAGTGCGCAAAGTTTCGAAACGTCCCGCTAACAACCTTGAAATACTATTCGTTTAGCCGTTCAAAATAACAACACATTTACGTTGAGCTTGTCACTGTTCATGCTTGACAATATTCTCCGTTTATGTTTAAAAAATTTTTCAGTTTCATTCTTTTATTTCAGCGTATTGTAATATAAGCAGATGCAATTTACGAGATTTACAATAAGTGTGTATTATCTGGACTTCAGTTTCAGTTTGGGAAGGACAGGAGGCTTGAGGGCCTGATTTAGTCCTGGCAGTGATGATCTCTCAGTTGATCCAACCTTTTTTGAAAACGTCGACGGATTGAGCCCCAATCACGAGCTGAGGTGATGAATTCCACTCGTTGATGATTCGGTGGGAAAGTCGATAGTCAGCTGACAAGTAATTTGTTCTGGGCTTGTGAACATTTTGGAGTGTCCTCGTAAATTCTCTGTTTTGGGAGACAAGAAAAATGAGGGCATATCAGGTGCAAATTTGGCACTGAGCAATTTGAAAACTCTAATCAAGTCGCCTCTAGTTCTGCGATATGACGACGGGAAAAGGTTCAGATTGGCCAGTCGAGCTTCATACGGAAGCTTCGCTATTCCGGGGATCAGCTTAGTTGCCGTTCTCTGAACCCTTTCCAGAAGCTCACTGTCGTTTTTTAGGCAGGGGCTGGCCGCTTGTATGCAGTACTCAAGTTTGGGACGTACGAACACTGTATACAAAGTCAAAAACGTTTTAGCGTCGACATGACTAAAAGCCCTACGTATTGACCATAACGTTCTAAAACCTTTGGCGGCTATTGCACGGCAGTGTGCAGTAGTCTTTGAGTCTCGGCTAACGATGAATTATAAATGATTATATGTCTGGACGACAGGTAGCTCAGTGTAATTCATCGTGTATGTATCTGTACCTTGATGACCGATATGCATCACAACACACTTGGAAGTATTTATCGGCAACTGCCAGGTTTGAGACCATTCAGATAATTTCTTCAAGTCATTTTGGAGTTCTTAGCTATCACCCTCACATCGTAACGTTCTCCATATCCTGACATCGTCAGCTTATAGCAAGACCGATGATGATAGGAGACGAGGAAGGTCATTTACATACAAGAGGAATAGCACTGGCCCCAAAACTGTACCCTGGGGCACTCCACTAAGCACAGTTTCCCAGCTAGATAACTTTGAGTTCACTCGTACTCGTTGTTGATGCCCAACTAGGAAGTCTTTTATCCACATAAATAGATTGCTTCCAATCCCGACATTTTTTAACTTATATAACAGCCGATTGTGCGGAACCTTGTCAAAAGCTTTGCTGAAATCAATGAAGGCTACGTCTACAGGTAACTTTTGGTCCTTAAGAGCGCACCAGCTTTCACGAGCCACTAATAAGTTAGTGAGACAATAGTAACTTATTCTGAGACCGTGCTGCTTCTCCGAAAGGATCTGGTTTCTATCGAGATACTTAAACAGCTCCTTCCGAATAATCTTTTCCAAGATTTTAACAACCACATTAGTTAGGCTAACGGTGCGGTAATTCTCAGGTTTGTGTTTCGTACCTGTTTTGAAGACAGGACTTACTATGGCGTTTTTCCAGTCTTTGGGTAAACGACTTGTTTTGCGTAATGAAGTATTAATTTTTGTAGTCTACTAGACTTACATCGTGTTTGACATCAGCCACATAAGTTTTCTACAAACTGTGTGGATGTTTGATCGTTATACGGAGTCACAAAATCTACCTGAAATCATATTGATAATCATTTTGTTCGATTTTCAGTTAGCCTTAATTTTCAGTGTGCGTTATTTCTTAGTGTTTTTAACCACTTTCATACCTAAAAACATGCATTTCTTGTATGATTTCTTAGCCATCTACTTACTTTTTAAATATTCTAGATTCTCTTTAAAATACCTCTATATTCACACCATCAAGGTAAAACTTTCCTTCAGGCTGGAATGAAAATCTATCAATGGCTACCGACGTCGATGACATAAAGAATCGTATAAGTCGAGATCCGATTTCCCTCGAGCAAGAAATATTTCACTTGGAAGTAAATACTTTTGCCGGAAGATCTGGGGCATGTGCTCGTGGTCTATTGGGCGAGACGAATGTTTGTGCAAAATTTTAAGTTTTGAAAACTTTCTTTGAAAAGAACACTGCCAAGGTTTCCACGATCTTAAATGAACTAGTGCATGACAGAGATCTTTAATTTGAAGCTACTGAGTTTGTGAAATAGATAAAAAAACAAGTTCGAAGTTTTCCAGTAGTGCAGTGTTTTACCATTGCAGTTTAGGGAGCGTTGTTTCGCAAATATCAAGCACTGTGCAGATGCTTGAATGAACTGCTTTGGTTCAGAGTTTGGTGATTAAAAATAATGAGAATAATATCGATGACGCGAAACTTTTTAAAGGAGGATTTGTGTATCACTACATGGACTATATCTTCTTCGTTGATCTTTAATGGGCCTGTTGACCTTTATTGATCGTTGTGTCTTCAACTTTGCTTCCCTTATCACCTAGTTCCACATTGCCTTTCAGGTTTTATATTTGACGCTCAATTTTTCAGAAATGGATGCTTTGACAAATGAATATATATGTGATCATAACGCTTGAATGCATTGAGATGAAGTATGACATAATCTAACGAATGAATGTGAAACAGAATACAAAACTTATAAAATTCAGTAAACAATGACTTATAAAGGCTCAATGGTTAGTGAGTTCATTGTGCAACATTTCTCATCTATCATTCTGTTCACCTTTTTGTTATATCATACCACATTCCGTAATATTGGACCTTAAGTCGTCAAACTCATTCAAAAGTCATATATGTGTTCGTGAGTTTGTGGTCAGTTGATATTTTGTTCATGCTTTAATTCTCTCTCTTATGTTCTTCGAAGTAATTCCATTGATGTATTTTTAGAGGTAAATGCAGATGAAATGACTTTCTTCATTAATAAAAAAATATTCATGAAGTTAAACAATTTATGTGTTACGTACGTCCAATATAATTATCATTTCGAGTAAATAGCACAAAACATAAAACAATTTACAATGCGTAATGAGATAGAAAAACATCTTCCAACCGGCGATTAACTTAAAACGTCTAATCGAAATGATACTTTTTTTAATATTACTAATTAATATATTTTTCGGTTAGTCACGTTACCTGTTTTCAGTGGGTTTTTCTTTGCCCTTTGAATAGGTAAAAATGCATTAAAAATAGAAATTTCTGTAAACCCTCAGAGTTGGTACATTTGATAAGAGTATAATATTTTCCAAGAAGTTTAATTTTATCCACGTTTGTTATTATTGTATGTCTGTTTTTAAAACTGTTCAACATTGTCATTCAAGTGTTCATACTTTAATGCAACGTCGAGACGTGATATAAAGTGTTCGGCGGTTTTTTTTGTGTGCTCTCTTTTGGCTCTATTATCAAATGAGTTTGAAATTGTTTTGGTAATTAAACTCCATTCACTGCTGGTCGACGTATATTTATATTATATCAGGTAAAAAAATTAACAAAAGTTTCGAAACATTTCATGTCGCTTATTTGGGCATGATCTCAACAATCTAGAACATATGTTATTACGTACATATGTACGGGGCAACTGTTGAAATAGTTGAATCTACTCTGGTTTTAATGCGTCTGTTATTTTTGGAGCACAGATGCTACACATCAAATCTATGTTCGATAGCCATAAACTGTTTGGTAAATACGTATCTGTAACATGCAAAATTTAGCCATTATCCTTGTTTATTTCCGATTCAAGTGATAAAAGTATTTTCAATCAAAAAAGCAAATAGAAGTGCATGTTATTGACTGTTATAGCCCAAATATGATTTACGGTGTAGTCAAAATGCTTGAATATAATCACAGAATAACTATCAAATATTACCGGTTAATGATTCAGAATTTTTGTGGCAGTCTTGATCTAGTGGTACAAATATTAGGCCCTCAAAGCCCTGTATTCATATAATGGCTGTAAACGTAATCATTTGTTCATAAAATTTAAAGACAGCTTTAGTCATGGCGATATAAAATATATGTTCTCTTTTTAAATTAGACGAAGATGATATTTCATAAAAGACTGTAAAGTCTATGACCAAAGCCGACCATATGCTCAGTGGGTCACCGTAATTTTGTGAAACTAATTATTTATCTACAACTAGTTATGTTCTTTGTAACTAAGAAAGTTAGGAGTATGTCTTGGATTTGGTTGGATTGTAAGGCAAGCTAGATATTGTCATGTAACGGTGTCATACTTTTAGGATGCAACACTTAAAGCCAAATTTTTCACGTCTATCTTGGTAAATAATGATGCTTACTTAGTGGGTTTTATTGTTTTTATTTTTATTGAAAAATAGACATGTACTTTACCGTCAATTGTTTGTAAGGATTATTCAGTAATACGTCTTTTGTCAGTGTTATTTCCTCAGTGTGAGGCATTTATTCTTTTTTTCCGTCATTCAGTCTCTGTATATTAAGATGTACTTTAAGTTTTTTCACGGTTATCATCTCTACAGATGTATTCATAATTCGATTAAACGTAACCTGAAATTTAAATGTTTATTTATTCTGCAATCGTTTAAATATCGATGACGGCAAACCTTGTGCTTCTATGTTATTCTTGAATGAATTTCTTCACAGTCCACGAAGCTATAAGATTGTTATTATTTGTTTTCCTCATTTGGTTGTTTTGAGATCACTTTAACTTTTTGACTGTGTTAAGCATCATAGCAGTTTTAGCAAAGTTCTAAAGCCAAAATGTATATGCATAATAATTCGATGTTATTAACAATATTTTGTACAAGTTTGTAAGCTTGATAGCTGAAATAGTGAAGAAGAGCAAATATATGATAAAAATGTCGTATACATGCAGAATTTAATTGTATTCACTATTCGGAATAGACATTAACAATTATAAATCTACAAAATATTTTAATCCGATCAAATTATAATAATTGCCAACCAAGATAGTATGGGTTCAGACGCCGTACTCCGTTGGAGTTTCAAAGAACTGCCTTTTCTTTTTATGCCTTTAATATCAATTTCAAACGATACAAATATGATGAATTTTCACCCATCAAAATTCAAAGTCAAATAAGAACGATTGGTATTTGAAATTAAAATACGAAATAAAAACTTAACAAGTTTCTGAGTATTAGCAAAATAATTCGTGACAATATATCAATCAAGATTTATTTAGTTATTCAGCACGTTTAGCTTTACTATAGACTATCGCATTTAGCAAGTGTTTATTCATGAATACAATTGTACAGCTCAAGTAAATCAAATTGTTGGAAAGGAAAGTTTTTCGCTGAACCGTCTTTGTTAGCAAATCCTTTAAAAATGGTAATTCATAACCTACACTATGAAAAAGTATGAATATTCATCACTAAATGTTAACTATTCTTCTGCTTGTGTTTCAAACTGCTAAAGAAAAATATAAAAGAACAAATAAGTCGGACCATTTAAATTCATTATTCATTACAAAATAATTTAGCTTTTAGTTATTGAATCATTGGTAGATTATCATACAACTCACATTAGGTGCTGGATTCAGATGATATCTAAATTCATAATTGTTGTGCAACCATTTGCTTTCACCACTTCATTAGGTTGTTTTGCCTATATGCACTCGTATGTTTAACACAGTGAATCGTGTAGGTTTGGATTACCTTATCTCGGTTCACACAACCATTACTTGCATAATCTAATAATTCAGTTAACAAGATCGCTTTTTAAATCCGAAAATTGAATGAGTTAACTGAGAAAATATGCAATAAGAGTAACGTTGAATAGCTTGAATCCCATAAATTATGTTTGTAGATTAAGATACACATGAATAATGACAACTTCAATTATTAACTAGCAGAAATACAAAAAGGCTTCTCTCCCTCATGCAAATTATCATTCAGCTAGCCTGTTCCTTGTAATAATTTCATAATTCATATTAATTGATGTCTTCTTATTCAATAATTGATCTAAATAAATAATACAATTTTATAGTGGTATTTAAGATTTGTTGGGTAAGTTTATGCAACATACATTCTTCAGTATCTGAACAATACTAGGTTCCTACTGAATTCATCTAGTGCGTAAGATAAATATGAACAATTGTGATGGTCAAGTCTTTTTGATACTTAATTGGCCAATATGAATAGTTTTCACTATTAAATTTGTATATTATATTCAAGATGTAATAAATAGCCTGATGATGTGTTAGTCATATCTAGTGTAGTATTTAAATGTTTCAAGTCTTATGAACTTTCCTGCAATCGATGATACCGTTTATATATTTAGATACGTCATACAAAAAGATGATTTTAAAAATGTATACAGTATCCAAAATACCTACAACTTGAATGAAAGAAATGTATTTAAACAATCAACTATAAGAAAATGAGAAAATAGGGTTACTTGTACTTTTTAAAGCGCTTTGTACAATTGAACCCCCTTTAACTCTAGTAATGTGAAGCAATCACTATTTTATGACATATAGGAACTTTAGAAATGGTTTATTGTAATTTCATTATATCTCATTGAGAGCATTATTTTATGCTCTAAAATTCGTTGTTTTAGATAGATCTATTTATGATCATTTTGGATCAACTTTTTCCTTATAGTGATATTCGTCATCACATATATCGATTCCTTTTAACCAAATAGTACCGATTCATTTCTAATGTGAAGCAAAGTTACTGAATTCGGTTTATTATAAGAAAAAAAATCAAACAATTTTATTTTGAGATCTGGGTTTGAATCCCGAGAGGTGGGGTGGTGGATGAGCACTGTTGAGGAGCCCCACAATAGGACAAAATGGCCGTCCAGTGCTTCCAGGTTTTCAATGGTGGTCTAGCTTTAACTGACTCATGATCTCAACTATTGAAATAAAATATTCAATAGTTCCCAGTTACCAAGAACAATTGTATATATAGACTTATGTTATTGTGTTAACTATTAGTACATTTGTGTTTCATGTATCAATTAGTTAATTATATTTATTGGACATTTAATTAATGATTTGTGAACTTTCTAGAAATGTAATCAATTTCTTTTTTTAACTTATGTAACTTATGTTGAGTGAAAGACATGATCACTGATGTAGAAAGCAAAACGTTTTTTTTATTACTACGAAGTTGTTCTCTTCTTTAGAATGATTCATAAGGCATTATTTTAGCAATGATTGATGCAGAACATATGGTACTTTTAGTGAAACTATTAAATTATATACAAGATGTGTTAGAAATGGAATACCTTAGACTGTTCCTCCATCATTATTGTGAATCGTAAGTTTTGTCATTTTAATGTAATGTTGTAGTGAACGAGAACACAATTGAGGATAACCGACTGCACTGCAACACAAAATTATAGAACATCTTAGTATTATTTGAGAACCACACAGTGAATACGTCATTTGTAGAATATCAGTCAATCGTCTGAGACTTGATTGTCCCTTCCTTTTCATACCAATCATTCTTTGTTCTCATTCTCTTTTCTTCGATCTTGTTAACCTTCTGCTGCCAGTTATTTCACTTTTAATTAATGATACATACTACTTATATCTGTCAATATCAGTAGTACACAGCAGAATGTTTGTTAGACGTGAAGTTTTAAAAGAAAATCAAATAACAGTTTATTTTTAGTTTAGTAGGGACAATTTAACGCCTTGTAGTTTAGTCTGAGCTAAGAAATACTACTCATAACCGTATTTCTTAGTAGCTCTTAAGTAACATGTTTAGGAACCATATTTCTTCTTCAAACATTCCACTAACACTCTCATAAACAGTGATTAGATTATCTTTAAGTTAATTAAGTCTTAAATTAAATCATCTATACCGAAACTATTCTAAAGTACGTTATTCACATTAGTTTCTCTTGATTGCTGAGTTTTGCACAAACTGTCAATTTTTCATACACAATTAATTGAAGAAATCAATGTGTTAACGGTGGCAATAAGCCAATTGTTTGTTGAAATGATTTTCAATTGAATTTCAATCTATCAAATTGAAACTCGACCGATTTGTTAAACGTAATGTCACGAACAAGTCTTTCTATTTGATATTTATAATACTAGGATAGTTTTGTTTACAACAGATAAAATGTTGAGTACATTTGATTGTAATCAAATCAGAAATTTTCATCAATTGAAATCATAAACCGATTAATCTTAGACCATCATTAGATGCCGGTTCAATGATCTGGAGGCTAAGTGTGCACACGAGATCTAAAATTCTGGGTTCTAGTCTCGCACACGGGATCGTGGGTATGTACTGCTAAGATGTTCCATACTAGGACAAAATGGCCGTCTAATGCTTCCAGGTTTTTAGTTGTGATTTAACACTGATCAGCTCATAAATTCAACAACGTACTTATACACTTACTGAATAAAACTAGCATAGCGGTTGTGGAGATTATTAAGTTTTTGATTGAGATCATGAACCGATTGATGATCTCAATCAAAAACTTAATAATTTCCACAGCCCCTATACTAGTAGTCAACATGTGCTCACTAGTGACTAGCTTCGTGAGGGAATTCTCGGGGTTCTAGTGAGAAGCCGTGATCATTGGAGCTAATCCATGTCGGGTAGAGACAGGTATCTACCTTAGTACAATGGAAGTTGGTCGCGCAATTTCGTGGATTGGTTGATGTTAGGCACTATCACCACTGGATGCCGGCTCAGTGGTCCAGTAGATTAAGCGTTCGCTCGTGAGACCGAAGGCCCTGGGTTCGAACCCTGCGAGCAGGATCGTGGACGCGCACTGCTGGTGGGCCCCACAATAGGACGAAACGGCCGTCCAGTGCTTCCAGGTTTTCAATGGTGGTCTAACATCAATCGGTTCATGATCTCAATCAAATACTTAATATAAACTTACTGTTTTATTTTGTGACGATGGATAAAGAATCGTTAGTAATCACTAAATAACATTGATGTTTGTTTTGCTTTAGTTTGAGATACTTCAGCACGACTTTGCAATGGATCAAACCTGCGACCTTCAGAATCACGGTGTGCAGTAGTGTCCGTTGCTATGTTAAGCCCACTTAGCTTGTTCTACCTTCCGAACAAGCCAATTTATTCATTCTTCTGGAGTCACATTTTTATTTTGTCAAGTACTCGCTTATCAACCTTGACTGTTTTAATGTGAGCGTATATGTGTGCACTTCTTATCCTAATCATCACATTTCTGTAACCTATTTTTATCCGGCTATAAATATTGATTAACGCTTGATTAAGAAGATGTTGGTTCACATGCCTTCTCCACTGCACCCCGTTTCATTTCGCTCTCTTCTTTGCTTCGTTCCCTACGTCTGTCTGAGTGTATGTCCAGATCAATGAATGTTGAAAACTCAATTCTCGTATTTGACTTATTCAATTCCGTTATTCACCAATGTGAATTAAGTCGAAAATTTTATATGAGGATAACTGATATGCATATTTCGTCAACAATCATTCATACGATCTAATTGGAGTCAGATTCAGGACCACAGTATTACCAATTACGTGGAAATTCAGGGTTATACAGTTTGAATAGAGTTGAATATATTGATCACTGGATGTAAAATTTATATTTTACATTTACTTTGACCATCTTTAATGTTAGTGCTTGATTGCGTGCCAGGTCTTAAATGTACACAATTGACGAAACTCTGAACGAAACGAAACATTTGTACATTATGTTCTCGTGATCAGTGGTTATCCAGCTGACATCTGTCTTGGATTAAGTGAATGTATTTTATTATTCTTAAACAATATATTCTTTATGTTGAATATTTTCTTTATACTAATACTAATCATTTAATTCTCATTTGAATTAACATTCCTCGTATTATTGATAAATAAAGGAACTTTTGAGATGTTCATTTATACAAAGATTTATATTCGTTATAACTTGCTTATAAAGGATTTCACCAACCTAACAAGCAGTCTATGCATCTCTATGGAACACCTTTTAAGCTGTAACAAAAGCAATCCTTTCATCGATTCATTAAAATATTTGACTATGAAAAAGATGTTGTCAAGTAACTATAAATGATATATCAATGATTGCTCCAAGTATAATCCATATCTTTTGTGAATTTATCTATCTTTCCATTTGTTAAATATGCTTCAAATAATTAAATGATAGATTTCGTTATTACTTACGACTGTTACTCCCAATGAAGCATAGGCCACTGACAAGCATTCTCCAACTCAATCTGTCCTCGGCCTTCCTTTCTAGTTCCATCCAATTCTTGTCTACCCTTATGATGTCTGTCTCCATTTCTTGGTGTAATGTGTTATTTGGTCTGCCTCTTCTCCTTTGGTCTTGAGGATTTCAGGTGAAAACTTGACTTGCTATGTAGTTCAGTGATTTTCTCAATGTGTGTTCTATCCACTTACAGCACTTTTTGATTTCTTGCTCCTCTGGGATTTGGTTTGCCCTCTCCCATAGTAGGTTGTTACTGATCGTGTTTGGTCAACGGATCTAAAGTATTTTTTGCGTAGACAACTGCTAATAAACACTTGTATCTTCTGAATGATGGATTTCGTAGTTCTCAAAGTTTCCACCCAACACAATAGAACTATTTTCACATTTGTATTGAAATGTTCTGAACTTGGCTTTGGTTGACAGTTGTTTCGAGATCCAGATATTCTTCAATTGTAAATTTGCCGATCCACGCCTTCACATCTGCATGAGATCCACAGTGTTCATCAATGATGCTGCTCAAATATGTAAAGGTTTTTACTTCTAGCACATCTTCTCCATCAAGTGTGATTCGATTGTTGCATGCTGTGTTGTATCGGATAATCTCGCTTTTCCCTTTGTTTATGTTGTGACCTACTGTTGCTGAGGCTGCTGCTACACTAGTCGTCTTCTCCTGCATTTGTTGTTGAGTGTGAGATAAAAGAGCCCGATCATCTGTGAAGTCTAGACCATCCAACTGCACCTAGCTGTCCACTGTATCCCATTTTAGTGGGGCCCTTTACTTTGTCGTTATTTAGATCGGACGATGTTGTCGAAAGGGCTCTTCACTTTAGTGGCCCGAGATCTGACTCCAAGGAGATCGTAATGATGATTGTTGTTGAAATATATATGTCGCCTATCCTTGTATATAATCATCGACTTAAATCGCGTTAGTCAATAACGGAATTAGATAAGTCGAATAACGAGAATGAACTTGTGAATACATATATTTTGTATATGAATAGAGAGAAGAGAAATGGCGTGGAGTTAAGATGGCTGGTAAGCCAATTCCCATTTAACCAAGCGTTAATCAGCAATTATAGTTACATAAAAGTAAGTTACAGACATGTGATGAGTAATGGGATAAGAAATGTACACACAACTACGCGCTCATATAAAAGCAGTCAAGATTTATAAGAGGATAAATAACAAGGTCAGAATGTGACTCAAGTAGGATGAATAGAATAGTCTATCCGAAAGCTAGAATAAGATATATGGGCTTAACATAATAACCGACACTACACCATGCTTTCTCCCAGATGTTAACGTCTTCATAATCCAGTAGATCACTAGGAAAAAGAGAAATGTTGATAATAAACCACCTTACTTCGCACTAGTCTTTACTTCGAATGAATGTCCCAACTGTCTTCCATGCACAATTTTACAGTTTAATCCATCATAGGAATTCCGTATGTTATTGACTATCCTCTCAGGCACGCTATTGGATAAATCTTTTTTCTTATACCAATCTAAGTATTTGTTTATGTTTCTTATTGTTTCTTTTAATCAATAGTTTTATAACCTGAAATTATCAAAGTACAAGAATAAATCAGTAGTAAAAACAAATAAACAAACAAACAAAAGAAAAACCGGGAAAAGATAATTGACGAAAACAACTTTCCCAATTGAAAGTATAGCTATGCTGAATATTAAGGTTTAGATATAGATATTTGGTCATAATTTATAAATGATATAATCCATTAGAGGTGTGTTATAATGAAGGAGATAGGACGTTGAGATGGTGGAGAAGATTTGTAGCTTAGGTGAATGATTTGGATGGAGTTTTGTTCTATGAGCTGGATAGTTTGATCGTGGAGGTTTGATTGTTCTTCTGAGATAGGATGTTTTCACTTATCCTCTTTACAGCAAGCACTCATATTAAGCTGATAAGATTGTTATTTAGGAAAGTAATTATGTATATTTCAAATATAATAATGAAGGAGTTAGAAATAAACAAAATTTTGAAATGTACTTATAGGTTTGATAAAGTCAGAATTGAAGTAATACTTTTCTTCTAATGTCGATGATTGATAATGATGAAAGGGTGAAGTAACGATCCAACACTTAAGTGTTATATCGAGAGTTTAGATTCTTGATATACCTCATACAACGTGAGCACTCAAATACGAGAATCCTCTAAGTCATAGATGAGAAGACATAAGACAAATGAAAAAGATGCTATTTCAAACAGTGTCAATTATGGTACAAAACTCTCAATGATTTATATTTTTTAGTAAAAGCGAAATCATCATTATAGTCACCCAATCCGCATACAGGGGATTTTAGCATTTGTCCAATAGGGAAGCTACATGTAGAGATTCGGGAATATTCTTCTTAGAGTTTCCTCACAAGTTCAAATTACAAAGAATTCCACGAAAAATCTTTGTAGAAATAGAACTTTAAGAGTCTATTTACAAACAAACATATGTCGTGATTGAGGATGATTGCTTTTACCTGACAATCTGCCTGAATATTCATCAATAACTATCAATGAATCTCTTTGTTATAATTCCATCACTATTTTGTTGTCATACCTAATTCCTAGTTTTTACGACAATCGTTCGCATATTTCAATAATTGAGATCATGAATCAATTGAAGTTAAACCACTATGGAAAACCTGGAAGCACTGGACGGACGTTTCGTTCACATATTTATTAAACACATTAGTAAAAATGAGTAGGAATGGTTGTTTTTGAGCTGTAATAACATAAAGTATCAACATTATACTGTGTCCTATTTCAAGTACAAATTAGATCATATCAATTTTCAAGAAATAACTGTCTGTTTTTTTGAAAAATGTCGTTTCTTTACGTGTTTATATTGAATCCCATCGATTAGATTTTTATGGATTGGATGAATGATAAAAAACATTACTTTCACACAGAATATTCTTGAAGAAGTTTTCATAATTAACCGTTCCTTTTATCACTATAGATCACCGACTTTGGTAATCTGTGTCGATAATTTGGGGCTTAGCTAGGTTGGACAGGAACGGTGTGACCTCCTAACTTACGTCGAAATTACACATATCTAAAGTGCATTACCCTTTCATCGTATCCGGGTACTATAGTTTTTATTACTGTATGACTAAAACACAACGTTAAGACATAAGTGTATTGGTAAAATTAGATAAAAGAACAGAATGAAATAATTGCTGAATGGCAAGCACGTTAGTTAATCTTGACTCTAACGGAGATCAGTAAACTGTTCGATATTCACTGACCCGACTGCCGAATGATTTGACTAGGACCCAGTGACATTTCTTTGGCTTCACATCACTTTTAAAGTTGAATACTGAAAAGGGGCTTAGTTTAAAATACAATAGTACTAAACTAAACGTTATTCATTATTAAGTAAGTCTTATGTAGTTTAACATTTAAAAAGCATCGAAAAAAACCCAGTTTAAATCCTTATGTATAACAGCCGAATAGCAACAAAGTTATCCTTAACGTCAAGAAAAAAATATGATATGACATGACCTTAGTATAGATTTTCTTGATCAGTAAACAAAACAATAACGAAACTGACATGACGGAATAAAAAAAGGCTAAACTACATTTTAAACTTGTTTTGATTCTTTACAATGTCATGATTACCTAGTGTCATATTTATTTCTTGTTTTCAGTATGATATTTTATTCAGTTCAACATTGATTTATTTCAGTGTTAAGTTTGTTCAAAATATAAGATTCTTGTATTAAATTGTCTTAAACTAGCCCCCGAATGCCCTGGTACGACTGAGAGTGGGGGAAAGTCAATTCTCCCTCTCGAAATGCTCTCACATGGCCACGTGCATACAACCACTACCAGGGAAGCCCTACTCACTACCATCTCGTAGAGGACGTGTTCTTTACGGCATTGGCAGGACGAAAAGCGAATGTCCAGCGCTTTAAACGGGTTGGTGGACACGGAGAATCCACCTAATGGAGTTACGAAACCCTGGTTCCAAACCAGTGGTGCATATGGGCTCCAGGATTCTGAGGGAACTAAATGGCGTATGACTCAACTGTTGGTCACCGTCCACCATAGAACTGTATCTTCTTATGTTGCTTCATTGCCTTGTGGACCAGACCCTTAGTTCAAAGGCTCTGGATGTGACCTCCTAAGAAATCCAACTGCTTCAGATGTAGCACCCTGTCAGTATCCCAGCCCTCACACAAATCGGATGATTTATATGGTGCATATCTATTTGGTGTCTTCTGACATTTCTAATTAATCAATGTATAGAAATGAGTGTATTTTTAACTATATTGGTTGTCGTGTATTGGGTTAATTAATCTTTACTTTTACCTGTCTTCTGTGTTCTTACTTCTTGTCGTGAAGATTGTGGAGGTTCCTCGTTTTCCAAGTATAAGTAACAGATGACGTGGATGTAACAAATGATGATTTTAAAACTGTCATTTTCTGAAATATTCATCTTTCTTCAGTGCTATTTATAAGTTATATGAAGTGACCTAAGATGAATACGTTTTCTCTACTTTTACTTGGGATAATATTTTTAAATCTCATAATGAAATAGTTTAGGACTTTTCTTGAACTATTATCACCAAAAATTATTCGTGTTTCCATGTATAAAACAGATGCATTTCTTTTTGTTCTGTAATAGTTCAGAGATTCCAGTTGGTAGTATGGACTGGAATTACGTATGATGAATTTGCATCCTTAGTATGTTCTTCTAATATTTCCAGTGAGTCACAATATTTAAGTAAGGTTGATAGTGGGACCGAGGATGTATGTTCCATTCTGTTTAGTACTTATTGGCCGGGTGTAAATACATCCGTGTTGATGTCCACAATGAGACTCGAACACAGTGTCCTTCGCTGCAAATATCGAAAACATTATCCACTGAATTACAAAGTCCAAATGGCTACCTGAAATGCGGGTGCATCGAGCCAACTCAGTTCCAATTAGGCTAAAATATGCGCTCTGGATTCCAATACTAGTCACCTTCCAAATTCACTTAAACAAAGATGTAAGCGTTTCAAAACTACTTAAATGTAGGAACTATGGCAGAGATTGAAGTTTGTAAGTAGTCAAGTTTACAAATCGACTTTGTTGTCTTACTCTGTAAGATGAAACATATTTTATTCCAAAAAAGACCAAATTTCGCAGGGTTCTTAACCTTATCAGATTATACATTAATAAAGGAAGTTCTACATAAACTGACTGCTGACTGAACGATATTATTAGCACAAACTTCAAATAGAAGTAAATGTTAGTACATTTGACTAAACATGAATATTAGGATATCACCTTTAATCTTTAGTATTTAGCTTGAAGGTGTTATGTGAATAAGAAATGTTTCTGTCGAATTCTATGCTCTGAATTAGCATTATGACCCGATAGGGATGTCAACCTGACTTTTCAATCTTTACGGATGGTTTTATCAGTTTTTGTTACGATGTGGGTTTTTTGAAAAGGTATATCGCGCGCGAGCGGCTAATCTCTAAACCACTGAGATGGTATTCAACAGTGCTAATGTTTAACTCCAACCAATCCACAAAATTGCGCCACCGTCCACCAACGTCTTCAGTGATTTACTGTCTCATAACAGGCCGTTTGAACTCTACTGGTCACCGTGTCTTACTAGAATTCCAGGAAATAACGCTTGAAGCCAGTCTTTAGTGAGCACATGATTATTATCATCAAAAGGAGATTTTGGTAAAGACTGTAGTAATTCAGTTGTTGAGTTCAACAGTCAATTGAAACTAAACCATCATGAGAAACCTGGATGAGCACTGTTGAAGTGTTCCATACTAGAACAAAACGGCCGTCTAGTTCTTCAGGTTTTCCATGTTGTCTTCCTTCAACTGACTCATGAATCCAACTATTAAATGAAAACTAAGTTATAATAGTAATATAAAGACTAAATAGTTTTTGTAACCTAATTCTATCCAACATAACGATTTGTAAATAGAAGGCAAAAAAACATAATTTGTATTTGTTTGACTTATCAACTGACTAACAAATAAATTGTTATTGAACTATGTTTGAATGTTTGTTTGTTTGTTTTTCAAAAAAGTCAATGAAATGGTTACTTAGTTACTTATTTACTTGACGAGACTATAATCTATGAACGAACCAATCACGTATAAGATAACAGGTCTTGGAGCGAAATTCACCTATCCATTTGACTAAATAGATTCATGGCATTCTAGCTGATGTCACTTCGTGATGAAAGCCTTAAGTCTGATTCATAACCTTAATCATCAATTGTAAATTATAATTCTATTTCCTCACACTGGCTTATAACCCTCATTTGTTCCTAGTCATTAGGTATACACTCTGAAGGTCAATCTAGTGACACTCAAAGGTCGTCCATAAATTATAGTCCCACTGTTTACTTTACTTACTTACACCTGTTACTCCCAATGGAGCATAGGCCACCGACAAGCATTCTCCAACCCACTCTGTCCTGGGCCCTCTTTTCTAGTTTACTAACATACATTTACATAAATGTATAAAGTGTCTAACAAATGCCTTCCTAAATTGATATATATTTATCACTATTATACAAGTATGAGAATCTGTCAAAATTCCGGCTAGAATATTAAAATTTTAAAGGGAGATATATATGTATTGTATTTGGAGTGTATATATAAAACAAATGAGGTTGTCTTCAACACTGTCATTACAACTGGTTTATATGGATACAGATATATTTTCTTTGTAAATCTATATATTGCATGTTCAATGGTTATAATTTAAATAAAAAGGTCAGTAATTTATTGATGTATCGATTGTTTGAATCTCCCTGGTGATGTTTAAGATTACAATTGATCAATATCTTATTGACATATGTACATCCAGTGTGGATTGCCTTGATATTATCTTCAGTTACTAGTATTATAAGTAAAAATGGATGGTGACTAGTAGTAGAATCTAGAACCAACGTTTGGTCCTATTTGCGAATAATCAACTGGATGTACTTACATCTCAGAAGTGATGTTCACTCTGGGATTCATAACCCAGTATCATTCGCTTCAAACACCAGTTCCTTACCCACTTAGATACTGAGTCCAGATAGCCACTAGCTTGTGCAATAGAGTGCGGTTTTAAATCGGCTTTTTACATCGGTTGATTGAATCTTTCCATTGATATTTAGGAATGCAATAAAGTGAGTCTCGTCTGATCCAGCTGATTAGTCCCAAATAAGGCGAAATGCGCGTCATGGATTATTCTGTTAGTCAACATCCATCTCTGTTTATAAAGGTCAACAATTCATCAATTTTTTCAAGAAAATAATCATGTGAGAGGAATTCCGGGTTATTGTTTTCTTTTATCAATTTGAATGATCTCAAAATGTTTTAATTCTGTGATCGTGCTTTTACTGATATTAGTTATGCTTTAAGGTATTTAGTTGAATTCATGAGTAGACTATCATGGAAAACCTATCAATACGAGACAAAAATTCATTCATTTCTATGGGATGTAAAAAGGAAGAGATAGACATACATACGGTGAAATCATCCGCATATTTCACGTGTTTTATGTGGAAGATGGCAGATCATGCAAAAAAACAGAGAAAAAAAGAGGTGAAAGAACAGCTCCTTGTGGTACACCTTCATGAGACAGTAGAGACTCTGAACACTTTCCTCCAAACACAGTGTACTGTTCCCTTCCAGAGAGGTAGGAACATAGCCAGTTGGTTATCCAGCTGTCAGTGTTGGCGATGATTAACTTGTTAATTAAACGTTGTCTTGGTATAGAATCAAAAGCTGAAGTATAGTCCAGAAAAGCGCATCGAACATACTTCTGACCCTTTTCTAAGTTGAACACTATGTTGTGATGCAGAACAGCAACAGCATCTAAAGTGCTTCTTTCGCGTCTGTGAGCAAACTGATATGGATCAATATGCTCTTTTGTCGCAGGCTGAAGTGGAAGTATTAATAATTTTTCCATTGTTTTGAGGTAGGATGAAGTTATTGCAATAGGTCTAAATTTCACATTCTTATCACCAGATACTTTCTTAAGTACAGGGATTGTCTTCATCTTTCTCCACATTTTCGGTATAAGATTAGATGAGAAGGATATGTTAAAGATAGCTGTGAAAGGATAACATAGGACGTCAGCACAATTTTTAAAAAGGAGGTTTGGGATTGAAGTTAGATATTAACATTGTTGGATGCCGGCCCAGTGATCTAATGGTTAAGCGCTCGCGAGGGGTGGGGAGGACGGGATCGTGAATGTACACTTCTGAGGAGTCCCACGATAGAACGATACGGTAGTCCAATGCTTCCAGGTTTTCCATAGTGGTCTAGCTTCAATTGACTCATGACTTCAACTAATGAAATTATTATTATTATTATTAGCTTTATTCATTATTATACTCTTGGTACAATAGAAAATTCTCAGAACAAAGTATTTCAAAAAGTTTCCTTTTCTTATTTCTTGATCGATCCTTACGATTACTATTGAGTAGTCTCCAGTTAGATATTAGCAGTTCAAGAATCAACGTCTGAAGAATGTATATTCTTTTCGTTGCATATGACCAGCAACACCGATATCTCTGATTGAGTCTTTTGTAATTTGTACAACGAAAGGTTGTACACTTTTCAGTAACCCACCTCAATCAATTATGTAAATCATAGACATAATAATGTATTAAAACAAGCAAATAAACGAAATTAGATAACTTGTTGAAATATCTAGATGACATGAATAGGTAACCCAGATATTCAATCAGGCCACTATTAATAATGACCAATTTGTCTTGGAAACAAACATCATCCATAATCCGAACTGAATATATACAATTGTCATACACCCTATCTATATACACCTATCTACAGAATATTTACAATTAGTCACCTAGCTAATTAACATTTCTTTTTCGCCAATTTCAATAATCATCTTTATCTTCGAATACCGATTTTTTCACTATTATTTTTCTCTCAGAACTTTTCTACAAAAAAGAAAACACCATGAAACATAAACGTAGACAAATTAGTACCGAATCAAATCAATGTCAATCTGATGTTACAAATGGTTTATTATTACCTGTGAATGAAATCATTGAAATCCCAATTGAAACTATATTAACACCAACGCCACCACCAACGCCACCACCAACACCACCAACAACAACTACGACCCCAACTGTAACCATCAACACAATGCAGAGTTGTACTGAGAAATATAAACTATTATTTAGTAGAATATTAGATTGTAAATTATTTCACATGATTATTGTTGGATTATGCGCATTAGATGGAATACTTGTTATATGTATGCTTCTATTAGAAATTGAATCATTAAAATTAAAGGTAAGTAATTTTTAATATCACTATGGAGATTTACATAGATTGTTAAATGTTACTAAGATCATAAACCAACTGAGTGAGACGTTATGACAAGTAGAGTTGAGTCATGTCCGGATTTGAAGCAATTACGCACTTAAGTCAATGGAATATAGTTTAGCAGGATCGTGAAATGATTAAAATTAGACATATACATCATAGAATTACTTCTCAGTTGTCTGAAGGTTATTCATTCACGATCAGATCGAAAGTTCTGTATTCGACTCATTGTCATGAAATTCTGAGTGGGTCATTCTGAAGAGTATTACAGTAGAACGAAAGGCTAGTTCAGTGCTTCCTAGTTTTATTATTTCTTTTTTTATTATTAGAAGCTTTATTCAACATTATATTTTTGGTACAACATAGAATTCTCAGCATAAAGTATTTCAACAAGTTTCCTTTTCTTATACCTTGATCTATTGTGACGATAAATTTTGAATGACGACCGGTTAGATGTTAGGAGTTCGGTAATCCACATTTGATTAATGTTTATTCGTTTCAATGCATATTGCCAGCCACCATGATGTCGCTGATTGTGCCTTTTTGTATCACGTATAGCGAAAGGTTGTAAACTTTTCATTGAGCATCAAAGTTCATGATCTTAATAATTTTAATACGTTGTTTTGTATTGCATTTTTATCATTGACAAAGTGAGTTGGTGCTTTGTTTGAAAAGATTACGAAATTGCCTAAATCTGTGAACGAAACAAAGAATCATTGACACAACGACAAGACAAGCTAAACTATTTCGATGCGTTCCAACCCTACTAACTAGAAAGAGAAGACCATACTCAGATGAGGGAAAGGTATACTCCACAATCAGCTAGAAGCGCTAACAAAACAAACATATATATATATATATATATATATATATATATATATATATATATATATATATATATATATATATATATATAGGATAATAAGATCCTTAAGAAACGTCACAAAATAGCATAATAAAAGAAGTAACAAACTAATGACATTTACGGTCTTTCCAACTGGAAAATACAATCAAAAGATAAAAATGAGCGCTTTTGGCGCGAAAACGACAAATTCAAACTTTTGAAATAAATTCATATCATTTAAAACAACGAGCAATTTCGTTTGACATTTTAGGATTTTTAGGTTGATAATGATTTTCCTGTATTGAAACATAAAATATGAACATTATTATCATCATCATCATAATCGACACAATTTATTTTTATATTGCGTGATCATCCTAGTCTAATACACGATATACAGGCTTCTTATCTGTGTATGTGTAAGCCTGATGTTTGATTGGAAACGACCCAAAAGTAAGTAGGAAACTTTCACGGGCCGACAGAACTGATAATTTATGCACAACTCATCCATAAACACAGATATGTATCTTAGAAAAAGGGGGGATCTCTTTACTTAAAAAAATAAAGTCGAATCTTCATTACTAGTGTATGCACTTAAGTAGTCTCCACCAGTCATTTTTCTTATATGTAATTCGTTTGTAGTATCACTTATCATATAAATATATAGGACATTTGTTAAGTTAAATGCCATTGAAATAATACTAGTATAAATGTAATGTCTAAATATCGGTTATACAATGTAGTAAACAATCCAATCATTCATAATGAGTATAAAGGTCAACACAAATATAAATCGGTCTAAATTATTACGTCACACTGGTACAGTAAGACGAAATTAACGAAATCCTTGACTTTCCTTTTTAGTTCTATTCATTTTTTTGTTCAATCTTCTCATGTCTGTGTCCATTTCTCGACGTAATGTGTTCTTTGGTGTTGGGGATTTCTAGTGTGGGCTTGCCTTGTGACGCAGTCGACTGATTTCCTCAATGTGTATCCTATCCACTTCCAGTGCTTCTTGTTGATTTCTTACTCCTCTGAGATTTGGTTTGTCCTCTCCCATAGTAGGTTGTTACTGATCGTGTTTGGTCAACGGATTCAAAGAATTTTTTTGCGTAGACAACTGTTAATAAACACGTGTGTCTTCTGGTTGATAACTTTCGTAGTTCTCAAAGTTTCCACCCAACACAATAGAACTATTTTCACATTTGTATTGAAATGTTCTGAAGTTGGTTTTGCTTGACAGTTGTTTTGAGATCCAGATATTTTTCAATTGTAAATTTGCCGAGTCACTCCTTCACATCTGCATCAGGTCCACCGTGTTCACCAGTGATGCTACTCAAATATGTAGAAGTTTTTACATCTTGCAAATATTCTCCATCAAGTGTGATTCGACTGTTACATGTTGTGTTGCATCAAAGAATTTTACATTTCCCTTTACGTATGTTGAGACTCACTGTTGCTGAAACTGATGTTACACTGATCGTCTTCTGCTATATTTCATTATAACTTCTACTATATGAATTAAGAATATCTATTTTTGAATATAAAAATCTTATTTAAATTAAATAAGATAAGATTTATCAACAACAAAAAGAAAAATTTCACAGGTTGAAATCATGAGTCAGTTGAAGCTAGACCACCATTGAAAACCTGGAAGCACTGGACGGTCGTTTCGTCCCAGTATGGGACTCCTCAGCAGTGCGCATCCATGAACGACAATGGTGTTCGGTGGCGCAACTTCGTGGATTGGTTGAAGTTAGACATTAACACCGTTGGATGCCGGCTCAGTGGTCTAATGGTTAAGTACTCGCGCGCGAAGCCAGTAGGTCCTGGGTCCGAATCCTGCGGGGGGCGAGGTCGTGGATGCGCGTTGCTGAGAAGTTCCATACTAGGAAGAAACGACCGTCCAGTGCTTCCAGGTTTTCAATCGTGGTCTAGCTTCAATTGACTCATGATTTCAAGCAGTGAAATTTACTAAAATCTCCACAAAACTCATTCTGAAAAAGAAAAATACCCAAATGTTTTTATTTCAGTTTTTATGTTTTCATTAAATTTTCATTATTTTTCTTTTCTCTTCTTTTAAACATTCATATGAACTCAGATTAGAAGAAAAGGAAAGAAACAAAAAAAATTCTCCAGTTAATGAAACATTCCTCATTTATATTAATCTGTGTTATTAGTTCAAATATCTAGGTGATTCATAATAATAATAATAATAATAATAATAATAATAATAATAATAATAATAATAATAATAATAATAATAATAATATTACTAATACCAATAATAATAGTAATAATAGTAATAATAATAACAGTAATAATACTAATAATGATAGTAATAATAATAGTAATGGTAATAATAATAATAGTGATAATAATGATTTACTAATAATAATAATAATAATAAACTCATATTTGTACTCATAACTTATCATTATTATTAATCTCTGTGCTAAAAACCGTTTTCTATTTAATAGAAAATTAAGGTGATGATGTAATACAAAACAAAACAAAATGAGAAAAGAACTAATTCAGGAAAGAAAAAAAAATATACTTTTCTTTAATTAATTAGTTTTTCGGTCAACATTTTTTTCTTTTTCGTTTTCTTTATTCTTTTTTGTGATTCTTTATTTCTTTTCTTTACTTTTCTTTACTTTACTTTTCTTTTCTCGTTTTTTTTCGTTATCTCATTTATTTAATTCTTTTTTCTAAATTTATCTAATCTGTTTTTAATCTTTAATTAACTTGAATAAAACAGGAATAACAATAATAACAGCAACAATAACGGGAAAGCAGAAACGCACACACACACACACGCGCAAACACGCACACACACGCACGCACACGCGCACACAGTTTGAATCCTGAAAATATAGGTCAATATTGAATAAAAAATTTGAATGCACGAATTTGTTTTAATATTTAGCCGTTTATTATTGAATTTCGAATGGCAACACGAAATGTTCAGGGTTTACTTTAAACAATGTTAAATGAAGATTAAAGATGAGAAATTAAAAATACATAAATACATAATGAATTTTAGTTGTTAATTATAGTTTATTAATATGAAAATGAAATTTTAATTATTTACTTACTTACTTGAACCTGTTACTCCGCAAAGTAGTATAGACAGTCGATCAGTATTCTACAGTGCATCCTGTGCTGAACCTTCATTTTTAGTTCTATCCAAGTGTTGTTTCATTCTTCTGATGTCGGTATCCATTTCTCAACGTAATGTGTTCTACTTTGGTCTTCCTTTTCTCCTTTGACGTGGTCGTTTTCTCCTGCATTTGTTTTTGCGTGTGTGATAGAAGAGCAAGATCATCTGCGAAGTCATCCAGCTGTATCTTAGCTGTCCATTGTATCCAGTGCTTCCACTCAGATGTTGACGTCTTCATGATCCAGTCAATTAGTAGGAGAAAGAGAAAGAGTGAGAGTAAGAAACCTTGCCTGATACCAGTCTTTACTTCGAACGAGTCTGTAAGCTGTCCTCCATGCACGATTTTGCAGTTTAATCTATCATAGGGATTCCGTATGATATTGACTCTCTTCTGAGGCACGCCGTAGTGTCGAAGAAGTTTAAAATATCATCAGATACAATCAAACAAGTTTCAGTATATTATTGAATGATTCAATTTATAGATATTGCTTAACAGTCCAGAATGTGAACTATTAAATTGGTGTATATTCATATTAACCCTCTGAAAGATTTTCGTACAGTTTCACGAGGATTCCTTTATACAATTGACTGAGCGCTGAGTGCTGACTATTATCATAAATTTGTTTGTCAAGATCAATGTATTTTACTTCGTTGATTGAAGGGAGATTGGTTTTGAATATAGTGATCTTGAGTGCTGCTAGAGTTATGAGAGCGGTTATCACTTCCCGGTTGTCCACACTGTTGAACTGTTCTTCTAGAAGTACCTGAAGAGGAAATTGGGTTAGAGGTCATCTTAGTGACCTGGGAGCGTGAGCACAGTGCCCAAGGGACAACTGGTTGAGGTCGGTCACACACGACCTTTCTATAGGTGATTTTCGTGTTAGCTCCGTACTTGTTGAGACCTTACCGCCGGAGACGGATATCCGTGGGATAAGGCGAGATGTGCATTTTTACGGTCGATCTTTTCTAACCCCACCCCTCCTTGTGGGAAGGCAACATCGCTGCTATACTGGCTGTCTGAAGGAAACAGCTCACTGCTGTCACACCTCTGTACATTCAGCAGTACGCCTTCGCCTTCAGACCTTGAGTTTGTTGCCTTTAGTCTTACCGTTCTTCAACCGACCTATCTGACATGGCAGGTCCTTAAGAAACGATTGTTCCAGCTAGTATAGGTCTATTAGTTCATTCCTATAGACAAACTCGACCAACACATCAAGGTAGCAACAACAGTTCAAATATAAAATCTAATGATAGTTTTATGTGAGTTACCTACATCAACCAGTATGTACAATGCTAATTCATCAAGAAAATTTAACTTATCTTTATAATTCAGACTTGTTTAACATTGTGAGATAGTACCTCACTGAAGACAATGGTGAATGTGTCGCTCAATTAGTTGAAGTAAGACATTAACACCGTTGGATGCTAGCTCAGTAGTCGCGCGTGAAACCAGTAGGTCCTGGGTTCGAATCTCACAATGGGCGAAATCGTGAATGCTCACTGCTTAGGAGTCCCACAATGGGACGAAACGGTTGTCCAGTGCTTCCAGGTTTTCCATAGTGGTCTTACTTCAATTAACTCATGATCTTAACCATTGAAATAACGTTTAAAACGTTCAAAACTAAAACATACTGCATATTCTCAGAATGTGTTTTGTGGAGATTTTTAGAAATTTTCCCAGATTGAACTCATGAGTCAGTTGAAGCTAGACCACCATTGAAAACCTGGAAGCACTGGACGGCCGTTTCGTCCTAGTATGGGACTCCTCAGCAGTGCGCATCCACGACCCCGCACCACCCGAGGCTCGAACCCAGGACTGCATATTCATCTGAATATAAAAATTTTCTTGTGATTCTATTACATAAAAATAATTTAAACAAACATTAAAACTGACCTCTTTTCCCTTTTTTTTGGTTTTTCTTTCCCTCCCTCCCCTCTCTCCTTTTTTTTCCCGATAATCCTTTTTCATAGCCATGCCCATTACGTTATCGTCTTAATTTCACTTCATTTATATTTGAATGTATTAGTTATACAATCATTTTATTATTTCTTATTGAAATTCCAATTAAATTATGGACATTTGGTTATCAATTTTATCAATATCAATGGATTGAATTATTAGATGTATGCGTATGTATAATTAGTTTTACAGTAGATACATATAATATCCATCGACATATTACAGAAACTAAATTGAATAAAACTATGAATGAATATTCAATAGATGATAATCTGGAACAAACATTGCATACAACAATTGCTGATGCTGCTGGTTTATTAGTATTATTTCGTCTATGGCGTGTAATACGTATTGTGAATTGTAAGTTTGTTTGTTTGTTGTTGTTTTGTTTTGTTTCTTTATTTGTTTATTATTAAAGTTGGTGAACTGTTTAGATGTCTTAACTAAAAATCAGCTTCAATGGGTTGGTGTCTGACGAAATCTCAGCACGGATTCGAAAAGCTCGCTTGGCTTTTGCCAACTTACGTCACCTTTGGCGAAGGCGAGATATCCGTCTATCAATAAAAAGACGAGTATACTGCGCGACAGTCCGTTCTCTTTTAATTTACGGCAGCGAAACATGACCATCAAGACTAGAAGACACTCGTAAGCTACTAGTATTTGACCATAGATGCCTTTGAAATATTGCTAGCGTCTGCTGGGATCACCGGGTAAGTAATAGAGAGGTTAGACGCAGGGTATTAGGGAATGATGGTAAATCAGTTGATGAGGTTGTTAATCTTCATCGACTGAGATGGTTGGGCCACGTATTACGTATGCCTGAACACCGATTACCACGACGTGCAATGCTAACGGGTGTTAAAGATGGTTGGAAGAAAGTTAGGGGCGGCCAAACCAAAACGTGGCATCAGTGCCTGAAGTCACTAACTTCTAGTCTGAGCCATGTTGGTAGATGCAGACTACTTGGTTGGGGTCCGCGTGACTATCGTAACCAATGGTTGGAGACTCTTGGTGACATGGCTCAGAATTGATCACAATGGCGTCGGTGTATACACTCCGTCTTCCCTTAAACTAAGAGATTAAAATCGCTTCATATCATTCTTTCTATGAACTAATTCCTTCTTCCTGTACTATATCCTTAAATGCAATCCTTCTTTTATATATTACCACAATTGACTTAACCACTCCTATGAATCCGGTGTTCATCTTACTGTACTAATACGGTATGGCAACTTGTACCGATGCATATATGTGCCTGGTCCTACGGTGTAGCTGACTGACTGACTGATTTAATAGTCGAATTTATGAGTCAAATAAAGCTAGATCACCTTGAAGAAATTGAAAGCACTGGATGGCCATTTCGTTCTAGTATTGGACTAGTCAATATTGTGTATCCAAGACTCTTCACGCGGGACTCGAACCCAGCACCTAGGGTCTCATGAGTGAATGCTTAACCTCTAAACCATTGAGGTGGTCAACATCCAAAGGTGTTTATATCTAACCTCAATCAATCTACGACATTGCGCAATCATCTTCTATCGTACTAAGGTAGATACCTATCTCTACCTGACACGGATTAGCTTCGTTGGTCATGGCTTCACACTAGAACTCCAAGCATTCCCTACGAAGCTAGTCACTAGTGAGCATATAGTAATTATCATTAAGGGGTTATTCAGATTGTTAAGTTTTTTGATTGTGATAATGAACTGATTGATGTTAGTATTTATCAATCGAGCTTCCAATTATAGTCTCTACAAAACAATACGATATTGAACAACAGTAAAAGATATTCAGTCAGACAAAAAGAATATAGTAAAACCTCATCAGAAGTATACTCGGGTAAATTTTGTCAGAATCTTCATTAGCCCATAGTCATAAGAAATTAATAAGGCAAAACAAAGGAACTAATGTAATATCTATATCATTGCTTGTAAAAATGATGAATATAATCCGAAAAGAACAAATGGTATTAGTAAATCAAAGGTATGAAATAATTTTAATCATAAATTTTTTATTACGAAGAGATTCATGATCAAGAGGACTAACTAGTCTTGAACAGATTAAACCATCAATTACTTCAATTATAATATGATGTAATCTTTTAGAGGTCAAGCATTCGCGCGCCAGATTGAAAGCCCTGGGTTCGGATCCCGCAAGTGGGATCGTGAATGAGCAATGCTGAGGAGTCCCACAATATAACGAAACGGCCATCCAGTGCTTTTAGGTTTTCAATGGTGGTCTAACATCAATCGGTTCGTGATTTCAATCTAAAACATCTTAAGCTATGACAATTTGTGATCCATATAGTATCAGTTCTCTGAAGATTGTAGGTATACCCTGAAGGGGGGAACGAGTACCAATTAGTATAAGGTGTAGATCCAGGGTTTTCTTCCACTTCATTTAATATCAATTTCAGTAACAACTAAATTATCAATAATAAAATATCTCCTGAAATCAAAAATAACTTCATATGACAAAATTTTGTTGATATTTTGTCAAAAGTGGTTTTAGAACTATGAATCTTATTCTGTTTAATATAAGATCATAAACCAAATTCTCTATTTTCTTTTATATCAATACATTGTATTTCCTCTTTTTAGCTATCATTGTTTCTGTTACTGCTACACATGAAAGAAATATGAAATCATTAAAAGAAGCGCATCATATTTCATTGAAACGTATTTATGAATTGGAACAATTACTTCAAGATAATAATATATCAATACCTTCATTAACACCAAAGAGTCAATCTATATTAGCAAAAATATTTTAAACTTCAATTGAATTTATCATAAAATATTTTATCAAAATAAATTTTGTCATGATTTTCAAATTTTCGCGATAAAAAATACTCTTCACTATATTTATATTACTTATTATCATAATTAAGTAGTATGAATTATATGTGATATTTTACAATGAATTATGTGTTGTCTTTTATAGCTTCATTTTGTTGACTTCTTTATTTACCATTTTAATTAGAATTCCATATTTCTTCCTTCTAATATCTTTAGATATACATAAATAATAATGCATAGTAACAGGAATGCATTCGTGTGATATAAGTTCATTATAGTATTCAGTCTTTTAAACCTGTTCTCATTATTATTGTGAACAAATTCAACTATATTATTATAATGACTGATTGATTTTGTCATATAGATAGATGTTCAATGATCATGATGGTCATTTGTTAGAATAAAACAACGATTTCCTTTCTCTCTTGACATTAGATAAAGTAAAGACATTTTAACGGAGTTGTATTTCATGTTATTTTATTCTCTGTTTACTTGATTGATTTTACTGTAACAGTGATGTAATTTTGGCATGGAAGTGATAGTTTACGTGAATACATTGTTGTATTTCAGGGTGATTGAAACATAATTATAATTTATATGATAATCTAAAACTCTACTTTCTGTGTAACTGAAAACAGTCAGTCAGTCAGTAACAGCGTAGAATTTCGTACGTACGTACATCAGTTCAAGTTGTCATACCACAGTAGCACAGAGATGCAGATGTCCATTCAAATCCCGTAATGGTAGAGATGGTAAGAGTATAAGCAGTAATCGGAAAGATTAGGGTTTGAAGATGTTATTCAAGGAGTATAATCCAGTGAAATAAATTTGTAAAGAAAGTAAAGGACATGAAGAATTCAGATGATTAGAATTTAAGAGAACACAAACAGTGGATACATCTGCGTCGTTGCAAACAATTTTGAGTTATGTCATTCAAGGTCTCTAACCATCGAGTGCTATCATCTGGCGGTCCCCAACCAGGTAGTCTACACCTACCACCATGGATCAGTCTACTAGTCAGTGACTTCATGGACTTGTGCCATGTTTTGGTCTGGCCGCCCCTAGCTTTCTTCCAACCTACTCCTATACCACTGAACATCGCACGTCGAGACAGTCGGACGTTGGGCATACGTAGCACGTGTCCCTGCCATCTCAACTGATGAAGTTTCACTACTTCATCAATCGATTTGCCATCCTTACCTTGTACCCGTTTCCTAACAACTGCGTTACTTACTCGATGATTCCAGGATATACGAGCAATGTTTCGAAGACACCTATGATCAAATACTAGTAACCTACGAATATCCTCTACTCTTACCGGCCACGTTTCACTGCCATAAAGTAGGACGGAACGAACTGCTGCACAGTGAACACGTTCTTCGGTTGATGCGCGGACGGAACGAACTGCTGCGCATAACTGGAAACATTTCTAATGATAATAATAACTAGTTTTGTCAACTACTATATTTACATTGGTGAAATCTATTAAAAAGATAGCTAAGATTCATGATAAGAGATGTACAGTTTAGAAAAGATGATATTTTATTGTAGTTCATTCGTACGATCAATTAATTTTCAACGTATGTACAAAACATGCTCAAGGTTATACGTCAGTAATTGGCAAGATCAAGAAAGATTAGAATAATTTATCTGTTTAAAGGTTAGAAAAAATCACGTGGCAATTTGATAGAAGAGATTTGTTAAAAGCTATTCGTGCTTCGTTGGAAATTAATCGATGCAATTCGACCAGGTTCGAAGTAGTGAAACCTAACAGAGACCACTACTCAATTGTCAATCGAATGTAGACATCTCAAGACTGAGGGCCAGATTTGATCTAAGTAGACCAGAGCTAACGCCTAAGACTGTGCCCTGGTTCAAACCTCACATAGTGCGTCAGTTCCCCATGACGGCAGGCACTCCCCTTTGAAAAGTGTCAACTAGAGTGAAACATAGATCCAGGACTTCTTTTCAAATGACTCCAGGTACCTTACATGGGACTCTATCCAGGTGATCATCTGACCAATTGTTTTTATTATTTTGTAACGTATAGTTTTCTTAGTTGGAGATCGCGCAATGCTCCCAATCAATGTTTGAAGTAACATGGATAATATTGTCTATAATCATTTCTAGTGGCGTAAGTGCACATTTACTATTTAATGTAAACGCCATTCTTGGTTATTCAATCACATTTATTCCAACTTTTACTGTACCACACATGTATACGCTTCCACTGTATTTGATATCTTAGTATTCTGTTCGATTCTATAACGGTGATATAAAGTATGTCCCATGTCAAGACCTACGTTGATTCTGATGATTGACTGACTGCTTGTTTGCAATTTACATAGAACTAGTATCACACTAATACGAACTTAACTAATCATAGTTTGAACAGATCAAATGAAGTTAACAAGAAATCTAAATATTTGTATAGACGACACCTAAATAGAAAGCTGTGCCGTTTGCCAACATGACACCATATTGAGGTGAGTTTTGTTACTCAGGTAAAAATAAAACAAAGACTAAGAATAAATTGTCATCGCATTATTCTTCACCATACATAGTGTAATTTAAAGAAGAGAATTAATACAAGTACATTGTTAATCATATTCGTATAGACACTGATTTAAGTTGACAATCTAAAGAATTACACGTATCTCAATGGAATGGTCGAATGGATCAGTACCATAGTAAAAACGGGCTTTCATTATTAAAACCTGAGTAGACAACAAATACAATTGTTACTTCAAGTAACTTATATCACATGGAACAATGTGAATGCTGGGAGACAACACCTGACCATTAAAATGGTAAGATTTTTTATGAAGCGAAACCCTCACCTCACTTGAATACATGATGAAGTCAACCCAAAATTACGATAGAAAAATGAATGAATGAACCATACTGATTTCGTTCCAATCAACAAAATAAATTAACTGATGAAACTGTTTAAACTAATTATCAGTATGAAGCAAAACTCAGAGTAACTCACGTCTACCTCATTTGAATACGATATGTATCCGTGATTTTGTGATGTATCCGCTTCTTGTTGTTCAATTTGTGAGCGGTATGAAGTGTTTTTCTCTTCAATTAGTGAGTCAATGATGTATCTGAAAGCATGATTCTCATTGAGCATTTCATTTCAAGCTTTAGCTTCACTTTATTTACTTTTCCATCCAGCAAGTGGGGATGCGCTACAGTGTCGTGTTCATGGAATGACATATATAGATAGCTTTAGGTAACTAAAACGAAATCCCTTGTAAATATCATGCTCTCATATGCAGCATTGACTTACTAAATGAACAGAAAAGTGTTTGGAAATGCTAGATATTGACATTGAAAAAGAATGGTTATCCGCATACGACAATGGTTTGAAATAATCAAATATGGTTGGTGGCTACCAGTGGAATCTAGAACGCGCGTTTCGTTCTATTTGGGACTAGTCATCTAAATGTAACGATATCGCAGAGTTGATGTTCACTCCAGGACTCGAACCCAATACCGTTCGCCTCAAACGCCATCACGTTGTTCACTTAGTTACTGGAGTCCTGATAGTCGCCTGCTTGTGCAATGGGGGTGAAGTTAAAATTCATTTGGTATTGTTTGTTTGAATCTTACCATTAATGTTTAGCACTGTAATTGATCAGTTTTTCATATGTGCATGCTGTGCAGATTACCTTAATTCATAAGCATTATAAACAATATGGAGGAAATCCGCACAGGATGCACATATGCCAATAAAAGACTGATCAATTGCAATGCTAAAAATCGATGGGAAAATTCAAACAAACAATACCAAATGAATTTAAACTTCACCCCATTGCACAAGGAAGTGGCTATCGAGACTCAGTAGCTAAGTGGACAACATGATGGTGTTTCAAGCGAACGGTATTAGGTGTCGAGTCTAAGAGTGAACATCAACTTTGAGATGCAGATACATCCAGCTGACGAGTTCGAAATATGTTACTTCCTAAGCAACTCACTTTCCACTAGTCAACAATATTCATTATTAATGACTTTATTCAATATTATTATTCGATGGAATGCAGCTAAAAGAAACAGTAATGATAAACATATGGGTAATATATACTAACTATAACATGGAATAATTGCAAAACACTAAGTTCAATATAAGCTTCGTTTTATATTGTTATCAATATTGTTTAAATAGATTCATTACTTGTCACTTGAACAAAGGCATACACAATGTTGTGAATACAAATGGAGTGACAAAGAAAACAATCGTTCACAAGCACAAAACAAACAAAGCAAAAAGCACCTCTTTTTTTCGAAAAGAAATAAAAGAACAAGAATGTGTATATTGGAATCAATACTAATGATGCTTAAATGAAATGAATTGAGTCGCTTATAATTCAAGGAATGTGAATGTGTATACACTATTCCGAATGCACCGAATTACATTTCTAATAATAGTAATAATAGTAATATTAAGTATTCAATGGAGACAGAAAGAAAAAATACGATATGAAATTGTGCGCGAAAGAAATAGGAAAAAAAATCAGTAGCGAAATTCATAAAAACACTAAATTAACTCTTAAAAAATCAAATAATGTCCTAACAACAGTGTATAGGAACAAAAAGATGTCGTACAGAGTACGGTCGAGTTATATCTAATAGTAGTAGTAGTAGATAGTAATAATTAGGCTTCACTGATAGTGATTCGAACCATGTTAATTTGTTCTTGAACATTACTTGATTTCTCGTTCCATTCATTTGCTTCGTCTAAGAGATTAAAATAAAAAAGAAGAATACGAATAAAGACAATTGTTCCTCTATTTCTCTTAATCTAACAATAATAGTGTATCATCTTAATCAGTAAGTAAACATTCAGTTAACTCCGACTGAAGTCCCTCCGGGGGCTACTGCCGGTCCCAAGCCCGGATAAAGGAGGAGGGTTGGACATAGGGTTAGCGACCACATCCCGTAGAAAACTAACTCGCTAAAAAAAACTAACCAGAAAAAATTATTCAAACCTTTTAAACTCTGCTCCGGGAGTCAGAAAGTCTTCATTTAGAAGAACTATGACGCCTCATGATGAAAGCCGAATTCCTTCGGAAGTTACGAGGCCAATGCCCCGTCTGACAACCAGAGCGACCATTTATTTAGGTACATGGAATGTTCGTACAATGTGGGACACCGGGAGAGCCTTCCAAATTGCTGCAGAAACATTCAGTCAGTCAGCTACAACGTAGGACCAGGCACATATATGCATCGGTCCAAGTTGTCATACTTCATTAATACAACAAGATGAACACCGGATTCATAAAAAAAGTTAATTCAGAGGTGGTAATATGTAAAAGAAAGATTGCATATAAGGACTTTTGAGAAACTTAACAATTATCTATTTTATTGAATACTAGGCTCTACCAATTAAATCATGGTACAAGGATGAAACATTGTCATGAAATGACAACATCAAGTAGAGAACTATTTAAAACGCATGAGGACTAGGGCACAACATAATCACTTACTTACTAAGGCCTATCATCCCCTAGTGGAGCATAGGCCAACGATCACGATCCCCCAAACAACTCAACATAACTAATTGTTACAAGTTTTAGCATGGGACTCTTTTTATCATTGACTATGAAATAATAATTGATAGATTTCAATAATGTCTGGAACGAAGTGGTCATAATTGATGATGGTTACGCAATACTGAGTGTACTAATTAAAATTGAAAATGTAGTGTGAAAATTGTCCGCTTACAAAAAGAGCTAGAAATCTTGAATTTAATTTTTGTTAAGATCATTAACGTACATTAGCTAAAGTGTCTAAACATTGGTAGTAAAAAGAAAACAGCTATTGTACCCCATAGTGTTCAATGGATTCAAAGTTAGGATCAATATATGACATAAATCATCTTTAGATAAAACTAATCACTGAAAACTATTGACATCGCCTACCTTGATAAGCGAAATTTGTTGATGTATGTGTAAGTTGGAAAAAAGGCGAGCAAACCAGAACGGGTCATTAGTCCATAAAGTCAATGACTATTGAACTGATTCATGTCAGCAGATGCTGACTACTCGGTTGTGGTCAGCATGATTACTCTAACCAATTGTTTGGAATAAAATAGTTCGGAATCAGTCGGAATCTACGGGTGAATTTACTTTCAATCTTCCCTTAAATTCTAAGTTTCAAAACTAACATATACTTCGTTCTCATTCCAAAAATTCATACTTTTTTTCTGAAAGCATATTGTATGTCTTATCTTTTCTACTATCAGTAATACTGTTACTATATATACTACTCTATCCAGCATTTGTCTTGATAATTTCATCAGCGCTGTGCTCATGGTTCAGTAACTTGATTCGATACACATATCTTTTAGATTCCACTTTGCTTATGATTGTTGACGAACTTGCAAAGAAACAATTCAACACGATAATCAACCAATAATAGTAGTCAACTAGACAGAGAAATAAGTTATATAACTATACATTACAGTTATTGATTCAAATCGGAATCACAAGCCATCAGTTTTGTTTTAATGATGTCTGAAACATGACAATTTGATATAATTATATTTCACAGGTTGAAATCATGAGTCAATTGAAGCTAGACCACCATGGAAAACCTGGAAGCACTGGACGGCCGTTTCGTCCTAGTATGGGACTCCTCAACAGTGCGCATCCAAATTTGTATTTGTTTAGGTTAACAATCGAAAGAGTAATGGTTCAATAACCAATCAGTTGAAAACAAAGAATATAGGTATTTATAAGTTCACTTGTTCTTGTGGAGTAGATTGCATAGGTCATTCAAAGTGAACGCTTTCTAAACGCATCTCTAAACATTAACCTTAAGACCATCAAAAGGTGAGTGTAATGGAATAAACAGTTCAATAGTGGAACATCTTGTGAACTTTGGTCACATAGCCGTATCTGATAAGTCCTGTAAAATCATTTATACAGGTCGACGATTACATTCATCAAAAGGAGCAATACAGAAATGCTAGCAATCCACTTTTTTTCAAACCTAAACTCTATGTGCACTTTATTTTCATAAACGGTAATTTGATATTATTACATCCTTCCAATGTTTTTAATCTGCATAATTTTAATGATTCGGTATTATCACCTTCATGTTTTGGATTGATTTTTCACCCTTTTCAAATTCTTCGAGTAGACAATGATCCCAATCACAATTGATTCAACATTATAACCTCTCCTTAATTCTCGATTATTAAGCAACTTTCTTTGACACATGGTATGATGTGATCATTTTCAATGGACTATAAATACGATTTTACAGTTTTCGTAAATGACATCGCTAAAAAGAAAATTTAGCGAGACTATAATTTATGAGAGAACTAATCAGGTATAAAATAACAGGTTTCGGATTTTGGCGAGAAATTCACTCATCCATAGTTTTGAAATTAAAGCTAATGTCAGGTCGTGACGAAAACCCTAAATCTAATTCCCCCACACAGGTTTATAACCTTTAATTAGACCTAGTTACTAGATGGACACTTTCAAGGTCAATTTAGCGTCACTCAAAGGTCATCCATAAATTATAGTCTTACCGAAAATTTTCTTTACCAAATTGTCTTATCTCTTTTTAAATGAATACAAACAATGGATATAATAATAAAACTTGATGGTAATAATATATTTAAGATCAGTTCATGATCTCGACTGTAAAAATAATGTAAATAAACGTATGTATTATGTATGAACTGAAATTTATCCATAAGTCTATTTTACTAACCTTCTAGAATTGTTAATTCACCGGCTAGATTTTCAGATTCTTCTTCTGCACGAACAGCTCGTTGAGTAGCCTATAAATTCAATTAAAATTTGAGGATTTATAGCTGGATTTACATATACATATATATAAGTCTTCATTTATTTAAACACATTAACATAGGCATACATGCACCACACAAATCGGTGGATTTGTGTACGGTACCGTCGAGAGTGGGGAGAATCCACTCCCCCTCCCGAAATGCTCTCATATGGCCACGTGCATACAACCACCAACAGGGAAGTCCTACTCACTGCCTTCTCGCGGAGAGAACAGAAAGCGAATGTCCGGTGCTTTAACCAGGTCGGTGGATACGGAGGATCCACCTAGGGGAGTTGGAAAACTCTGACTCCAAACCAATGGTTCACATGAGCTGCAGGATCCTGAAAGAACAAATGGCGTAAAAACCAATTGTTGGTCACTGGCCACCATGGGACTGCATCTCCTGACGTTGCTCCATTCCCTTGTGAATTAGACCTTCAGGTCAAAGGCTCCAGGCGTGGCTCTTTAAGAAAACCACCTGTTTCGATCAAGGCACTCAGGCAGTATCCCAGCCCTCACACAAATTGAATGACTTGTGTGGCGCATATTTATTTGGTGCCTCTTTGTATCAATGTTTATGTGTTCAAATAAATAAATAAAATGGACTGCAGTACTGTCTGAGTATGCAGACCGATACAGGTGATCTTAGGGGTCACTAATCGAACGTGTTGACCCAGAGGTCTAATAAACAAGAAATGGAGCAACGTTACGAAAAGAGATTCTATTGTAGCCGGTGATCAAGAATGGGTTCATATCCCATTTTTTGCCACATGACCCTAGAGTCCATGTGCACCATTGATTCAGAACCACAAGTTTCTAACTACCTTAGGTACATCCGCCATACCCACTAACTTAGTTTAAGCATCGGACATAGTTTTTTTCGTCATCTCCATTCTGTAAACCACAACCCCACCACGAAATGGCAGTAAGTAGGACTTCCTTGACAGAGCGAAAACATTTACATGTTTAACTTATTAATTAAAGACATACAAATAGCATTTAAAAATCTAGACCTAATTAAGAGGATATGCCGTTTATGTGAAGTGTGGTAGATTTTTTCGCATGGACTTTCCGTTGTTCTGCTTCTGATAAATAAAAAAGTTAAGTGCTTTTTATACAAACGTTTATTATACTGTGTTTTGGAGTCAAATGCTAACATGTTCTTTTAACCACCTGTTGAAATAAACCTACCAAATGAGGTAGAAATCACTTATTTTAATAGCTGAAAGATGTAACAACAACTTTAATGTATAGCACATATCGGGACACTGTCTTCTGGAGAGCGGTTCATAAGTGGCTAAAATACAGTTATCTTTTAACCAATAGGTGACAGGTTCAAAATCAAACACTATAGAGTGTGGCGCATATATATTGGCGCTGTCTTGTACCAATATTTATGTGTTCAAATAAATAGTAAATAATAATAAATAAACACTATAGACGTCAGTTAGAACAGCCCAATAGAAACACTAACCCTCACACAAAAAACATGCGGCTTAAAGTTAAGCAAAGAAATTTGCACTTAGTAAATGAATCATGTTACTGTTATTATTCATGTCTTCAGTTTATAGGTCTCTCAATTGAGTGGTCTTCAACTATTAAAAATAAGCTATTTAATGCAACATATAATCTGGCCATCATGGAAATTTTATGGTGAAAACAAATGTTCAAGAGATATTCTGCCGAACATGAAGAACTATTTTTGTGATCCACTAAGTATACAATGAAAAGAAGTAGATAATAAAGAATATTCTAGTAAACTATGACCAGAAAGAAAACGTAACTATTATACGGAGTCATACAGTGTCACAATTGCTGCACAAGGAAAACCATTATTGCTCTATGTCTTCCCTTAAAGTATGAGATTAAAATCGCTTCATGTCGTTCTTTCTATCAACTATTTCTTTCTTCCTATACTATGTCCTTATATGCAATCTTTTTTTTATATATTACAACTATTGAATTAACTACTTCTATGAATCCGGTGTTAATCTTGCTTTGCTAATGCGGTATGGCAACTTGGACCGATACATATTTGTGCCTGGTTCTACGTTGTAGCTGACTGACTGACTTTGGATGAATTTTACGCCCAGGAAGTAATAATGTTCCGAGCGATATTCATACTGTCCACCGACGACGGCACAAACACTAATGTACTCAAGTTACTATCATAAACTATTTGAAAGAACCAGGATCTGATCTTTTAATGTACACAGATGGTTTGGTGATTGAACCAATTGTCTTTCCAACAGGTACTAGATTCATGCCCCTCCGTATTTATCATGATTTAAACAGTGGGTTAATGACACTAACCCTTCCATAAAATGTACAGTTGACAAATTAATCAATGATCAAACGGAAAAGACGATTAAGAGTTGGCAGGAAAACAAAATATGGAGGTCAAGGTTAAACACAGTAAATGAATGTTTGTTAATTTAGTGTTGTCAAAATCACTAAATAACATGAAGTTACTATGTAGGCAATAATCACTAACCACACTTGGTTAATGATAAATTGTTTGGATAATCGGTTGAATTGTTCAAATTTGTAGTTAATAACTACTGATATAAAACAGTATCATTCCACCTTAGATTTGGCTGATCTTCTTTATATACAAACGATTCATCTTGTGATTATCAAACAAAGCGTATTCCTGATATTCTTTGCCTGTGAATGGTCAAAGAATATGATGTGATTATTATAACAGTAAATTTGCAAGGTTAACGACCGAAATAAGGAATATATGAAAACTCCGAATGCTCTGCAATATGAAGGCTGTAGGAATGTATGTTTTTCTGTGCTGATCAGTAGTTGACAGTAATATTAATAGATGAGGACAATACCAGTTACACGTAGAAGTGAACAGTTATCTAAACTGATTAAAAGGCTGGTAGTGAGATAATCACACACACAGATAGATCCAGTTACGTCGTAATCGGAAAGAAGTGAAGAGACGAATGAAGAAATGACAAACAGTGAGTTATTTCTGGGAGTATTGTTTCACTTACCTCGAAATCTGTGAATTACAAACACTTAATTATGTGCCTTATTTATCCAACGCATCATAGGGTCTCCCTTAACCTACAAATTAGTGTTATATTACCTACCATTACAAGATTATTGCAATTTAAACAAGATCCTTTTATGCTGTTTCTGCAATATTATACTGATCTCACTCATTGACATTGTGACCCAATTATTCACTTATTTGTCCATGTACCTTTTTGAATTAAAAGAATCAGGTAAATCCGTGGCAACCAGTCAGGTCACTGGTCAGTGATAGGATGGTTCTACTTTTATCTGCCCTCGGAGCTGTTCGGTCACAAACCAAAATCATGGGTTACATGTGTCAGGATTGAGCTAGGTAACTTAGCACATCGAGACCGTAGGATATTTAAAGTCTGGTTTCTCTCCAAATTAAACAAAGACTAATGGGCAAGCGAAATCAAAACACTGTTTTACAGAACAGAAAGAATATGTACTTCCGATACACTAGAAGAGGAAGTTATGAATGTTAAAAAATGTTTAAAGAATAATGGATACCCGCTGAAATTTATTGAGAAATACGGCAAATGTGAAGTTAAAAAGCCGAAAGAAATTACAGCAAATAAAAAGCCTATTTTTATTAAACTTCAATTCAAAGGTGACGATGTCACAGGATCAATCAATATGAGATTAAAAACTGCACTGACAAGAACTTATCCTGCAGCGAAATTGATTGTCCTGTCCAAAACAACATGCTCTTTGACACAATCAAAGGTCGACAGGTATCCCTTTCATGTTACCACCAACTGTGTACACAAATTTACATGTACCTGCCAAAGCAGTTACATTGGTAGAACAGAAAGGAGAGCCTACGTCCGATTCAAAGAACATATTTCGAAAAGTTTAAGGTTAAATGGATTGAACGCATTCAACAGTGCTATCGCAAGACATCTCCTTGATACAGGACATAAAGCTGATATACTGAAGTCCTTCAAGGTGATTAACAAACAATCAAACTCGAACCTTTTGAAATTTGCTGAAGCGTTAGCAATCAAACGCTTACAACCAGATCTATGTATACAAAAAGAGACAGTAATAAATCTTTCTTTACCCTGGTAACAATAACCCCCACTCTTTCTATTAATTTGCTCCTATTTATTTATTACGTCATTATTGCAACTCTTTCTGAAATATAAATTACATCATACATAAATGATTGATTTCAATTCATATTTTCTTTATTACCATTAATCTATTTTCATGAGTTCTAATCACTATTTCCAATGTTCTAGAACTTTCCCTCTCTAACTTTATTTATTTATTTATTCGAATCAAACATTTTATGAGCTCATTAACTTTATCTGAATCTTTGCTTGCTACATCATCATACACATGTATTGATCCTTAATCACACTCTTATGTATAAATATGTCAATATCTGTAATAATGCTGAATTTCAAATATTTTAGGTTGTAAGCAGCTGATGAGAACCTAACGAAATAAAATGAATTCATATTATTCTGCACCAATCTTTGTTCTTGCTCTATTTAAGATAATAAAGGGAACTATGTGTATGAAAGAAATCAAGGTTGTTATAAAAGTACAGGACACTTCGGAGAACCATTCAGCTAGCTTTAACTATCTACTACCAGCACCCTGAAAGGTAGACTAAAGTATGGACTCTAAATATCAGTGAATTTTGGGAGCCTTGACTTATGAGGTGAAAGATCGAAGTAGTCATCGATGAATTCATTCTAGAAGCACAGAGTAAACTTCCAAGTTTTGTTATTACGACTGATACATTATTTACAATTCGGTAGTCAAACAGCTACATCTAAACGATACAGAGTGCCTATTGTTCCAGTTTATAAACAAAAACAAAGGTAAAGATGGCATGAAAACTGAAAAATTTGGATGACTGAAGTAGTAAGTCACCTACTAAGTTATCATAGCTATCAGAACTGAATCCGAGAAATCTGTGAAAATCAGACAAGCTTCAGATCTAGTCGAGGAAGTTTCATCAGTATGTTTATACTTTGCCTCACTTTGAAGTGCCTTTCTATCTACTTAGGTGAGGGCAACATGGTAATACTACTAGATACTACATAAACAAACACTCCAAGTCAAACACAAACAAGTACTTAGTAAATGAGTTGCATTATGTAGCTTTAGCTATATTATCATTTTACGTGGCTACTTCGGGTAGTATTCTACGAAGATTTTCGATTTTTGTTCCTATATAACTTTGTTATTAGGTAATACAAGAGGTATTGTTTGCTTTAATCATTTTCTTAGAGGTTGATCTTATTTATATAGATACAAAACATTAGATGAAATTGTATGAAATTAAAATGTTGAGAAAGTTTATTTTCTTCTAAACATTTTAGATAACAAAACCATGAACTTTCGGAATTTTCTCAGGTTCAAATTAAGACAGAGAAAGTCAAACGAATAGACATACAAGCAGAAAAATAGGAATATTAACAACAGTCGCGAGTTGAGAGGATCAAGTCAAAAGAAACAACTTAAAATAGTAAGTAAGTGTGAAGATGTGCTTAAAACTAAGGCGGGTATAAGGAATTGATGTATTCGCACTACATCAGTCGATTTTAAGATATATTCCTCAGTTTCTTCTCCTCCATATTAAAATACAAAATTTCGTCCCATTTTACTGAGCTTAGAACAACAGTTGACTATTTTTTATAGATTAGCATTTTCCTTAAATGGTCAACCACAGCGACTTTCCGACCCTCCTTAACATCCAATAATAAAACATTGAGGTAGACGGTGCTTGAAAACATGTAACACATCTCGCCAACCCCAAATGACAGAGGTTCAAAATGTTAATTTATATAGCTCTTTGAACAAATTATACTTCTAGGAGGTACATTATCTTTTAAGTAGTAAGCAGATTGTCTAAAATGTATACCGTCATAACTCTATTAATTAAAAGTGGAAGGCAAAACTAGATGCTCTTCAAATGATTGATTACCTTCATTTCTGCAGTTGTTCGTACTGAAACTTGCATAAAGTATTGATAAACAAGCAGACCATTGCGATATTCCTTCGTTAGTCGTAAAAACGATAATTAATTAGCCAGATGATTGGAAACGATGGTATTTTATTTGCAACTATGATTATAAACATCAGGTTGTGACTTTTTCTTTTGTAAATGGAGCGATGGATCAGTGGTTTGACTTTAGGCCACTGAGTCATAGGTCCAAAGCTCGATCCACCTAGTTTATATCCAAAAACCGGACAGTATCGCTAGTCATCACAATGTGGTTGATAGTTAAGCACATGAACACGTACCTGGTTGATTAGTAAAAATAAACTACCTTACAGTAAAAATTAGCCCCGAATGCTATTCACCACTTGCCTTTTGTACATATAAGATATCCATACAAGGATATACTTTCCTAAAAATTATTAACAGCAAAAAGGCCAAAACAGTAACACTTATATACATTAGTTAACGCTGTCAGCAGATGAAGGCTGAAATAGAATCTTACTAATAAGCTTTTTATGGGTGTTCTACTTTTAATTCAAAATAATACTCCCCAAATCTCCTTGTAAATAAGAAAAACATGAGTTACTTACGGAATTAATTTGTTCTGTCAGTTCCCTGATTTTTTCCTCCAGCATTTCTATGCGTTTATTTGCCTGTAAAGAAATCAATTTTCAAACAAAATCATACGAGATATGGACTCATCAAAATACTAAGTTAGAGAAAAGTCAGATGTGATGCTGGCCTCATTGAGTATGGCCAAACAATACAGCTATTTAGTGGAAAATGTGGTAAAGTGCAGAACCTTGAATAATGAGAGTACTGTAATAAGTATAACACAAACAGGTTTATATTTGTTTTATGGAGGATGTTTTTATGGCTTGACTAGATGGAATTTACGATTGTCAAAATGAATGGACAGAATGCTGGCCGATAGATGAAAGAAACGATATGTGACCGAACAATGGTTATTCACAAGACCATATCGAATTAGGACCCCATACAATTAGAAATCAAAGACAATAAAACTAGTCACATGAAGTTTTTCGTGCAACAAAAGCTTACATATATGATATAAACACAAATTAAACGCGATAAAATACTACTTATTTATTTGAATACAAATATTGGTACAGAGAGGTACCAAATAAATATGCGCCACACAAGTCATTCAATTTGTGTGAGGGCTGGGATACTGCCTGAGTGCCTTGATCGAAACAGGTGGTTTTCTTAAAGAGCCACGCCTGGAGCCTTTGACCTGAAGGTCTAATTCACAAGGGAATGGAGCAACGTCAGGAGATGCAGTCCCATGGTGGCCAGTGACCAACAATTGGTTTTTACACCATTTGTTCTTTCAGGATCCTGCAGCTCATGTGAACCATTGGTTTGGAGTCAGAGTTTTCTAACTCCCCTAGGTGGATCCTCCGTATCCACCGACCCGGTTAAAGCACCGGACATTCGCTTTCTGTCCTCTCAATTTCGTAAAGAACACGCCCTCCGCGAGAAGGCAGTGAGTAGGATTTCCTTGTTAGTGGTTGTATACGCGTGGTCGTTTGAGAGCATTGCGGGAAGGAGAGCTGACTCTTTCCACCCTCGGTCGTACCAAGGCATTTGGGGGCGATAAAATGCTATAAGCGATTGGAGGGAATTAATTTTTAGGTCACTAATTCTCCAATCAATGAAGACCTACACGAAAACACTACGAATTTAAAGTGAATACTGGGACCATTTAAAATGATCCAAAGCTTTTTGGCTGAACTCATTACAAACCAAAGGATCTAATCAAGCCAAATCGAGCAATTCACTAGAAGATAAATATAAGATAATTCACTTGACTCTACAGGAACTACTACTCCAGTTTTGAGTACAACATAAATCTGAGACAGTAATACTACTATACTGTAGTGTGCAGAACGTTTATTAGGGATGAGTTAAGGGTCACTTATCTACTACGTGCAGACCTATCAGCACTTATATGAGGTATTTGATCGGGTTAAAGATGAATTTCAATCGGTTGAAGTTCGTTCCTTGATCTACGAATAAATTAACAATAACTTGTCATTCATATACATATATAAGTCCCACTTCATCATGGATGCAGTAAACGCGTTCTCATCTGTCTGTACCCCACACACCCCCTAAATTATCACTAACAAAACTTCAGAAAATCCTAACTCTATAAGAATCCATTATTTTGAGCTGAAGCACTCCCAATCTAGTCCCACTACTTCCAAGATAGATTATATGCAGTGGAGGGCGAGCAGCCATATTTACAAGCATATGCGTGCCACTTCCGAGAACTACTAAAGCGAGGATTTCTATAAATAACAAAATCAACCAAGTAAATCGAACCTCGTTTCCTTGTGTCTCAATGCGACATAGTCTGTTCCCATGCAAATTAGCTTCATCTCTCAACTCTTTGATAGTCCTAAAGACGAGTTAAAAAGTTCGAATGTAATACTTGATAAGAGATTCTTCTTTCCGATCATATTTTTCCAAAATCTCCAATTTTTCTTGTAGTAACTTAAGAGTCTGAAGAATTCAAAATAACTGACTATAAAAACCTCATCGTAAACTTGGGCTGAAGACTTTGCAAGACTTTGTGCTTCGTTAACTTCATCTTCGAGAGAACGAATTGATTGTTCTTGACTTTCTAGTCGTTTTTCTAAAGATTCATGTGCTCTAGAACGAATATTTTTAATAAATTTGGTACTTCTGACACTCAGCAGCTGATTTTTGAAGCTCACATAGGCGCTCAGTATTGACTCTGATAGTTTTTTCATGCTGTTCACGCTTTTGTTCTAAGCTATCTAGAAATCTATGTTTATCTTTGATTTCTGAGTCAAGCTAAACTATTAGATAACAATCCGAACGTATTACCTTTTTAACAAAACTTCTTTGAGACTCCTTTTCCTTACGTTTAAGGTCCAATTCATGAGACAATTTCGCAATGTTGTCATGTAAGTCTGATAGTTTAGCACTTATCATATTAACAGAAACCATGTTTCGTTAGTCATAAACTGTGCGCTTTGGAATCAGAAAGCTTCCGATTTTCAATATCTTCACTGTGAGCCACTTTACACTGAGCCTCACCAACCAAATAGTTTACTTTCGTGGCTAGTAGCTGTAGGATTTCCATCTTCAGGCATTATTAGGTCTGCAAATATCACGTTATACACCAAAATCAAAGTTGGTAGTTGACTTAGTTAATATTTTGTATGCATATACTTTATACTAGTTTCAGTTTGGGAAGGACAGGAGGCCCGATGGCTTGTGTTAGTCCTGGCAATGGTGGTCCCCTAGTTGATCCAACTTTCTTTTGAAAGAATCGACGGATGGAGCCTCAACCACGTGCTGAGGTAATGAGTTCCACTCGTTGATGATTCGATGGGAAAGTCGATAGTCAGCTGACAAGTAATTTGTTCTGGGCTTGTGAACATTTTGGAGTGTCCTCGTAAGTTCTCTGTTTTGGAAGACAAGAAAAATGAGGGCATGTTAGGTGCAAATTTATCACTAAGCAATTTGTAGACTGTAATCAAGTCGCCTCTAGTTCTGCGATATGACAACGGGAAAAGGTTCAGCTTGGCCAGTCGAGATTCATACGGAAGCTTCGCTATTCCGGGGATCAGCTTAGTTGCCGTTCTCTGAACCCTTTCCAGAAGCTCACTGTCGTTTTCTAAGCATGGGCTGGCCGCTTGTATGCAGCACTCAAGTTCAGGACGTACGAACACTGTATACAAAGTCAAAAACTTCTTGGCGTCAACATGACTAAAAGCCCTACGTATTGGCGGCTATTGCACGGCAGTGTGCAGTAGTCTTTAAGTCTTGACTAACGATAACTCCTAAGTCATTATATGTCTGGACGACAGGTAGCTCAGTGTTATTCATCGTGTATGTATCTATGCCTTGATGACCGATATGCATCACAACACACTTGGAAGTATTTATCGGCAACTGCCATGTTTGAGACCATTCAGATAACTTCTTCAGGTTATTTTGAAGTTCTAAGCTATCACTCTTACATCGTATCGTTCTCCATATCTTGACATCGTCAGCATATAGCAAGACCGATGATGATAGGAGACAAGGAAGGTCATTTACATACAAGAGGAATAGCACTGGCCCCAAAACTGTACCCTGGGGGACTCCACTAAGCACGGTTTCCCAGCTAGACAACTTGGAGTTCACCCTTACTCTTTGTTAACGCCCAACTAAGAAGTCTTTTATCCACATCAATAAATTACCTCCAATCCCGACTTGTCTTAACTTATATAACAGCCGGTTGTGCGGAACTTTGTCAAAAGCTTTACTAAAATCAATGAAGGCGACGTCTACAGGTAGCTTTTGGTCCTTAAGAGCACACCAGCTTTCACGATCCACTAATAAGTTAGTGAGACAAGAATAACCTATTCTAAAGCCATGCTGCTTCCCAGAAAGGATCCGATTTTTATCGAGATACTTAAACAGCTCCTTCCGAATAATCTTTTCTAAGATTTTAACAACCACACTAGTTAGGCTAACGGGGCGGTAATTCTCAGGTTTGTGTTTCGTACCTGCTTTGAAGACAGGACTTACTATGGCGTTTTCCCAGTCTTTCGGTAAACGATCCTGTGTAACGGATAGGTTAAAGCACATACTTAAAGGGTTCGCAACGAAGTTAGATAATTCCTTCAGTAGCCTAGGATGTAATTCATCGGGCCCCGTGGATTTACCTATGTCAAGCTTATTTAGTAGACCAAGGACATCGAGTTCTTTCATGGTCACGCTATCCAGTGTATGTGTGGTGGGATCTGTATGTGCTGATGGTAAGGGTGCTTCTATGGTATATACAGTGCTGAAGTAGTTTGAGAGCACTTAAGCCTTATCAAAGTCGTCCTCCACTAATGATGCGACATTACTGTCTCCTCATAGTGCAGGAATATTTCCTCTTCTCTTTGTCCTTTGGTTTATATAAGAATACAAACGTTTAGGACATTCTATGGATTCCTTAACAATCCTTTCTTCGTACAATTTTCTAGACTTATGGAGGGTCGAGGCACAGATATTCCGAACTTTTTTATACTGGGATTTAGTTTCATCAGTCCCCAGTAACCTAAATCTATCCCACATTCTTCTTCCCTTACGGAGAAGGATAAGACAACAATTTCAAGTTTATAGTCAAATACCACACACTGATTTTAGGATACTTCCTAATGTAAAGGAGTAAAAGAAAATTTATTCGAGACCTTCCATTTTGCCTTCATAAAACGAACTAAAACGAAAATAAATAGTCTTTTTTTCTTGCGGTCGAATCTACTCATGTTTGTTTGCTTCGTATTTGAAACAAGAACCCATTTGAATTCCATGCTGATTTTCTGACTCATTTACGCCAAGCAGTATATTCTGGACATTGTTTCATCAAAGTTATGAAACGCTTCACAAATAGCCTATAATATCCAAAACCTCTTGCCAGAGCCTCCCTTGAATCATCCGTGGTTCTGAGATCATTACTAACTATAACTATAACGGATAAGAATGCGGACCTCCATACTGAACCATGGTGGGGAGTTTTTCGGTCCCCTTGGTGTAGTCCAAGGGATATGGGGTGTGGTAACTTTTAAGTATGAATTTCGAAATGCGTCCCAAGCCACTTCAATTGAGGACTTTGGTTCTATTGACCAATCTACTAACGATGTTGAGTGCATGATATCTGGTATATTTGCTTTCCAGACGTTAGGTCTGGACTGGACTGACGCGTGCTCGTGACTGACAGTTATATGGAAGTCGAAAATTAAAACTGCGTGATCACTTTTACCTAGAGGTGGCATATAATGAAGCTTCGCAAGGTCATTCACATAATGAGTGAGTATCAGATCTAGTAAGAATGATTCAGTGTCCGGGTCATACCTAGTTGCTTCTTTCACATGTTGTACTAGAGCACATGTGATAACCGCATCAACTAGTTCCTGCTCGAAGGAATTTTCTGACGATTCAGTTCTCAGATTTGCCTAGTCTGCCATAGGTGCATTGAAGTCCCCTAAGATTAGACATCGACCACTTTGTGACCAAGTATTGAGACTGCTCAGCAGGACTTCATTTACCTCACAGCTTGGACTGCGATAGACCAAACCAATCAGCAGCTCTTGTCCCTTGCATTTCAAGCGGAGACTAACTACGTGAGACAACCTGACATATCTAGCGAACTAAGTGTTTTTACATACACCTTACTCCCCATATGAATTTTGAATTACATGTTCAGACGATCATATACCCGTTTAGTCGAGGAAAGCCATCAATATATCGAGGTGTTTTTCTGAGATATCTAGCAGCTGCAAGGGATTCGTAGCACGGCGCACCCACTCGTGATCTGCTGCATATGTGTGACCGAGCATCTTCAGCCGAATTGTGCTCAGTAAAACTAGTGAGGCCAGCAGCAATGCTGGTGACCTGCAGAACTATTTATTTTGGGTGTTTATTTGCCGCCATAAAGCTCACTTCCCCCCCCTAGTAAGATATTGATGACCCTAAGACACGGTCAGTCAGCAGTTTAAACCCTACGAGCGTTTCGTTGGTAAATACTCTACTAATAGCTTGTTATGTTCAGCAGCATTTATTCATCTTTCTCTAATATAGAGCGACATGTGATACAATATAGCGACAGAAACATTTCTGTTCACCTCATTCTTCGTCGGTTTTCTGTCATTTTCAGGCATCCTTAAAGAGGAAAAAAATGAAAGTGAAGATGCATGTCATTGTGCCTAAAGACACGGTGCGTCCGAAAAAAGCTGTTATGCATGAGCATAGATAACATGTCACAGCGAGAATATTTTGCGCAGTGATCTTTTGGACGTTTTTCGAGAACTAAAATATACGCATATATGAGCATAGTAGCAAAGGCACAAAGTTGATTTTTTCATGTTTGATGCAACAATACAAATGAAATAAAACAAAAAGTTATCCATTGTCCTACGCACAGTGGCCGTTTAGGTGTTCTGAGAACCTCATCCTTATTCCAAGGTGTGTTGTTTTTTGCCGATTTCTGGACACCAGAGAAGTTTCTCCGCTGTCGTTAACAATCAAGGATGGCAACGTAATCGTCTGGCTCGTTTCACTCGAGAGTATGAGAAGAAAACGAGTATTGTTACTGTTTTTAGTAATCGGCTTTAGAACGCTCAGTGCTGGCGTTATCGTCAGTTCCATTTTTATCGATAATATGGTACTTAGGTTGACGATTAAGGACTTTGAAGGATCCTTCGTATTCCCTTTCGAGAGGTCGTCGCAATGAGTCGTGACGTTCGAAAACGTGTTTGCTAAGTTGTGAAGCGCTTCGAACGAAAACATCAGTTGACTGAGGCCAATCGGAAACATATTTAGCTGAATGCATGGCGTTTGTAAGACCGCTCGTATAAGAGTTTAGATATGTATCTATAGAAAAAGGTGAATGATCTACAAATTCTCTTCGAAATCGGAATGTCGTTCCGTTAACGAGTTGGTCTGGAGTGCATTCTGTGTCAGCTTTCACTGCTTTACGTATACCAAGAGCAATAGTTCACTGTGAAATGTTTTCAGCTGAGGGTGAAGTCTTCAACCGTCAGTGAAGTGGTTCTACTAACTCGACAGCTTGTGTGGTCGTTCGGAATCGCGTATTTTCTAATAAACAACAGGAGATTCCAAATGCTAGTGGTCTGTTTGATGATCAGATATTCGGAAGTCTAACATGTGAATGAATTCCAGTTTGATCAACTTTAGCTCAACAGGGGCTAGTCGACGCGCTTTAAAAAGTACTGATGGTCCTGTAGCCGTGACGTGGTGTGCGATATCTCTGGCTGCACGAGGTAAATTTGCAGGTTGCGGCCTTGTAGCAGGTCTATATCAATGCTTAACATAGAAACACCCTCAACAACGAAAATCTAGTGAATGCGTTTTTGTGAACTATGGTTAAAACAAACAATTCTCCTACCGTATGTGGCGGTGGGTTCTCTATTTGCTGCCTATATATTGAAGACCGGTTCTTGTGGACGGTCATTATTGTTCACAGAAAGGATTCTTGCTTGTGAACTAGTGTCCATTAGACAGCGAACTTTCGTCGTCATACCATGGATGTATTACGTATGGCTATGTTCGCCAGCTATGGGCACTGCTGACGTGCGCCGGTGAGGACGTTTCTCGAAACGTTTATAGCGTCTGACGGTTGGAGATTGGAAAATTGCAGGGTTTCCTGCAATTTCTAGAAAACATATCACACGTGTTGTGGTGCCAACACCTACCAGGATTACATTCCTCTTGTGGTTTAGTTATGAGTCATTCTCGTGACGGGCTTCTTCGAGGAGTTTGGAGGCGTGTACGATCACGATGATCATTGGGATAATGAGGTATGGTATGACAAAAATCTGTGGCGTTATGTTGTGCGGTTTGATGCAGCTCAGGAAATATGTTTTGTCAACAGGAATTCATATGCATCCGGAAAGGCCACACGATGTCACAATCATGCACATGAGTAAGTTGAATCTGATTATCCCGCTTGTGGGTTGTTAACACCACAAAAAATATAGAAAAGACAAGTGATGCTAACCTGTCTACGTAGGGCTCATATAGACAAACAGGACGGGAAAGCTCATGAGTTTCAAATTGAAAGCATAAACATGAGGAATTATTGTCCGCTTCTCTATTAAAAAAATCAGACAATAAAAGATATAGTTGTTAGTATTCTTTACACTTCACCTTCTATTTGCACACTCCCTTCTAATAAACAGCTTTCCTTGTAGCAACCTTGACCTTCCTTCCTTCATGTGAGCTTACTCTACCTTGTTATACATCACAACTCATTGTTCTTTGTTACTACATTCCTTTATATTGAGCCTCTGACTTCATTTCACTGTAACAAGGGATAATATGAATTTAATCTAATTTATTATACATCTGTCTGTTCTACTGTAGTGACATTCGAGCACTACTAATATCATAGTAGACCATAATTCTAGATTGGTGAGCCCAACTAAAGAAACGCAACCCATTACTGTTAATCCTTATTTCTACCTTAACCTCAATCGGTTTTTATTTTTGTAAACCCAGTATTCGTATAGTCCTTTGATTAATGGTCACATATATTATCGTAATGTTATATCTATTAGTTCACATAACTTACTAGGTCAATCGATAATAAAAGTTCGTCATCCATATCAACTAATTAGCTTTGATGGTTCGTTAACAAGCTTTAATAGCATTTACATGCTTCAGCAACATAGACTTGTTTAAACATCAAGCTCTAGCAAATATGACCTGTAAATAGCGTAAATATACATTGACTAACAATGCAATCAAGGACTGAATAGTTACCTGGATCTAATTCTCAATGTTTCTTCACTTAACACCTCATCCTGTTTTAAACTACGCACTATCCTGTAATATCTTTTCTTCCGACCACTGCCTGCCTAATTTCATATTCTCGAGTTCCATTGCCAAACAACAAGGATGACACTTCTCTAAAAACACGGTGAGTTTCAGCCATAAGTTTTCTGCAATCATAAGGTCATTTTAGATGGCTCGTTCAATAGTGACCGCACAATTATCTGGATTCATTCGGTTGTTCTGATCCGAGCGAGTGACAAAAACGTCAACAGCATCAAGGACTCTGGAATTAATTGCCATACTGCATGTTTTATTCTGGATGCTTCTGGATCATTTCTACTCCTCACGAATGGCGTTATATATGTCGTCCACTGAATAATCTAATTTTCAAAAATAATCCAGGCGAGTTCAACTATTTTACTGGATGATTTTTTTTGTACTTAACATGTATATGTTTTCTAGTTGCTTTTGCCATATATTTGTAAGTGTCACTAAGCTTAATGCAGTAATTTTTTTTGGAAGGTTTATAACGCATCATATTCCTGCCTGAAGTTTCACAAGCAGTCTTAACTTTAAAATTATTTTTCTGGTCATGTTCATTATTTTAAATTGTCATATACGTCGAGAACCTGCATGTTAACCTGACCCGTACATACGTTGCACCATATCTTCATGTCTTCTAAATTTAGAAATCATCTGAATCGCCTTTAACATTTATCAATAAGCCCATCGTAGTCGTTGTTACTTTACCTATTTGGGTTTATGGATTGGTTTATCCTATTAGCAGCCTAAAATGCGGACATAGTTTAGATAATTAGATTACAACTTCAGGTACTATCAAATACACTAGTAAAATAACTAAATCCCTAGGTAGCTGTTGGCTAAACAAACGTTTAAAATCAAAACTCCGTAGCCTACTAGAATTAACACTAAAAGAATCTTTCTGATATAAAATTTATAATTAAACTAGGCGTCTCACATTCTTTAACGTTACAAATTTCTGATAATTTCGAATCACCTAAAGCAACAATACCTATATTTCCACTGTCTAATCCTCAATCAACACTATAACTAGTTAAACATAATAGTTTCAGGACATCGTCATAAAGCATTGTCATAACTTGACAATCACGTAATATGATTGATAAAATTAATGAAACTATTAACAAAATCGGTCAGCTAATTGACTTATAATTATCACTAGTGTTGTTTTTCTTTTATCTTCATTCACTACAGATGATTACAGTATGTTTCTCTATCAGTTGCTCATTCAGTAAATATCTCAAAACCTTGTCAGTCTAATTGATGGTTTAGCGACACAATCATGCATGCAAAAAAATCAGTATAATCAGTCGAGCAAATCTCCTGCAAACTGAAAACATCAATGTCGAATTTACCCCAACACTGACTAAGGTTCAAGCCATTATCATAGACATGAGTTGGGAGTGTACTCCCCTTGGCTACAACTTGTTTCCTCCCTGGTAGTCACATGAGCGTCACTCACTGTTAATTATCTTGTAAAAACTTATTTAGCTGAATACATCTTGCAGCATATCACCTAGTAATGTAGTATATAGACTTAACTAGCTTCAGTAACTTATAATCACTATATCTCAATTGAATTGTATTGCGCCTTATGATAAATTGCATACTTGCAACTAACTTGTATGCATCGTCAGCGGTCAGGTATAAATATGTATAAATAGTCTATGGCAACTCAGAACATTGAGTCTAGAGCATGTCTCTTACGAACACACTCATGTTTAACGATTTTTTCCTAGCTATCTGTCCAAAATCCATATAATTATCACTCATGTATTTAAATTTTATTTTGATAACCGTTCATGTGTATTAGTAGTATTACTAAATTCTATCACGGTCAAGTAAAAATGAGGTTGAGAAAATTTCCCCGTAACTAAATAAACTGTATCAAACTAACTGGAACACTAGTTGGAATTCTTCTCCACGGTATACTTTTGTTCCTTCAGTTAGCCTACTAATACAGATGCAATTGGAATTCAACTCTTATGGACAACTTACCGGCATAATCGTTATCCGGTTTCATAATTTAAACCAAAACTAATACCAATATTAAAATTTCTACAATATTCATTATTTTAATATTTCTAAACAAAATAATTACTGCCTATAAGTTAAGTTATTAACACGCATCGTTTTATTATTGTTATTGTAATCCCATTTTTTATAGTTCAAATAATCTTCAACCAAATTTTCATTTTAAGCGTGTTAATCATGAAAGCAGATATTTTAAGATTATTACATGTATTTCCCGACCAGATGCTGCCGCTTTCTTTATGATTTATCTTTCAGCTTATCAACACCCGGAGGATCCTTATTATCCTTGGTAACCTCCGGCGCGCGACGATCCCATCCAATTTGGTATCGAACCAACATCACGTTGATTCTGATGGGAGAGTAGTGTAGTGGCATTCGACAATAGCCACACAATCCACAAAGCTGTGAACACGAGACTACTCAGAAAATAGATATTCAATATTTAACGCGGAGAAATACCTAACAATGGAGAAGGCGCGAATAATGAATTGAATGGACTGGAGTTGATCGAGTGGCATGGGTCGGCCATGCAGGCGTGGTCCCTGCTGGATGTTATCTTATATCTCCTATTCATATTAAATATATTGTTCTTTCTCTAGCCTAACCTTGTTCTACATCATGTATTGGTAATTGATACGATACAGTGAGTTGGTGTAGTCGATGGTGTGACTTGCACGTAAGATCTTATAGATTAGGCAGTTATATCATGACAAATCTACAATTTTAGGATTAGGTCTATTATTAGAGCAGTACTAATATCATAGTAGACCATAGTTCTACACTACTACACAATGTTAAGTAATGCTTGGCGTTCATATCCAAGTGCCTTGTTGTTCTTCTGTTTTTCTTCTTAGTTTCTTCAGAATTTCGCTCTGAGGGCACAGCTATGGAAATTCTGCCGTCTGGGACAAACTTGACGTACGCGTCCCGTCAAGATCATAGTTTACAGCAAGCGCTATACGAGTCTACTTTATAACAACTATAAACTTAAAAGGTTGTATTGCGTAAATACTTATCACGACCAGAATTTTAACACAATTATGTTGAGATTGGAATTGGTGTGCAGCGTGAACACAATGCCGCTATGAAAATTATTTTGAAGACTGCACATAGTGTACTACTGAAGCATAAACCTAATCATTATGGCTGCAAGACATCTCCACGAATGAACTACTATTCAATTTTATAGATTTCATTTATTTAACGACTCTACTTGGGAAGCATGCTGTGAGCCAACAGATGTTGCAATTTGTAGATCATGTCTGTAAAAATGGTGTTTACCTGCTCATGCAGAAATATATTATTATTACACCAATTTTCAAGGAAGGTCGTCGCAGTGAACCTATAAGCTATATTATTGAAAATTGTGTATTATTGCATTTTTTGAAGAAACCCGAAATGGTTTCTTCACAACACTTATGTACCCATAAGATGTTTGTGAATAATAATAATAATAATAATAATAATAATAATATATGCCGAAAGAACTGCTCTCATTATCCTCAAGAATTATGGAGTCTCTGACGTGCGGCGTTACACGTGACCAATTACTATCCATAAGCTTCTTTTCACCCCAACAGCGCGATTTCATAAAAGGTCACTCATGTATAACTAATCTACTGGTCGCGTTGGACAGGTGGACAACCTTGATTTCTCGAAAGCTTTTGATAGGGTCAAGCATAAATGTCTTATCAATAAGCTGAAACGACTAGGTTTCAGATCACTTTCAATTAATTGGTTTACTCCATATCTAAAAAATCGACATTTTAAGGTCAACGTCGAATTCGGGATACTGACAAACTCAACAAATTCTGGAGAGTCCGTGGCAATAGGTTCGAGGCTTCTCGTGATCTACCTCATGGAAAGCAACTGAAAAGGTATAAAAAACGCAATCACTTCAACATGTCATGAGGTGATGGGACACAAGAAGCACCATCACAAGGGATGGATCACTGTTGATACACTGGATAAGATTCAAGAAAGGAGGGACAAGAAGGCAGCAATCAATACCAGCCGAACAAGGGCAGAAGAAGTCAAGGCACATGCTGAATACACAGAAGAGTAGCATCAGAACCGACAAACGCAAATATGTCGAGGATTTAGCAACGACGGCAGAAAAGGCTGCAAGAGAAGGAAACATGAGAGAACTGTATGACACAACAAAGAAACTCTCTGGAAAACATCGTAAACCAGAACGACCACTGTTACGTCCAAGTTTTGCTCGTTCCAGTTATTGAAGTACGGACTATCGATCTACTTGCAAATTACGAACCCAAATTAACAACAGAACCAAGCTTCAATTTAGATACCAAATTTATTCGTAATTCACAAATAATCGACCGAATGTCTTTCTTCAATTTTGTAGGTTCCCGGAGCAAAACTCCCAATTACCAAACCAAAGATAAAGAAAGCACCAAAATACCAAACCAAAGACAAACCAAAATGTCCGAAACAATGATATAAACAAACAAGTTCAAAAGTTAAGTAAAACAATTACATCCAAAAGCACAGTAAATTATTAATGTACAATAAAAGTTTTTAATCCGCCAAATGTCTTCAGTTCTCCCGTAACAACCACTGAAAAGCAAGTAGGGTAAAGTAACCACCAAAATCGAAAAAAAGCGAAACAGGTGGGTAGAACACCTCAAAAAACGTTTGAATCGACCAGCCCCTCTGGACCCACTCAACATCGAAGTAACATTCACGGACCTCCCAATCAATGTTGGCCCACTAACAATTGAGGAGATCAGCATGGTTATCAGACAAATCAAGAGAGGCAAAGCAAGAGGACCAAACCGCAACACTACCGGCAATTGTGGAATAATCAACTGAATGGAATTTATCCCTCTACATCAACTTCATTGACTACGAGGAAGCATTTGACAGCATGGACAGGACAACACTATGAAAGCTTCTTCGACACTACGGCGTGCCTGAGAAGATAGTCAATATTATACGAAATTCTTATGATAGATCAAATTGCAAAATCCTCATTCAACACTATAACTAGTTAAACATAATAGTTTCAGGACATCGTCATAAAGCATTGTCATAACTTGACAATCACGTAATATGATTGATAAAATTAATGAAACTATTAACAAAATCGGTCAGCTAATTGACTTATAATTATCACTAGTGTTGTTTTTCTTTTATCTTCATTCACTACAGATGATTACAGTATGTTTCTCTATCAGTTGCTCATTCAGTAAATATCTCAAAACCTTGTCAGTCTAATTGATGGTTTAGCGACACAATCATGCATGCAAAAAAATCAGTATAATCAGTCGAGCAAATCTCCTGCAAACTGAAAACATCAATGTCGAATTTACCCCAACACTGACTAAGGTTCAAGCCATTATCATAGACATGAGTTGGGAGTGTACTCCCCTTGGCTACAACTTGTTTCCTCCCTGGTAGTCACATGAGCGTCACTCACTGTTAATTATCTTGTAAAAACTTATTTAGCTGAATACATCTTGCAGCATATCACCTAGTAATGTAGTATATAGACTTAACTAGCTTCAGTAACTTATAATCACTATATCTCAATTGAATTGTATTGCGCCTTATGATAAATTGCATACTTGCAACTAACTTGTATGCATCGTCAGCGGTCAGGTATAAATATGTATAAATAGTCTATGGCAACTCAGAACATTGAGTCTAGAGCATGTCTCTTACGAACACACTCATGTTTAACGATTTTTTCCTAGCTATCTGTCCAAAATCCATATAATTATCACTCATGTATTTAAATTTTATTTTGATAACCGTTCATGTGTATTAGTAGTATTACTAAATTCTATCACGGTCAAGTAAAAATGAGGTTGAGAAAATTTCCCCGTAACTAAATAAACTGTATCAAACTAACTGGAACACTAGTTGGAATTCTTCTCCACGGTATACTTTTGTTCCTTCAGTTAGCCTACTAATACAGATGCAATTGGAATTCAACTCTTATGGACAACTTACCGGCATAATCGTTATCCGGTTTCATAATTTAAACCAAAACTAATACCAATATTAAAATTTCTACAATATTCATTATTTTAATATTTCTAAACAAAATAATTACTGCCTATAAGTTAAGTTATTAACACGCATCGTTTTATTATTGTTATTGTAATCCCATTTTTTATAGTTCAAATAATCTTCAACCAAATTTTCATTTTAAGCGTGTTAATCATGAAAGCAGATATTTTAAGATTATTACATGTATTTCCCGACCAGATGCTGCCGCTTTCTTTTTGATTTATCTTTCAGCTTATCAACACCCGGAGGATCCTTATTATCCTTGGTAACCTCCGGCGCGCGACGATCCCATCCAATTTGGTATCGAACCAACATCACGTTGATTCTGATGGGAGAGTAGTGTAGTGGCATTCGACAATAGCCACACAATCCACAAAGCTGTGAACACGAGACTACTCAGAAAATAGATATTCAATATTTAACGCGGAGAAATACCTAACAATGGAGAAGGCGCGAATAATGAATTGAATGGACTGGAGTTGATCGAGTGGCATGGGTCGGCCATGCAGGCGTGGTCCCTGCTGGATGTTATCTTATATCTCCTATTCATATTAAATATATTGTTCTTTCTCTAGCCTAACCTTGTTCTACATCATGTATTGGTAATTGATACGATACAGTGAGTTGGTGTAGTCGATGGTGTGACTTGCACGTAAGATCTTATAGATTAGGCAGTTATATCATGACAAATCTACAATTTTAGGATTAGGTCTATTATTAGAGCAGTACTAATATCATAGTAGACCATAGTTCTACACTACTACACAATGTTAAGTAATGCTTGGCGTTCATATCCAAGTGCCTTGTTGTTCTTCTGTTTTTCTTCTTAGTTTCTTCAGAATTTCGCTCTGAGGGCACAGCTATGGAAATTCTGCCGTCTGGGACAAACTTGACGTACGCGTCCCGTCAAGATCATAGTTTACAGCAAGCGCTATACGAGTCTACTTTATAACAACTATAAACTTAAAAGGTTGTATTGCGTAAATACTTATCACGACCAGAATTTTAACACAATTATGTTGAGATTGGAATTGGTGTGCAGCGTGAACACAATGCCGCTATGAAAATTATTTTGAAGACTGCACATAGTGTACTACTGAAGCATAAACCTAATCATTATGGCTGCAAGACATCTCCACGAATGAACTACTATTCAATTTTATAGATTTCATTTATTTAACGACTCTACTTGGGAAGCATGCTGTGAGCCAACAGATGTTGCAATTTGTAGATCATGTCTGTAAAAATGGTGTTTACCTGCTCATGCAGAAATATATTATTATTACACCAATTTTCAAGGAAGGTCGTCGCAGTGAACCTATAAGCTATATTATTGAAAATTGTGTATTATTGCATTTTTTGAAGAAACCCGAAATGGTTTCTTCACAACACTTATGTACCCATAAGATGTTTGTGAATAATAATAATAATAATAATAATAATAATATATGCCGAAAGAACTGCTCTCATTATCCTCAAGAATTATGGAGTCTCTGACGTGCGGCGTTACACGTGACCAATTACTATCCATAAGCTTCTTTTCACCCCAACAGCGCGATTTCATAAAAGGTCACTCATGTATAACTAATCTACTGGTCGCGTTGGACAGGTGGACAACCTTGATTTCTCGAAAGCTTTTGATAGGGTCAAGCATAAATGTCTTATCAATAAGCTGAAACGACTAGGTTTCAGATCACTTTCAATTAATTGGTTTACTCCATATCTAAAAAATCGACATTTTAAGGTCAACGTCGAATTCGGGATACTGACAAACTCAACAAATTCTGGAGAGTCCGTGGCAATAGGTTCGAGGCTTCTCGTGATCTACCTCATGGAAAGCAACTGAAAAGGTATAAAAAACGCAATCACTTCAACATGTCATGAGGTGATGGGACACAAGAAGCACCATCACAAGGGATGGATCACTGTTGATACACTGGATAAGATTCAAGAAAGGAGGGACAAGAAGGCAGCAATCAATACCAGCCGAACAAGGGCAGAAGAAGTCAAGGCACATGCTGAATACACAGAAGAGTAGCATCAGAACCGACAAACGCAAATATGTCGAGGATTTAGCAACGACGGCAGAAAAGGCTGCAAGAGAAGGAAACATGAGAGAACTGTATGACACAACAAAGAAACTCTCTGGAAAACATCGTAAACCAGAACGACCACTGTTACGTCCAAGTTTTGCTCGTTCCAGTTATTGAAGTACGGACTATCGATCTACTTGCAAATTACGAACCCAAATTAACAACAGAACCAAGCTTCAATTTAGATACCAAATTTATTCGTAATTCACAAATAATCGACCGAATGTCTTTCTTCAATTTTGTAGGTTCCCGGAGCAAAACTCCCAATTACCAAACCAAAGATAAAGAAAGCACCAAAATACCAAACCAAAGACAAACCAAAATGTCCGAAACAATGATATAAACAAACAAGTTCAAAAGTTAAGTAAAACAATTACATCCAAAAGCACAGTAAATTATTAATGTACAATAAAAGTTTTTAATCCGCCAAATGTCTTCAGTTCTCCCGTAACAACCACTGAAAAGCAAGTAGGGTAAAGTAACCACCAAAATCGAAAAAAAGCGAAACAGGTGGGTAGAACACCTCAAAAAACGTTTGAATCGACCAGCCCCTCTGGACCCACTCAACATCGAAGTAACATTCACGGACCTCCCAATCAATGTTGGCCCACTAACAATTGAGGAGATCAGCATGGTTATCAGACAAATCAAGAGAGGCAAAGCAAGAGGACCAAACCGCAACACTACCGGCAATTGTGGAATAATCAACTGAATGGAATTTATCCCTCTACATCAACTTCATTGACTACGAGGAAGCATTTGACAGCATGGACAGGACAACACTATGAAAGCTTCTTCGACACTACGGCGTGCCTGAGAAGATAGTCAATATTATACGAAATTCTTATGATAGATCAAATTGCAAAATCCTCATTCAACACTATAACTAGTTAAACATAATAGTTTCAGGACATCGTCATAAAGCATTGTCATAACTTGACAATCACGTAATATGATTGATAAAATTAATGAAACTATTAACAAAATCGGTCAGCTAATTGACTTATAATTATCACTAGTGTTGTTTTTCTTTTATCTTCATTCACTACAGATGATTACAGTATGTTTCTCTATCAGTTGCTCATTCAGTAAATATCTCAAAACCTTGTCAGTCTAATTGATGGTTTAGCGACACAATCATGCATGCAAAAAAATCAGTATAATCAGTCGAGCAAATCTCCTGCAAACTGAAAACATCAATGTCGAATTTACCCCAACACTGACTAAGGTTCAAGCCATTATCATAGACATGAGTTGGGAGTGTACTCCCCTTGGCTACAACTTGTTTCCTCCCTGGTAGTCACATGAGCGTCACTCACTGTTAATTATCTTGTAAAAACTTATTTAGCTGAATACATCTTGCAGCATATCACCTAGTAATGTAGTATATAGACTTAACTAGCTTCAGTAACTTATAATCACTATATCTCAATTGAATTGTATTGCGCCTTATGATAAATTGCATACTTGCAACTAACTTGTATGCATCGTCAGCGGTCAGGTATAAATATGTATAAATAGTCTATGGCAACTCAGAACATTGAGTCTAGAGCATGTCTCTTACGAACACACTCATGTTTAACGATTTTTTCCTAGCTATCTGTCCAAAATCCATATAATTATCACTCATGTATTTAAATTTTATTTTGATAACCGTTCATGTGTATTAGTAGTATTACTAAATTCTATCACGGTCAAGTAAAAATGAGGTTGAGAAAATTTCCCCGTAACTAAATAAACTGTATCAAACTAACTGGAACACTAGTTGGAATTCTTCTCCACGGTATACTTTTGTTCCTTCAGTTAGCCTACTAATACAGATGCAATTGGAATTCAACTCTTATGGACAACTTACCGGCATAATCGTTATCCGGTTTCATAATTTAAACCAAAACTAATACCAATATTAAAATTTCTACAATATTCATTATTTTAATATTTCTAAACAAAATAATTACTGCCTATAAGTTAAGTTATTAACACGCATCGTTTTATTATTGTTATTGTAATCCCATTTTTTATAGTTCAAATAATCTTCAACCAAATTTTCATTTTAAGCGTGTTAATCATGAAAGCAGATATTTTAAGATTATTACATGTATTTCCCGACCAGATGCTGCCGCTTTCTTTTTGATTTATCTTTCAGCTTATCAACACCCGGAGGATCCTTATTATCCTTGGTAACCTCCGGCGCGCGACGATCCCATCCAATTTGGTATCGAACCAACATCACGTTGATTCTGATGGGAGAGTAGTGTAGTGGCATTCGACAATAGCCACACAATCCACAAAGCTGTGAACACGAGACTACTCAGAAAATAGATATTCAATATTTAACGCGGAGAAATACCTAACAATGGAGAAGGCGCGAATAATGAATTGAGTGGACTGGAGTTGATCGAGTGGCATGGGTCGGCCATGCAGGCGTTGTCCCTGCTGGATGTTATCTTATATCTCCTATTCATATTAAATATATTGTTCTTTCTCTAGCCTAACCTTGTTCTACATCATGTATTGGTAATTGATACGATACAGTGAGTTGGTGTAGTCGATGGTGTGACTTGCACGTAAGATCTTATAGATTAGGCAGTTATATCATGACAAATCTACAATTTTAGGATTAGGTCTATTATTAGAGCAGTACTAATATCATAGTAGACCATAGTTCTACACTACTACACAATGTTAAGTAATGCTTGGCGTTCATATCCAAGTGCCTTGTTGTTCTTCTGTTTTTCTTCTTAGTTTCTTCAGAATTTCGCTCTGAGGGCACAGCTATGGAAATTCTGCCGTCTGGGACAAACTTGACGTACGCGTCCCGTCAAGATCATAGTTTACAGCAAGCGCTATACGAGTCTACTTTATAACAACTATAAACTTAAAAGGTTGTATTGCGTAAATACTTATCACGACCAGAATTTTAACACAATTATGTTGAGATTGGAATTGGTGTGCAGCGTGAACACAATGCCGCTATGAAAATTATTTTGAAGACTGCACATAGTGTACTACTGAAGCATAAACCTAATCATTATGGCTGCAAGACATCTCCACGAATGAACTACTATTCAATTTTATAGATTTCATTTATTTAACGACTCTACTTGGGAAGCATGCTGTGAGCCAACAGATGTTGCAATTTGTAGATCATGTCTGTAAAAATGGTGTTTACCTGCTCATGCAGAAATATATTATTATTACACCAATTTTCAAGGAAGGTCGTCGCAGTGAACCTATAAGCTATATTATTGAAAATTGTGTATTATTGCATTTTTTGAAGAAACCCGAAATGGTTTCTTCACAACACTTATGTACCCATAAGATGTTTGTGAATAATAATAATAATAATAATAATAATAATATATGCCGAAAGAACTGCTCTCATTATCCTCAAGAATTATGGAGTCTCTGACGTGCGGCGTTACACGTGACCAATTACTATCCATAAGCTTCTTTTCACCCCAACAGCGCGATTTCATAAAAGGCCACTCATGTATAACTAATCTACTGGTCGCGTTGGACAGGTGGACAACCTTGATTTCTCGAAAGCTTTTGATAGGGTCAAGCATAAATGTCTTATCAATAAGCTGAAACGACTAGGTTTCAGATCACTTTCAATTAATTGGTTTACTCCATATCTAAAAAATCGACATTTTAAGGTCAACGTCGAATTCGGGATACTGACAAACTCAACAAATTCTGGAGAGTCCGTGGCAATAGGTTCGAGGCTTCTCGTGATCTACCTCATGGAAAGCAACTGAAAAGGTATAAAAAACGCAATCACTTCAACATGTCATGAGGTGATGGGACACAAGAAGCACCATCACAAGGGATGGATCACTGTTGATACACTGGATAAGATTCAAGAAAGGAGGGACAAGAAGGCAGCAATCAATACCAGCCGAACAAGGGCAGAAGAAGTCAAGGCACATGCTGAATACACAGAAGAGTAGCATCAGAACCGACAAACGCAAATATGTCGAGGATTTAGCAACGACGGCAGAAAAGGCTGCAAGAGAAGGAAACATGAGAGAACTGTATGACACAACAAAGAAACTCTCTGGAAAACATCGTAAACCAGAACGACCACTGTTACGTCCAAGTTTTGCTCGTTCCAGTTATTGAAGTACGGACTATCGATCTACTTGCAAATTACGAACCCAAATTAACAACAGAACCAAGCTTCAATTTAGATACCAAATTTATTCGTAATTCACAAATAATCGACCGAATGTCTTTCTTCAATTTTGTAGGTTCCCGGAGCAAAACTCCCAATTACCAAACCAAAGATAAAGAAAGCACCAAAATACCAAACCAAAGACAAACCAAAATGTCCGAAACAATGATATAAACAAACAAGTTCAAAAGTTAAGTAAAACAATTACATCCAAAAGCACAGTAAATTATTAATGTACAATAAAAGTTTTTAATCCGCCAAATGTCTTCAGTTCTCCCGTAACAACCACTGAAAAGCAAGTAGGGTAAAGTAACCACCAAAATCGAAAAAAAGCGAAACAGGTGGGTAGAACACCTCAAAAAACGTTTGAATCGACCAGCCCCTCTGGACCCACTCAACATCGAAGTAACATTCACGGACCTCCCAATCAATGTTGGCCCACTAACAATTGAGGAGATCAGCATGGTTATCAGACAAATCAAGAGAGGCAAAGCAAGAGGACCAAACCGCAACACTACCGGCAATTGTGGAATAATCAACTGAATGGAATTTATCCCTCTACATCAACTTCATTGACTACGAGGAAGCATTTGACAGCATGGACAGGACAACACTATGAAAGCTTCTTCGACACTACGGCGTGCCTGAGAAGATAGTCAATATTATACGAAATTCTTATGATAGATCAAATTGCAAAATCCTCATTCAACACTATAACTAGTTAAACATAATAGTTTCAGGACATCGTCATAAAGCATTGTCATAACTTGACAATCACGTAATATGATTGATAAAATTAATGAAACTATTAACAAAATCGGTCAGCTAATTGACTTATAATTATCACTAGTGTTGTTTTTCTTTTATCTTCATTCACTACAGATGATTACAGTATGTTTCTCTATCAGTTGCTCATTCAGTAAATATCTCAAAACCTTGTCAGTCTAATTGATGGTTTAGCGACACAATCATGCATGCAAAAAAATCAGTATAATCAGTCGAGCAAATCTCCTGCAAACTGAAAACATCAATGTCGAATTTACCCCAACACTGACTAAGGTTCAAGCCATTATCATAGACATGAGTTGGGAGTGTACTCCCCTTGGCTACAACTTGTTTCCTCCCTGGTAGTCACATGAGCGTCACTCACTGTTAATTATCTTGTAAAAACTTATTTAGCTGAATACATCTTGCAGCATATCACCTAGTAATGTAGTATATAGACTTAACTAGCTTCAGTAACTTATAATCACTATATCTCAATTGAATTGTATTGCGCCTTATGATAAATTGCATACTTGCAACTAACTTGTATGCATCGTCAGCGGTCAGGTATAAATATGTATAAATAGTCTATGGCAACTCAGAACATTGAGTCTAGAGCATGTCTCTTACGAACACACTCATGTTTAACGATTTTTTCCTAGCTATCTGTCCAAAATCCATATAATTATCACTCATGTATTTAAATTTTATTTTGATAACCGTTCATGTGTATTAGTAGTATTACTAAATTCTATCACGGTCAAGTAAAAATGAGGTTGAGAAAATTTCCCCGTAACTAAATAAACTGTATCAAACTAACTGGAACACTAGTTGGAATTCTTCTCCACGGTATACTTTTGTTCCTTCAGTTAGCCTACTAATACAGATGCAATTGGAATTCAACTCTTATGGACAACTTACCGGCATAATCGTTATCCGGTTTCATAATTTAAACCAAAACTAATACCAATATTAAAATTTCTACAATATTCATTATTTTAATATTTCTAAACAAAATAATTACTGCCTATAAGTTAAGTTATTAACACGCATCGTTTTATTATTGTTATTGTAATCCCATTTTTTATAGTTCAAATAATCTTCAACCAAATTTTCATTTTAAGCGTGTTAATCATGAAAGCAGATATTTTAAGATTATTACATGTATTTCCCGACCAGATGCTGCCGCTTTCTTTTTGATTTATCTTTCAGCTTATCAACACCCGGAGGATCCTTATTATCCTTGGTAACCTCCGGCGCGCGACGATCCCATCCAATTTGGTATCGAACCAACATCACGTTGATTCTGATGGGAGAGTAGTGTAGTGGCATTCGACAATAGCCACACAATCCACAAAGCTGTGAACACGAGACTACTCAGAAAATAGATATTCAATATTTAACGCGGAGAAATACCTAACAATGGAGAAGGCGCGAATAATGAATTGAATGGACTGGAGTTGATCGAGTGGCATGGGTCGGCCATGTAGGCGTTGTCCCTGCTGGATGTTATCTTATATCTCCTATTCATATTAAATATATTGTTCTTTCTCTAGCCTAACCTTGTTCTACATCATGTATTGGTAATTGATACGATACAGTGAGTTGGTGTAGTCGATGGTGTGACTTGCACGTAAGATCTTATAGATTAGGCAGTTATATCATGACAAATCTACAATTTTAGGATTAGGTCTATTATTAGAGCAGTACTAATATCATAGTAGACCATAGTTCTACACTACTACACAATTTATGCCAATGCTTTATGACGATGTCCTGAAACTATTATGTTTAACTAGTTATAGTGTTGAATGAGGATTTTGCAATTTGATCTATCATAAGAATTTCGTATAATATTGACTATCTTCTCAGGCACGCCGTAGTGTCGAAGAAGCTTTCATAGTGTTGTCCTGTCCATGCTGTCAAATGCTTCCTCGTAGTCAATGAAGTTGATGTAGAGGGATAAATTCCATTCAGTTGATTATTCCACAATTGCCGGTAGTGTTGCGGTTTGGTCCTCTTGCTTTGCCTCTCTTGATTTGTCTGATAACCATGCTGATCTCCTCAATTGTTAGTGGGCCAACATTGATTGGGAGGTCCGTGAATGTTACTTCGATGTTGAGTGGGTCCAGAGGGGCTGGTCGATTCAAACGTTTTTTGAGGTGTTCTACCCACCTGTTTCGCTTTTTTTCGATTTTGGTGGTTACTTTACCCTACTTGCTTTTCAGTGGTTGTTACGGGAGAACTGAAGACATTTGGCGGATTAAAAACTTTTATTGTACATTAATAATTTACTGTGCTTTTGGATGTAATTGTTTTACTTAACTTTTGAACTTGTTTGTTTATATCATTGTTTCGGACATTTTGGTTTGTCTTTGGTTTGGTATTTTGGTGCTTTCTTTATCTTTGGTTTGGTAATTGGGAGTTTTGCTCCGGGAACCTACAAAATTGAAGAAAGACATTCGGTCGATTATTTGTGAATTACGAATAAATTTGGTATCTAAATTGAAGCTTGGTTCTGTTGTTAATTTGGGTTCGTAATTTGCAAGTAGATCGATAGTCCGTACTTCAATAACTGGAACGAGCAAAACTTGGACGTAACAGTGGTCGTTCTGGTTTACGATGTTTTCCAGAGAGTTTCTTTGTTGTGTCATACAGTTCTCTCATGTTTCCTTCTCTTGCAGCCTTTTCTGCCGTCGTTGCTAAATCCTCGACATATTTGCGTTTGTCGGTTCTGATGCTACTCTTCTGTGTATTCAGCATGTGCCTTGACTTCTTCTGCCCTTGTTCGGCTGGTATTGATTGCTGCCTTCTTGTCCCTCCTTTCTTGAATCTTATCCAGTGTATCAACAGTGATCCATCCCTTGTGATGGTGCTTCTTGTGTCCCGTCACCTCATGACATGTTGAAGTGATTGCGTTTTTTATACCTTTTCAGTTGCTTTCCATGAGGTAGATCACGAGAAGCCTCGAACCTATTGCCACGGACTCTCCAGAATTTGTTGAGTTTGTCAGTATCCCGAATTCGACGTTGACCTTAAAATGTCGATTTTTTAGATATGGAGTAAACCAATTAATTGAAAGTGATCTGAAACCTAGTCGTTTCAGCTTATTGATAAGACATTTATGCTTGACCCTATCAAAAGCTTTCGAGAAATCAAGGTTGTCCACCTGTCCAACGCGACCAGTAGATTAGTTATACATGAGTGACCTTTTATGAAATCGCGCTGTTGGGGTGAAAAGAAGCTTATGGATAGTAATTGGTCACGTGTAACGCCGCACGTCAGAGACTCCATAATTCTTGAGGATAATGAGAGCAGTTCTTTCGGCATATATTATTATTATTATTATTATTATTATTATTATTCACAAACATCTTATGGGTACATAAGTGTTGTGAAGAAACCATTTCGGGTTTCTTCAAAAAATGCAATAATACACAATTTTCAATAATATAGCTTATAGGTTCACTGCGACGACCTTCCTTGAAAATTGGTGTAATAATAATATATTTCTGCATGAGCAGGTAAACACCATTTTTACAGACATGATCTACAAATTGCAACATCTGTTGGCTCACAGCATGCTTCCCAAGTAGAGTCGTTAAATAAATGAAATCTATAAAATTGAATAGTAGTTCATTCGTGGAGATGTCTTGCAGCCATAATGATTAGGTTTATGCTTCAGTAGTACACTATGTGCAGTCTTCAAAATAATTTTCATAGCGGCATTGTGTTCACGCTGCACACCAATTCCAATCTCAACATAATTGTGTTAAAATTCTGGTCGTGATAAGTATTTACGCAATACAACCTTTTAAGTTTATAGTTGTTATAAAGTAGACTCGTATAGCGCTTGCTGTAAACTATGATCTTGACGGGACGCGTACGTCAAGTTTGTCCCAGACGGCAGAATTTCCATAGCTGTGCCCTCAGAGCGAAATTCTGAAGAAACTAAGAAGAAAAACAGAAGAACAACAAGGCACTTGGATATGAACGCCAAGCATTACTTAACATTGTGTAGTAGTGTAGAACTATGGTCTACTATGATATTAGTACTGCTCTAATAATAGACCTAATCCTAAAATTGTAGATTTGTCATGATATAACTGCCTAATCTATAAGATCTTACGTGCAAGTCACACCATCGACTACACCAACTCACTGTATCGTATCAATTACCAATACATGATGTAGAACAAGGTTAGGCTAGAGAAAGAACAATATATTTAATATGAATAGGAGATATAAGATAACATCCAGCAGGGACAACGCCTACATGGCCGACCCATGCCACTCGATCAACTCCAGTCCATTCAATTCATTATTCGCGCCTTCTCCATTGTTAGGTATTTCTCCGCGTTAAATATTGAATATCTATTTTCTGAGTAGTCTCGTGTTCACAGCTTTGTGGATTGTGTGGCTATTGTTGAATGCCACAACACTACCCTCCGCAAAGCAGAAAGGTCTTTCCTCAAAAGCCCGGGAAGGAATAATGGAGAACAGTAAGGAATAATAGGTAATATGCAAGAATTGACAAATCGTAAGAATAAATGACGAGTAATCCCAGGAGCATGCAATCTCTTAATGTAGTAAGTCAGACGGAAAACCTTCCTTGATAACAATAAAAAGTGGGAAGACCAAGACAGATCAGAGGATAAGGTGACACCAAGATAATTGACCTTCGACACCGCGTTTATCAAAGAGTCTCCGATGGCAGATCATACAGAAGAAAGAGAAAAGAAGAGGTGAAAGAATAGCTCCTTCTGGTACACCTTCATGAGACAGCAGAGACTCTGAACACTTTCCTCCAAACACAGTGTACTGTTCCCTTCCAGAGAGGTAGGAACATAGCCAGTTGGTTATCCAGCTGTTAGTGTTGACGATGATTAACTTGTTAATTAAACGTTGTCTTGGTATAGAATCAAAAGCTGAAGTATAGTCCAGAAAAGCGCATCGAACATACTTCTTACCCTTTTCTAAGTTGAACACTATGTTGTGATGCAGAACAGCAACAGCATTTTAAGTGCTTCTTTCGCGTCTGTGAGCAAACTGATATGGATCAATGTGCTCTTTTGTCCCAAGCTGAAGTGGAAGTATTAATAATTTTTCTATTGTTTTGAGGTAGGATGAAGTTATAGCAATTGGTCTAAATTTCACATTCTTATCACCAGATACTTTCTTGGGTACAGGGATTATCTTCATCTTTCTCCACATTTTCGGTATGAGATTAGATGAGAAGGATCTGTTAAAGATAACTGTGAACGGATAACATAGGACGTCAGCACAATTTTTAAAAAGGAGGTTTGGGATACCATCAGGTCCCAAATGTCGAGATGAATTAAGCGACTGGAGACATCCTCGTACATCAGTTTCAGTGAAAGTAGGAACACAGCTTTTTTTTAAACCCGTGGATAGAGGGAGCATCACATCAGATGAATGACGTACAAAAGACTTATTTAAGTCACAAACATTCAGCTGGTTGTCGCTCCTAATCTGTCTGTCACCTGTAAGTTCTTTAAAGAGTTTCCACATACTTGTAGAGTTTTTGCAAGACAAGAGTTTTGGAGTAAACATACAGTTGAGACGTCTAATCTCTAGGTTTATCAGACCGTTTAGCTTATGAACTTCATTAGAGTTCTTCTCGTTGTACATTCTTTCTTTCATTCTCCGTAGTCGTTTTAGTTGTGAAGATGTAATTCGATCAAAACTTACAAAAATGGTTTCAGTAGGACAACAAATATCAAAACAGAATCTAAGGTAATAGGTGATAACATCAGTAGTGTTTTCCAGTGAGTCATCTGTAAATAATTCCCAGTTAGTCGTATGAAACATGTTTTTTAGATTTCGGATATTTTGTTCTGAGTGATTCCTATATTTGTCTCTCTTGGTTTGATGTAACAGTGTACTCTTCCCATGCTTTCCATATACTTAAGGTAGAACACGAATTAAACAGTGATCTGACCTAGACAATGGAGCACGTTTACGAGTCGCATATATATCCACATCATTAATGAAAACGAAGTCTAAATGAGCATCCAAACGAGTAGGAAAATCTACTACGTTTTGGTGACCTAGTGACGTAAGGAAGCAACAGTCACATGAATTGAAATCACCACGTACAAATGAAATCGAATCACTGAAGGCAGTAACAGCAAACTCAGTGAATTCATCAGCGAAAACAGATAGTGCAGATGATGTGCAATCTGGAGTCACGTAGATGTTTTGGACGACATCTTAGAGCTAGACAGTCGATAAAGTCATTTGAAAACTTAAAACACACAAACGAAGATCGACACCATTTTACGTTTAAAAACGTAGCTGAATAAGTTATGAGATTGATGGACATAATTATAAGTTAAAACAAACGAAAAAACCCAGATAACTTGTTGAAATAATCAGATGGCAGGAACAAGTAGCCCAGATATTCAAGCACGCCGTCCAAGATCATGTACATATTTGGGCAGCATCACTGAGGAACACGGTGGATCTGATGCAGATGTAAACGTGTGGATCAACAAAGCAAGGGTAGCATGTTTACGGTTGAAGAACATCTGGAACTCGAAACAACTGTCTGTCAATCAACATCAAAGTCAGGATTTTCAATACAAATATAAAAACAGTTCTACTTTATGGGACGGAAACCTGGAGAACTACCAAAGCCATCATTCAGAAGATACAGGTATCAGTGATCCACTTATACTAGAGACACAGGCCAGTTAAACAAAAGCTTCTTCCATTCCGTTCAAAATCATTTAACCACTTTAACTTTTAGGATCGCAAGTTAAATTATTGCGGAACTGAAGGTCAGGCAGAATGCCGTTCCCTGAACCGATACCATCCTATTTTGACTTACAACCTTCGCCAGGACCATCATATCAGTTTAGGTCTGTCGAAGATGTCAACAATATTGTCCAAATGCTGTTATGGAAAGTCTCTCAAGAACACCGGTATACTGGCGTTGGTTGCATACAGGAGGAGCTTTTCAGGGTATTTATACTTTCATCATAAAACATGTAATTTTAAGCATTATCCGTCAGCCATAAATTTTATTACAAGCATTCGAATGAATGCAGACTGTATACCCCGTCTGGCAGAACACAAAAAGTTAATTCAAAGGGTTAACACGCTTTTGTGGGCGTATGCTACTACTCGTAACGTTGTAACTTTGGCGGACATGGATCAGCTAATACAGGTATGTATTAATGTCTATTTTTATTTTTTAATTGGTACTGTCACTTGTTTGGTTGCGATTATTGGAATCTAACTTGTGACAGCATGAAATCCCGGTGGCTTCTGACAAGACTTAACCCATTTCTGAAACTACTAACGTATAAACATCTATGCCAGATCATTTGAAGTCTCTAATTGGAAAACTGTGTTTCATCTCAAACTATAAGGTCCAAGTAACGTCTTGATGATTGACTTTTTTACTATAAAATCCAACCTACAATATTTCTAGCACAGGAAAGAAATTCAGGCAATGCTTAAGTCATTGCACTCTCAGCTAATAATTTGCAGACCGAAAATTTGTCTTGCCTACTTTACTTCGTACGTCCAAGTATCATCATTAACTTCTATTGAATTTGTTAAACACAAATCTGTACTTCATTACTGAATTACGTTAATCACACAAAACCACTGGACACTTTTAAATTGGTTGAGTTTTTAAAGAAGTTTATGGGGTGACCATTGATGGCCTAAAAATTTTGTGTGATATTGTTAGGTTTGAAGCTTCACGAGTTCACTTAATCTGCGAACGAGAACAAGACTGAGTGACCAAAGACCAGTAATCTAGCTATTGATGAGTCCCAGCCCCGTTATCTAGAAGAAGTTCAAGCTTGGTATGGAAAATATATTCTGCAAACAACCAGAAAACGAGCGATCCCACAAACACAATTTAAAACGTATATATACAAATACATATAATCGATATTGTTATTGGAGATTTTTAAACATTACTCAATCAGTTCATCAATTGACTGCTATTAACCATTTAATCGATAAGTTAATCGATATGATAAAACTACAAATATGAGTTTTGGGGATATGTCGTCTCCAACAGATATACACTTTTCACAAGTTACAAAGCACATCCTAATTTTCTATTTGATACTTCGAGTGGTTCTCAGCTTGAATTCTCGGTAAACCCTCTACTTTTCCGAATTGAGTTCTTTTCCTTTAGTTGTATTTAAAATAACTTCGAAATTGCGTTAGAATATCTAAGGAATTTAAAAGTTGCTTCATCAAATAATTTCTTGCGTTTTGTGTTTTAAGTTGGAAGCACCAAATGATTATCGACTTCTTGGCCCAATCGTAAGTTTACCAGCTGCACTAGAAATACTTCAAGTTAGTGAATTTGATCAACATATAGTGGCGTGTTTCACAACAGGATTTACAAATCAAGCACTGAAAATGTGTACAGAGGATGTTTTAGAAGAACTAAAAACTTGCATCTGTAAAAATCGATATCGTTTACCTACAACTGTTAGTCGAGGATCAGTTTGTTCGTGGTGGGAATCAGTGTTTACAAATCATATGCTGGGAGTTTTGGATAATGTCAGGGTCGTACAACGTAGCAATCAGTATCAAAAGTTGAATCAGCTGGCCAAGTATGGAATTAGAATTAAGGGGTTCTCCCATCTTGTCCAAGTAGGTTGTTTCCTATTGTCTTAATGAATTTTTCTGTAGTATGTATATATAATCACATTAAGTTTAAAAGTAATCAATTTAGCTTTACTAGTTTTTGTTCAGCTACGTACATTATCTTTCGCTTTGTGGTTTATAACAAAATTCAGCAATGAAATACACACTTCCCTAGTTAGTCGTCAGCTTTATGTATGTTTTTTAAAAAGACCTCGACAACTCAATGGCCATGGTCAAAATATACGAAGGCACTTTTCAAACTGTTTTTCAGTGGGGAATGTTTCATTCTTTATACCGCTACATTTGTTACCATTATGAAGTGACATGTAGCACCGCGGCTCAAAATTCGGCAAAAGTTTTACCAGTTGGTCATAATGAGCTATTGAGGTTAAATTTTCCTTATAATACACTAGCTGTTTAACTTAGCTTTTTTATTAAGATATATACAAAATATTTACTAGCAAGATGGATTTTTCAAGGCATGTATATTGGGGCTACATTGAAAATCCACAGACCCATGATAGTCCCGAATTACGCCTTCTGTATTAAGAGTTGAGTGTTTGTGTTTTCCTACATACTGGATACATTTATTAAGTTTCATAATGATTAAACTTCCAGATCATGAAAAAGTTATTCATCCTCATAACTTACCATTAAGGATAAAATGAAAGGTAAATGGAAAATGAAATTAATTATTTATTCAATTCTTCAAAGTTTTTGAGCATTTATCAGGGAATACATGAAAATCAGTTCAGCGTTCATAAAGATACATTATTAACAAGTGTCTAGTTGTTCCATCGTATCTTTCGAAGTGTCTTGGCGAATAGCCATTTATTCTCAACAGCAAGTAGATAAGTCATTGTCAGTAGATGACCATTCGAATACTGCTTCACGTATTTCGATTTGAGCAACTAGGTAGCATTACTAGCCCTCACACTTAGGGTGTGACTTGAAATTAAATTCACGAATCTGTACCTGGTAGTTGAGTTAATCAAAATTAGAAATTAACACGAGGTATCAGGTTACTATAACATAATTCTTTGCCTCTATTCTTTATAGGAAATAACAAATAATCTAAGGCCTGAGAATCTAAATAAAGCTGCTAGACTAGCACAAGATCAATTAGATAATGATATCCGTCAATTGTATAAGGACTTTACTTCCTCCTTGGTGAGTAAATCAGCTCTAAGTAAGTGCTTAAATTGTTTTTTTTCCACATTTTTTTCATTATTGTCTTAATTTACATGTATACTTATTTAATGAAGAAAGCTGCGATATATTTAAAGCTACTCAATTGCTTAAATGTACTTACTTACTTACGCCTGTTACTCCTCATTGAGGAGCATAGGCCGCTCACCAGCATTCTCCATGCAACCCTGTCCTGGATAATCCTTTCCAGCTCTTTCCAGTTGTTATTCATCCTCTTCATATCTGCTTCTATTTCCCAATGTAATGTGTTCTTTGGCCTTCCTCTTTTCCTCTTCCCTTCAGGATTCCAAGTTAGGGCTTGCCTTCCAATGCAGTTTGATGATTTGCGTAATGTATGTCCTATCCATTTCCATCGTCTTTTCCAAATTTCCTTTTCAACTGGAAGCTGTTTTGTTTTCTCCCACAGAAGGCTGTTGCTGATGGTATCCAGTCAATGGATGTTGAGTATCTTGTGTCGACAGCTATTTATAAATGCTTGTACCTTCTTGATGGTGGTTGTTGTAGTTCTCCATGTTTCATCTCCGTACAGTAGAACTGCCTTGACATTCGTATTGAAGATTCTCACTTTGATGTTGGTTGAAAGTTGTTTTGAGTTCCATATGTTCTTCAGTTGTAGGAATGCGGCCATTGCTTTGCCAATCCTCGCCTTTACGTCTGCATCTGAACCTCCTTGTTCATCAATTATGCTTCCCAGGTATATGAAGGATTCTACATCTTCCATAGTTTCGCCATCAAGAGTGATTGGATTGCTGTTCTCCGCTTTGAATTCGAGGACCTTGGTTTTCCCCTTGTGTATTTTGAGGCCTACTGATGCAGAGACTGCTGCTACACTGGCTGTCTTCATATGCATTTGTTCGTGTGTATGCGATAGGAGGGCTAGGTCATTTGCGAAGTTCAACTCGTCTAATTAGTTCTGAGCTGTCCATTGTATTCCGTGCTTTCCCTCAGATGTCGAGGTCTTCATAATCCAGTCGACCACCAGAAGAAAGAGGAAGGGAGGAGTAGACAGCCTTGTCTGACTCCGGTCCTTACTTCGAATTCATCAGTCAGCTGTCCTCCATGCACGACCTTGCACTGTAGTCCGTCGTATGAGTTCCGGAAAATGTTGACAATCTCAGGAGCTCCATAGTGTCGAAGAAGTTTCCATAACGTTCTTCTATCTACACTGTCAAATGCCTTTCCATAATCAATGAAGTTGATGTGCAGTGACGAGTTCCACTCAACTGATTGTTGGACGATGATCCGTAGTGTTGCAATTTGGTCTGTAGTGTAGTGGAAATTAAAAATTTAACAAAATGCAAGTAATAAAGATAGTGAAAGGTAATAAAATTATCTCTTGATCGGTTCCTAATCTTAATGAAAATCAACAATCTCCACAACTGACAGTTATCATGTAACCACTGACTAGCTTCAGGAGGAAGTTTCCGTAGATCTAGTGAAAATCTGTGGCCAGTGGAAATAAACTATGTCAGGTTTTAGGTAGTTATCCACCAAAGACAATGGGAGATGGTTGCGTAATCTTGTGAATTGATTGAGGTCAAATATTAACACCGTTGGATGTCAGCTCAGTGGTCTAGAGGCTAGGAGTTCGTACGCGAGACTGAAGGTATTGGGTTGGATTCCCGTGTGCGGGATCGTGGATTCGCAATATTGAGGAGTCCTACACTAGGACGAGATGGCTCTCCAGTGCTTCCAGGTTTTCAATGGCGGTTTAACTTATATCAATTTATGATTTCAATAAATAGCTTGGTTTTGTTCATTATATCTAACAAGTCATTAACTAGTAACAACTGAAGGTCGACAACTGCTCACGTCATATTCAGGATAATTTTCATCCTAAATAAGGAAGTATCTATTTCCAAACTTATGGATGCACAACTTGTAGACAGTTTTAAAAACCTGTAAATAATGAATAGATTGAATAGGGTGATTTATTGGTTAAAGTACTTAGCTTTTTATAGTTAGGCTACAGGCTTAAACCCACCCAGCCTACTTTGCTGCGAATAGCCAAGTGGTATCACTAGCCCCCAAAACCAGGGTACATAAGCATCTGCTCATTAATTAAAGCTTATAAGCAAACGTGTCATCTTATTCATACATTGCTAACGATTCCTCGTATATATATTTTTGGGGTATCAATTAGTTTGAAGGGAGGTTTCTACCGTACTAACTATCGACATCTTGCTCAAAAACTTAGGGAAACTTGTCTTGTTTTAACATTCGATGTATTTAAATCTATTTCTTCTAGAGTCATATCGATCTATGAAACCAGTCAATGTTCTTAAACATTTGGCAACTTGTGCTACACAGTTACACGCTGAACTGCAAAATTGGGCTGAAGAGAGAAGTTTAGTATGGCCTAAAGGACATTTAGATTCGCTACTTGTATTTGGTCAATTTATGCAACGTATTGCTGCTACTGGGGTAAGAAATTTTATATATATATATATATATATATATATATATATATATATATATAATGGTGGAGCGTTTTTGCACTCTTGAGGGAGATTAAGCTCCTTGTGGGATTAGAACCCACATCACCCAGCCTCACATTTTGAAACGTTACCACTGACTTATTCAGGATGCGACTGGTCTTCAGACTATGGTACAACTGGTTGCTTACTGAGCTATAACCAATGTTGTAGTTGTCTAATTTCTTAGTGCCGAATAAATTCAATCGACCAAATTGCGTTTCCACCAAGATTCCGACTACACTTTAATTATGAATATCAGCTAACACTAGACCTTAGTCAAGTAGTATATTACGGACGCTCTGTATAAGGATGCACATTTTACATAAATTAAGATTTGCTATCATTTTTCCCTTAGTACATATATTTTTTCCTTTTTCATGTCTTTCAGCCTTTTCGTACTCTCGTACATTTACTCATTCTACTCTTCAATACGGAATCAATGAATATCAAGGAATTATTGACTCGAATCGTATCGTCTGTGCGTAAGGCGGATCGAGTTTTGGAATCATCGTCACAACCAACAGCAGCAGATGATACGGAACTTATTGACCTGACAGTTAATTCAGACGATGAATTATGTGAGATTTCAACGAAACTTGACGGTATGAGTTATTACTGCTAGAAAATAACGTTGAATTTATTATTTCCCACTTATGTATGAACTATGGTTCTTAGTGCAACTCATTAAGTAGTTTTATTCACTTGGTTTTGAGTTATGCTGTTTTTGAGATCGCTAATTTTAATATCCGTCAGCCCGAAATAAAGTAGAAGAGGTTGATTTCAAACCCATAACGCCCTTGTTCAAAGTCCAGTGCCTTATATATTAATACTCTAGATGTGTGAAATATTCAAGTCTTCTGACAATTTCTGTATACACATAAACCGTCAACTACACTCTGTATGTGACTATATTCGGAACTTACCTCTTGATTTAATCTAAAATCATCAAACTAGTTATTAGACTAAATTATTAACAAAAAATATTCACCTTATGAATTAAAATAAGTCTGTCGATAAATAAATTTTGTGGCAATGGTACAAATGTATTAGTAAGTCATAGGTTAGTGATTGAATCCCTCGATTCTTATCAATCAAATTATTGATTTTTACCCACCAACCTAGTTTGTTTCGATCAGCTGGACAGTATCACTAGTCCTCAAGTGAATCTGTGTCTGTAATTAAGACGATCAAGTTTCATCCACTAAGTTACAGATTCTTGTTACCGCTCTATCTATTTCTGTTTGGACAACTGACTAATATCACCAACCTTCACACTAAGACTGACTTGAAGTCAGACTACACTAACCTATACCTAGTAGATAACTTGATGATGACAAGTCTTTAGGATGTACTTGATAATATAAATTATAAATATCTTCAAGGACTGACAATTGTTATTTAAATAAAATTTTCAATATCTCTATCATTGTTTACTTTTTGCAGATTCTATCACAACTAAGTATCCCGAATTGACAGAGGTTGTAGACAAATTTAATGATTTATTAAAACAACAACAGCAACACGAAGAAGAAGGTAATGTTGTGAATCAGTCCAACAATTTGTGGTTATCACTGGCATCATTGGAACGTGAAATTTTCCCACAAGTAATTGGTCAGAATTCTCCATCTTTATTAAGTCTACTTGCTGAAGCTATAAATGACGGTGTGAACAATGTGAATTTAGTAAGCATCAAGTCTTTTTTTTTCTTATTTCCTAAAAAATACTTTAATTCCTATAATTCACCAACGTATCACACGTTTGTGTATCAGGACGTAGCATGAATTCTTTAGCTGTTAGTCTAATGCATGTTATTAAGTGCAAAATTCTTGGTTGGGAGGTTCGCTTGATAATCGTGATTAGTAGTTGAAAATGTTGAGTGATATAGTTAAAAAATCTGTCTGTGTCGCAGATAATTCTACTTTTTGTATACCACCTAGATCCTGAACTTCCTGAGTTGTTCCGTGAATCATTACTTCCCTTTTAAATTACACTTTCTTTGTCTAATCTTTTTTACTGTCTCTACTACTACTATCGGTTGTGTTGTATATTTTTCATACTTTCATCTAGCTATCGTGATGTGGTGTGGCAATTTAAGTTGATGAACATATGTTCTAGGTTCTATTTCAATTGTGACTGATCCTTTGTTCTATTAGCGTACTCGAGTTTAATCAACAGCTTTGTGTCTATGAGAATGACTGAAAATACAGGACTGCCTGAACTGAAGTACGTGTAGTGGAGTTCGGATGTACCGCTTAGTGATTACATGTTGAACACTTTAATTACCAATTCACCACATCAATCAATTGTATATTTCAATGATGACAACTCAAATAAATACGTATTTCGCCCCATTTAGGACTCCTCATTTGAATGTGGTTGTATTCATGTTAATGTTTTCATTAACATTCATATCTGGTATCCATACTTTCTGTAACTTTATTGACAGTATTAAGGGTAATGTTTACCAAAGTGTTTACTAGGTAATATGCATTCATCTGTATATCTGGTGTACTTGCCTATTTTTCGAAACCAAACTTGACAGAAAGCGATTAATGTGGCTTGTTATTCACTGAATTAGATCATTCCTGACTAGTTAAAATGGCTTCTTTGAATCTAGCCTTATTGAGAATATCATCAATAACTTGTGGACACATTTAGTTGATTAATCTCAATTGAGAAAAGGAAAATGCTTCCCGGATTCTACAAATTAGTGAAATATGTTTGTATGAATGATTTCTTCCTAAGTTGATGGGAATCCTGTTAGTGTACAAAACGAAATTTCATTCTCTAGTACTCTTAAATTTCATCTGAATAAATACATTGGAGAGTGAGAAACTCAGAATCATTTTTTTGGTTTCTCATAAACAATAATTTAATGTAGACTAGTTTAAACTCTAAAATCTCTTTTCAAAATGGTTAAGATAGCGACATACATGATGTTAATTAGCAATATAGAGAAAATGATCTGTTCAAAGTATGTTTGAACACACACTGGTTACGCTAATATGTATAAATTAGAACCAAACTCTATAGGAGTTTTATTTATTTATTTATTTCAACACATAGATATTGGTACAAGAAGGCACCAAATACATATGCGCCACACAGATATCATTTGATATGTGTGAGGGCTGTGATACTGCCCGGGTGCTCAGACCGAAGCAGGTGGTTTTCTTAAAGGGCCACACCCCGAGTCTTTGACCTAAAGATCTGACCCAATAGGTAGTGGAGCATCGCAAGGAGATGCACTCCCATGGAAGCCGGTGACCAACAATTGGTTTATACGCTATTTGTTCCCGCAGGATGCTGGAGCCCATGTGCACTATTGATTTGGAATCCGGTTAAAGCGCCGGACATTCACTATTCGTCGTCTCATTTTCGCAAACAACACCGGTGCCACGAGAAGGCAGTGAGTAGAACTTCCCTGGCAGAGGCTATATACGCGTGGCCGTGTGAGAGCATTTCGAGAGGGAGAGCGGACTCTCCCCACTTTCGACCGTACCAGGGCATTTGGGGCTAGGAATGTGAAATTATGGCTTCGTGTTTAACACCCTCTACTTCCAACCATTGAGTTTCAGGTTCGAACTCCACTTTAAGTATGTACATTTAAATAGTTGGGGAATATTACTATTAATAAAAAAAAGCTCATGACCAGATTGATAATTTTTACATTACCAAATAGTATTTTGACAAACCAATGAAGTGTGACTCAGTAAAATGTCAAATATAATACAAGTTACTCATGAGTAATATAATTAAATAAAGTTTCAGAAATGAATTACATTGTTTATTTTTATTAGTTTCCAGTTAATGTGACTGATATCAGAAAAGATAAAATACGTGATGAAAACAGTTACAATGAATCAAGTCCAGGTAAAGCTAGTGTTCTACACGAAGAATCATCAACATCAAGAGATATAGATCCTGGATTAGTATTTGACTTCGTACAGAAATTGACATGTATCTCTTCGAGAAGTAAAGAGGTTAGTTATTGTTCATCACGTTTATCATCACAGTTCTATCTCTAATTTCTTTCAAGATTTTCTACTAGTTAACTGGGTTTTTTTCGTAGAATTTATTTGATTACCTGTTTTCATTGTCAATATCTTTGCGCCCAGAAAAATACAGAAGTATGTATTGCTTAATGTATATTACATAGACAAGTTACATTGTAGTTGGTACAATATAAAAACAGTTATGATTTCAAGATATTATTTATTGCAAATTAATTTTAGGTGAAAAGAACCGTTAAAGGGAGTACTATACAACTGATGTTACGTGGTTGGATATGGTTGACAGGAGACCCTGAACTTAGATTTTGTGTTAGTTGGCACTTACCAGCAGGGTATACTTTCAGTCCTTAAAGAACTGATGCTTCTTATTGGATTTGAGTCCACGTCGTCCAGCTTAATAGTCTGAGACGTTATCATTAAGCTCTTCGGACCACAGACATTTGATTTTCCATCTTTGTAACTTTTCCGCTATGGGTACTTCTAATTACACACATGTACTGGTTAATGGTGAAAAGCTTCACCTTTTCCTATTGATGACATAAATCATACGATTCCACATATCAGCTGAGATTTCAAATATGAATAAATTTGTTTCGACTTATCTTTAATTCGTTAATAAGTCATATGAACGTCCTATATTCAACCCTATATTTTGGAATAATTCTTGCACGTTTCATGGAAGTCCTTAAACTAGACAATTATGCTTTTCCTAACACAAGGATCAAATTGACAAACTTAAAACCAAAGACATAAAATACAGCTATATTATTGTAATATTATACTATAAATTTCTTAGGCTTCTGTGTATGTATAGATTTCTAGAAATCCTATAAATAATACGAACTACAGGATATATGACTGAAAGACCCGAATGTATATTGTATCTCAGGACGTTGCATTAGTTCATCAAATCATCTGAGTCGTGTTAGTGAGGATTTACACGATAATGACAATAAATGGTTGGAGATATTGGTTGACATAAATCAGAATCGGTCTCATCGGTATTGATACATTGAATCTATACCTTCCTTTATATCTTCCAGTTCCAATATTCCCCGTACAAATCTTTTCACTCTTTTTTCTCGGATCATAATACCAATTTTTAATTCTTTTCAAATGGCATTACTATTACAATTATTTTGACTATTTTACCATTCGTCTTATTAATTTCATTTTGCTATACTTATTTGGTATAATAACTTAGACTAACGGGAATTTGTACACCACGCTCTATATTGATTATGATTAATTCATTCATGTTTCAGGATAAATGATATAACTTGTTTGTAACACTTCTGGTTAATATCTATGGGGAAGTATAATTGATAATTGTTCTTTCTTAACCTTTAATGAACAATTGAGCTGATAATATGAGTACTAATTTTGGTCGAACACAGTAACTTATGTTTCATCCAAAAACGATATCTCTTTTCGATTTGGATTAATTATATACACTCTTTATCTTCCCTTAAACTGTGCGATTATAATCGCTTCATCCCTTTCTTTCTACGAACTAATTCTTTCTTTCTATACTATATCCTTATATGCAATCTTTCTTTTATATATTACCAGACAGTCAGTCAGTAACAACGTAGAACTCCATACGTACGTACATCAGTTCGAGTTGCCATACCACATCAGCACAGAGATGCAGTTGTCGATTCAAATCCCATAGTGGTAGAGGTAGTAAGAGTATAAGCAGTAATCGGGAACATTCGGGATTGAAGATGTTATTTAAAGAGTATAATCCAGTGAAATAAATTTGGAAAGGGGAAAAAAGGAACACGAAGAATTCAGAAGATTAGAATTCAGGAGAGCACAGAGTGGATAAACCTGTGTCATTGCAAATGATTTTGAACCATGTCATGTCCTGACCGTAGCCGCTACCTTGACGTAGTGGTCGGGCTTGCCTATCCTGATGACCCAACCGAGCTATATTGACTGGAACATATGTTCCTGCAGGTTTTACCATGCCAGGCAGGTCGATTGGAGAATGGTAAGACTAAAAGCAGAAACTCAAGGTCTGAGGGCGAAGTCGTACTGCTGACTGTAGAGAGGTGTGACAGCAGTAAGGTGTTTCCTTCGCACAACCAGCATCTGCAGCGATGCTGCCTTCTCACAAAGAGGGGTGGGGTTAGAAAAGGTCGGCCTTAAAAATGTCACACCTCACCTTACCTCACGGATTTCCGTCTCCGGCGGTAAGGCCCTTTGAAGAACGGAGCTAACACGTTAAAAACCTCCCACTAATAGGCCGTGCGCGACCGGCCTCAGGGCTCTGCGGTCACGCTCCTAGATTGTTAAGACCAACATTGATCTAAATTCTTTCTCAGGTTCCTCAAGAAATACCCTTCCGCAGTGTAGGCAACCGGGAAGTGATATCAACTCTTGTACCCGTAACGAGACCAAGTTGGTCACATTCAAATCCTTCCTACATCTAATAACTCTCTTTATATATTACCACTACTGAATTAACTACTTCTATGAATTTGGTGTTCATCTTCTTGTGCTAATGAGGTATAGCAACTTGGACCGATGCATATATGTGCCTGGTCCTACGCTGTAGCTGACTGACTGAAATACATTTTGGATAAATTTCTGTGCACAATTTCCTGACTGTCACCAGCAATAATCCATGTTTTTCTTTTTATAAAAAAAACAAGGTATATGTTTAATAATTAAAACACTGGTTACTACCATTGTTAATGCATTCATGTCATCACTTACGTTATCTAATCCTTTTATTGTTTTCCTTAACAACAACAACAAAATACAAATTTAGGAATTGTGTAAACTTGTCTGTGAAAATTTACGCATCATTCACTCATCGAAATTGGAGCAGTTGATTGAATCAATTTTATCACAAACTATGGATGATCATGAAATCAATAAAGTAAAACCATTAGTTTATCAGTAAGTTAGTTGTTTTCTTTTTTGTTTGTTTATTGTATGTGTTATTCGATTGATTGTGGCGGTTATTGGTTAAAGTTGTAGAGTTTATTACTAAAATTATATTTATACATGTATATCCTTACTTGGTAGTGAATATTCTGAAAAGTTTACTCTTAATTTTATGAATGGAAGTAACTAAAAAAAAACACGGTTCATGGATAGTCAAGTCGTCGGAAATTGTTTCTATCGTATAAAAAGAATACTCGTCAATATAGAATACTTCTATTATATTTTCTTACTTTGTGATTGGATGTAAGGTAGCTGGATCGCGCCAGTATTCAAAAAGTATGGTAAACAAACGGAAGCTACACTATGATGCATATTAAGTTTGGAAGTAGTGACTAAGTGGTTGTGGTGGTCGACTCATAGCCAATAAACTTCAGGTTCAAACTCGATTCCACTTCGCTTTGGGTAACTGGGTGGTATTAGCGATCTACAATTGAATGTCTTGAAGGGGTTCTATGAAGATTGATTCAACTTGTAGGATGTATCCTGTTGAAACGGCGGCTAACCAATATGTGGAGGCTAATATCCTCAGTATCTGACTCCAATAAGTAATATCCCGTAAACTGAGTATTTAAGGTAGGCTTAATCTCCTAGCAGAATTGCGGATTTACTCAAGATTATTGAGAAGCCTGAACACTAGTTTATTGTTAATGATAAATAAAAATCCACAAGCGTACGGTGAGCAAGCACACGATGAAACAGAATAAGTGAGTGTATGTGTGTGTTTAAAATCCATATATATTTTTGAGAGTTAATCGGGTGTGGATAAATTATCGATTATCTGCACATTGAAACCAATAGGAGGATAGCTTAAGAGTTAATGCACAGACATGCATTCGATCTTACACACCGAAATTAACATAGGGAATTAAGAGTCTGAGTTACAATGAATAGACAAATGATACAGTGGTCAAATGGGCTTGCCACAATTCACAGATTGATCTCAGGCTATTATTGGAAACTAAGGCGCACTGTTTCGTATTAGCATGGAACTCTTCAGCAGTGCATATTCATGACTCTTATATGGGTCGAATTCTGGACTTCTGGGCCTCTTGGCGAACACCTAACCATCAGAACCACTGGGCTAGGGTCCAGTTTCAGCTTCAGCTAGTTTTTAATATAGCGCAACAACCATTCAGTTTCATTGGTGATAACTGTTTCACTCTCAACGTGTTTGAACTTTACCAGTCACAACTTCTTACTAGAGCTTCAAGAACATCCTATAGCAAGTCACTAGTGAGGTGACTTTTATCGGTCCAATTGGAAAGGTTTTGTAGAGAATAGTTTACTTTGTAGATTTTATTCGTCACAGCGTTCTTCCTGAAAGTCGTGATCTCTATCCCTGCCGGTCGTGTATTACGCCTCGGTTTTCAATGATACCCAGACTAAGATCGAATTTTGTCGGAAGCAACTTTAATAACAACCCTATATTCATTAAACCCCTTCAACAAAAACGCACTAGTTTGGACTCTCGATTTGAAATCGCCCAATATTCACGTAGTTACTGGATTACTTTATGCAAAAAGTATATTTTTATAGGATTTGCTTTTTCTTCAAACTATTTTTTATGCGTAGTGAATTTTAAGATTTCACCTCACGTGTTGGATAAGACAAGCTAGCTTGTAATGTATTAATCCACTCTTTTCTAATGGCAATGGCGTATCATGAATAATTACTGTTATATTACTGGTTGTAAGGTTTCTGTTTTGATATATGGTATCAACTCAGATCGAATGTCGCTACCTAGAATTTTGGCATTAACGTTTTACATCCTTTTTTTGTGTCAAGTTTTTAAGTTGAGATTGTTATTTATCATTGTAATGACCACGAGATGGTGAAAATTTGAAGCTCAGGTGGATGATTTTGGTAGTTTTATTATTTGAGCTTGATGGTGTAGTTTTGGAGCCTTCATTGTTCTTTTGAACAATATCATCAGCATAAACGTCAGGTAGAAATGAAGTAATCGATTTTTTTTCACATTTGACTAACAGCTTGTCCTGTCGACCTCGATCTTGATTGATTATTGTCGATCTTTAACCTGTCATTGTCTGCATTTTTATTTTTATTGTCTGCCCATTGTAGTATCGCAGTATGTATACCTATTATTTATATCTAAAAATACTATTTCGTTATTCGATTTTTCAGTCATCATGTTCATTTACCCAACATTTTAACTATGGAAGAAACTCAACAATCTATAAGTTTACAATCGTCATCATCAGATATTATTTCGCGTTTGCTTACTCAACGTGAATGTGTCCTAAGTTTTCTGTCAGCTTGTCCTTCTTTAATGGATTTAGAAGCATGGTCTCAATGGTATCAAGATTGTCTATTCTATGATCGTTGGGGTAGTCTTGATTCATTTCTTATAGAGGCTGGAGCTGAACAAGGTGAGGCTTTTTTGCTTGTTTAGAAAATCAAAATAAGTTTATTTTTCCCACTTTAATAACTATTTTTTTAATACCATACTGTGTCTATCTTAGAGGGAGGAAAAGCCTTTTTCTTTTGACTTTTCACTGTTTCTCACCAAAATCTTATCGTAATCCCCGGTAGATTGCATTTCTTCTTTCATTCCTATCAGTTATGGATTGTCTTTTCCTGTCAATTGTCCATTGTCAATTAGTTACACAGACGTTTTGTTTAAAATGAAATTGCTTTTTCTCACGATGACAAAATATTCTTTTTTAAAAAAGTGGTTATCTTTTGAGGTATTACTTAACCAATCAGTCATGGTCGTGATCGATATAAAGCTTGTAGCGAATGCGCCTTAGTTTAATATACTATATCACACCGACTTAGCGAGATGAGCTTAACAAGATAAATGGCAAACGAATCGAAATAATTGTGGTGGAAATGATAGTTAACATGATTAAATATTAAAAATATAGTTTGAGAAAAGGGAATTAAGTCGAGAAATAAAATCTATGAAGTTATAAAAAAGCCGGTGGTTTAAAGAAAGCCCAATAGTAAATGAGTCTGCACCACTACGGCGGATTCTGAGCCATATTATCCAGCGTCTCTAGCCAATGATTCCAATTATCTCACGGACCTTAACGATATAGACAGTGCGGTAGCTTAGTGGTACCTGCTTCTGTTTGGGCGCCATGGTAGTATTCCAGTACTCACACAAATCAAATGGTGTGCGCATATATATTTGGTGCCTCCTTACACCAATGTTTATATGTTTAAATAATAATAGCTTAGTTTTTACGATGCACGACCCACTAGATTCCCAGTTTGAACCCTGCTCCTCCTACTTCACTTCGAGTGGCTGTGTAGTACCATTAGTTTCCACACTTATAGTGTCGCTCATATTCAATTACCTGGTGAATGAATTTCTTAACTTATCCATTATTATCAACAAAACTCAGACCGACAGGTAGTAACTTCATTCACTAATGCCGTTTCGAGTTTTGATCGTCCCTAGTTTTCTACATATTATGTAACGATTGGCATTTCATTCTGTCGTACCTTAGTATTTCCCTAATTGTAGTAGTTGAGCAAGTCCCGTACTCATTGTAGCGTGAGCTCTGTAATTCCATTCTATCTAGAGCAGATATCATTCACTAATTCTCGAAAGCTTATAATAGTGTATTCTGTTGAACAAATGTAGAATATTAGTCCTATATTTCGAGTTTTTAACAAATTTGTAAAGATAATTTCATCTCAATAGCATTTTATTCTTATATTTTCGATTTTCGATGCATTTATGAGTTTATTTACTCGTATAATAGCTATACTGCTTAAAGTGTTCGTATAAAAATTGTAAAGTCAGTAGGAGACCGACCCTCTCTGTGTTGCAACCTACTCGAACTTTTGGCACACCTATTATTCAAGTGTACATATAATGAATTTTCTCTTTGTAGAGTGTTCCAAAGAGGTGCTAGGAAATTGTACCTGCCTGTTTCAAGTTACTTAACGAACATGTCAATTGTGAACACTCAGATCCACTGGCACTGTGATACCCAAAATTTATAGCCTACCAAAAGTACATAGAAGTAGTTAACCACTTCACCTAGTCCTAGATATGGTTAGTTCAGCCTACCATATGCCAGTGATGTGACTGCTAGAACTTCGAGAGTTACTACATAAAAGAATTCGTAGAGCAGTGTAAACTAAAATTTTGAATTTATCAACAAAATTGGAGAGCAAATCATAAATTTATGGTACCACATGATGTATCATCTTTACTCATGAATGTGCCAGAAAAATTGGTTGACTTCATATGTAATGAGATGCAAAGTTGAGAAACGTGAATCAGTTTCCATATTTCCTTAAAAGAACTGATTCTCGGTTGTACAATGAATATGCATTTTTTGTTCAGCAGGAAGTTCTATAGACAATATGACAGTGCTATTAATTGATCACTATTAGGCCTAATCCAAAATTAGGAAACAGTCCTTTAGAAAGTGGTGTAAACAAAAGGGAAATATCAAGAAAGCTGTACACTTGAGAAATCGGTATCCCTATAAATGTATATGATGACGGTCGACCAGAACCTTTGAGGCCCTATATATATATATAGATGGAGAGCGAGAGCGAGAAAGATCGTCCCTCTTTGAAAGTACCGCTCTAAATTGATTCATAATATTGTTGATGTCCTAACATATATTATCCATACATTATTGGCATCTGGGAATAATTATTGTCCTTGTTCTCATAAAAATCAAATTTATCACTTAAATTTGATATTATTGTATTTACGAGTATTTATTTTTCTGCCTTTTTAGTATGTGACCAATTCAATATACTTGCTATACGTATACTTCCATTTGATGGTGCCGTTGTTGGTAACAATAGCCAACTTTTACGATTAACTGCACATCCTTCATCGAATGATTTAAAAGATGCATTAGAAAAATGGCGATACAATCGTGATTCTCTTACAATTCGTCTTGTTGGAGATTATCTAATCGGTTCAGTTATCAAGGCTAGTAGATTGACAATTAGTCAAGCATGTTCCATTATTACGAATCATTTCACTACTACTACTAACATTTCTAAAAATGTCTCAGGTATGATTATTGTTATCAATGAATTTGCGATGTTCTAACCTAAAATTGGATCCATCGGCACTCTTGTAACAAGATAGCCAACTGTTATGTCTGGGGAGTCGTTGCTATTGCAAAACGTTGCAATTGTTTATACTTGATAGCATCATATAGGGGGGGGGGCAAGGAGTAGTACATATAGTTACTATAAAAGCACACATACTAAATATAATTCATCTGAATTAATGCAGGAAATAAATTTGTAACAATGAATGAGTGTTCACACTTTTCATATAAAACAAAGTTTATACTGAATTGTGAATCAAGAAAATATTTGAACCTCAAAGTGTTACACTGAACAAAGTTTGCGCCTATCACCCTGGCCGAATTTCTCAATGAATTAATATATAAAATATTGACTGAAAAAATATCATCTGTTTATCTCTTTATATCACTTCTAGTGACTAGTTTGTGTGCTTTCAATGAGCTAATTTTGTTTTGTTACTTTTTCTAGATTCAAATGAATGGATTTATTTTGTATACAGTCTATTAATGAAGTTACCATACAGTCTATTAGGTTTGGTATTCTCTTTAGTAAGTCTGTTTTGCTTAGTATGATTATCATTACAAGTGTGTTAGAAAATTACCACAGATAGGATATATTCTGTAAATTTTGATGATGGATATATTATAAGTGTAGTTGATATGTGTTCAAACGAGGTCTTATTTTAGCTGTGTGTTTGGCTCATTAGGTATTTTTGTTAGAAGTAAACCATAAAATTTTGATGATTTCTATCCATTTTAGTTTATCAATTTTAGTGAATGATGACTGGTTTAATGATGTCTTTAAGGCCTTAGGTTGTATATTGTCAAACCACTGAATAAGTAGTGGTAAAGTAGGCTTAGGGTACTGGTTCAGTATTATAAATAGGCTGATATAACTGTTAAAACTCACTGACAAATATGTTTGGTTTGTGTGCTTTCTATATCCAATCACCGTCTACTTCGATTTATTTATTCATTTGAACACATAAATATTGCTACAAACGATCACCGAATACATATGTACCACACAAATCATTGAATTTATAAATGGGCTGAGATACTGTCTGTGAAAACCGAAACAGATGGTTTTCTTATGGGGCCACACCCGGAGCCTTCGACCTAAAGGTCTAATCCACAAGGCAGTGGAGCAATGTCAGGAGATGAGGTCCCATGGTAACCGGTGACAAACAGTGGGTTCATACGCTGTTTATTCTTTCAGGATCCTGGAGCCCATGTACACCATTGGTTTTGAATCAAGGTATTCCAACTCCCTTAGGTGGACTCTTCATGTCCACCAACCCGGTTAAAGCACCGGACATTCACTTTTCGTCCTCTCAGTTTCTCAAAGAAAGCGCCCTCTACGAGAAGGCAGCGAGTAGGAGTTCCCTGACAGAGGCTAAATACGCTTGACCATGTGAGAGCATTTTGAGAGGGAGAGCGGACTATCCCCACCCTCGGTCGCACCAGGTCCTTTGGAGGTCTATGTTGTCCTGCTATACGAATAAATTTACAAAAGCCTAATTAGTGAGATGAGATTGAAACACAGGATCATATGATAAGGTCATTGACTATTGATACGAGCCTAATTTAAATTAAATGCCTTCTCTTTTTATCTTTCATTCACTGTTTTATTGTAAAATTTTTCATTTTGAACCAGTACAAAAGTTATTATCAGATTCCATATTATTGACGACCGACCGTCAGACTAGTGAACTCAACTAATACAAGTGGTAAATACAAATTTATCATCTTAACATTATCGAATAGTAAATACACAGCGTATTGTCACGGAATAATCGACAATAACTTCCTATTGAATATCATCGAATTTCTTAAAATTTATTTAATATTTCAGATTATTATTCCAAGTTTAGAATCAGCAGGAATTCGATGTTCTACATCATGGCCATTAGATAAATCTGATATATCACTCATGAATACTGATGTTTCATCTATCAATTATAGTCTTTTACATATCTTCTTCCATAATGAACTTCTTTCTTTGAATACATTCATTGATGAGAATAATTCACAATTGAATCGAATTTATTTAATTTCTGCTATTGGTAGTATTGGTTATCAATTAAAATGGCCTGCTTATATTAAATATTTTGAAGAAAATCGTTTTAAATTAATTGATAACCCAACTACTGTTACTATGATGAATATTGATCAAATGAAAAACATTGATATGAATTGTCAATTATCAACAATTAGTATTTTACCTTCATCTTTATCTGAGACCCAATTCATATCTGAAAATGTTGATAATAATGATAATAATCAAATATCGACTTGTTCAAAATTAATGGAGAATAATGAAGTAAGTTGAAATCAAATATGAAAATGTGACAATATCTCAATGGGTAGAAAAAACCCCCCAGATTTTCTGATGTTTCGTGACTTAGTGTAAGCTACTTCTTCAGAGAATAAATAACCAAATTCAGAAAATCTATTTTTTCTACTCATTGGGATATTACAAGTATATTATTTATTTATAACAATCTACCCAATGTTCAATTTATTCGAAATCGTCAAATCAAACCTTAGTAATGATGCCTATGAAAATGTGACTTTTAATTTTTGCGGATTTTTGTTGTTGTTGTTGTTGTTATCTATCAGTATTGGGTATCTATAGTCTTGTGGAAACTGGTCCTCTTTAATGGATTCAAACTTGGGTTGTTCAGTTTCTCTGCATGAGATTTTACTACTGAACTATTTGGACTATGATTGTCCTACAGAACTAAGATATTTATATTGATTAATCACAGAGTAATATTACTGTGGTTGTATAGAATTGATTCTGCATTCTACTTAGTCAAAAAAGAGTTTATTATTTTTCTGGATCATACTATCGAGAAATTTAGGATATTAGAAAGAATTGCTGTAGAAAATGAAAGTTTATTAACTATTAAAAATACTATCTCCAAACCATACTAACGACAGTTAAGGATACTAACTAATCACGTGATAAATTTAAACCTTACTAGTTAGACTTAGCAATACAACCACCATCTTAAACTTCCTAAATGCAATCCTGAATGGGATTCGAGTAGTGTACGGAATAATACTATATGGGCTTCTGAAACACGATATAGTATCAGTTCATGATGTCATATACGTTTGATCTGAGCTGTATGTTAGTAGGTGCAGGTTGATTATCTGGTTTGAATCGATATGATAATTGAGATTTGTGATTGAAGTTGGGTGTTGATATCGTTGAAATCTGATCTCAAATAAATCTTATTTTCATAGCTGTTAACTCAGTATGTTAGACACTAGCTTAATAGTCAGAAAAGTTAATTTTCAGTCGTCGGGTTCAAGTTTCGAGGCACATTCTACATAATTTAACCTAGTCAGATGTCGAACTTAATTGACGTGAGAGTTTTTTGTAACAAGGGGATTAACATACTCTGTAAATACGACCTGAAAGTAATATTACCCATATATTTTCTTGCATCACCAACTAATTTTTAAATAAAAGCCACAGTAAGGTCGAGCTATTAGTCTAGCCACATTAGAGCATAGTCGATAAAGTTTTATAAGCATCAATGAGTTGTATGCTTTTAAATTCAACCTTTTAAAAAATCCTGTTATGTAGGATAATTCAACCAATGTATCCATTCAAAGTAACGATGTCAATACAAACGCCAGTGATATTTGCAAATCTACAATTCACTTGGATAAAAACATGACAATAGCTGATTCTAAAAATCTATCATCTGATCGCCATCAATTTATCGAAGAGATTAGACGCCGAGAATTTGGTGTCGGTGTTGAATTAAGTGAAGAAGCAACTGATCTAATTCAGGTTAGTTACAATTTAATGGTCTTTCTTTAGAAATAAAGTATAGACTATGACTATTACCATTTTCACCTAAAAGTCACAGAAACGCTTATTGTTTTGTAATAGATACATAATATAATCCAACTTTTCATTTTACTATTCGATAACGTGTGCATTTTTCTTCCTGTTTTGTTAGTTTCACTAGTTTAATACAACTCATTTTTTACTGTAAATTAAAGCAACACATATAAACGAACAGTATTGTTTGCAACCAGATCTCATGTACAACAATGTAATTATATTGCTTACTTACTTACCCCTCGTGGAGGAGTATAGGTCGTCCACAAAAATTGTCCATAGAACTCTGTCCTGGACAATCCTTTCCGACTGTTTTCAGTTGCTATTAATCTTTTTGATGTCTGCTTCCGATTCTCAACTCAATGTGTTCCTTGGCCTTCCTCTTATCGGTATTCCTTCAGGATTCAAGTTTAGGGCCTGTCCCCCCGGAGCAGTTTGGTGATTTCCGTAATGTATGTTTTATCCACTTTCAACGTCTTTTCCTGATTTTTTTCCTCATCTGGAAGCTGGTTTGTTCGCTTCCACAGTAGGCTATTGCTGATGGTATCTGGTCAACGGACATTGAGTATCTTATGTAAACAATTGTTTGTGAGCGCATGTACATTTTTGAGGATGTCTGTGGTAGTTCTCCATGTTTCAGCTCCATACAGTAGGACTGTCTTGACGTATTGAAGATTGTGACTTTGATGTTGGTTGATAGTTGTTTTGAGTTCCATATGTTCTTCAACTATAGGAGTGCTGCCTTTTCTTTGCCGATCCTTGCCTTTACATCTACATCAAACCCTCCTTGTTCATTGATGATACTACTTAGATACGTCAGTCTTTCATCCGGTTAAGTAGAACTCTGTTGAAAACTTTTCCTGGTACCGATAGTAGTATGTTACCTCTGTATTTCTCACACTTGCTTTGTTTTGAAAGATGCTCTGATGATTTTGGATCTGTGAGATTCTCATCTTATAAGTGCTTTTCGTGCTTTGGACAGTACCAGTGCAACTCTTTGTGTGTGCAGAGATCTAACCCCATAAGGAAAAGTAGTAGGTACACGATAAATTACTCTAATTGGTTATTTCTGTCTATTAAACAACCACTATCAGTTAAGCGTTATAGAACGGCGCTGCGTATGTTCTGAAAGTACCCTTTCTCAATCACGAAAGAAGGTATTCACTAAATTGTTAGCTCAATTTCCTGTTGTGCACTCAATATAGCCTTCTCAACAGAAGCAGCTGAATTCGTAGATACACATGGATGTGCTATGATCAGGTAGCTTGTTTTATAGTCGTGGATTCTTCATAGATCAATTAGAAAATGATAGACGGAGGTTAGCTGCATAATAGATTTTCTTCATACATTAGATTGAGATCACTAGGTTAATAATGTTATTTCGGCTGGGTATCTTGATCAGCGTCGAAGTAGTAGTTTAAGCACCGGACATTCACTTTTCGTCCTCTCAATTTCGTAAAGAACACGCCCGCTACGAGAAGGCAGTGAGTAGGACTTCCCTAATAGTAGCTGTATACTCGTAACCATGTGAGAGCATTTCGAGAGGGAGAGTACCAGGACATCTGGGGGCCTATATATGTATATAGTGTAATATGTGAATCAAAACAGCGTTGTACGTTTTATTTTAAAATTAATAAGTCGTCTTATTATCATGTTGACTAAAAGTTTTTAAATAATTTTACTATTAAATAACTTTCACCTCTTATCTTTTAATTCAAGAGAGTTGAAGGGAAATTATCACGTAGTCTTGTACAATTATCTGAAGAACTCTATGGTCTACCTGGACATTTTCTTCTAGAACTAATACAAAATGCTGATGATAATACCTATGGGATAAATGATGTTCCTACATTACAACTTCAATTATCCACCATTTCTACAATTAATAATGAGTGTAATAGTAATACTAATGATCAAAAATTCTCTTTACTTGTTATGAATAATGAATCTGTTGGATTTACTGAACATGATATGTCTGCGTTATGTGATATTGGTCAAAGTACTAAAGTGACTCAACGTGATGCAAAAATAGGTTGGTTTATTCACAAATTTTCAGTCTATTCTTCTTTGTATTTTAAAACAAAAAAGTTTATGATTTTGACAGAAACCATGTAATCATAATATATTATTATTGTTCAATAGAATAGTGTAAAGTAAATAACTTAAACGTACGGCTTGGACAGTTCTTATTTCTTACTGTTCCATCACATATTATGTATAGTTGTTTAGGTGTTTAGAGACAATTGGTATAAAGTCCTGTCGGACTCATTTTTCATTCTACATATTCTACGTTTCCAGGGCTTGGCTGTAGTTTTGAGTGAACTGATCCTCACAGTGGGATTCGAACCCTTGTTAAAGTTGGAGACATTGCTACTGATCTATTTTGACAATGGTTGACTCCTTGTAGGACTAAGATATTTACATGGATTTACCACTCAATAGTAGTGGTAGGTAATGTCATGTTTGTCTAGTCAGTCGCTAGTGGCGATCATCGACCAAGTTGAAAGGTAATCACTAGTCCAAATGACTGACAGTCGTATACACGGTATTTCAGTTAAGGCGATTTCACACCTATCACCTCCAACCAATTACTTAACATCAAAATAGATCGCACTCAATGTCGAGTCACTCAGACTAGTGTCTAAATTACAGTTCTGTCGATTGATTCCACTATATTTACATAATCATTTGTTAAGGTATTAATATGCTGTTCAAATAAAATGTTCCATTTTCTGCTTATTATCAGGACGTAAGGGAATCGGTTTCAAATCAGTCTTCAATATTACAGATACACCGGAAGTTCATTCTAACGGTTTTCATGTTCGCTTTCATCGACAATCGAAATGTACAAAGTACACTTCACAAACTCCGCCATCATTAATACTCATACCTGAATGGTGTGATAATGAGCAATTGATGAGATCTCAAAATCATTCTAATGAAATACCATCATGGTGTAAAACTTTATTTATTCTGCCGTTGAATTCTGAAACATTAATTAATCGTTCAACAAGAGTAGTTCAATCACCCGCTCTCTATATTATTCAACTCGTTCAAACAACACTTCATCCTAGCTTAATGCTATTTCTTAGACGTTTACAGTGTCTTCGATTCTCCTCTATGGAAGTAGGTTGATTTCCTATTTTTTTCGATTATATATTATAGACAAATAATTATCGAGTAATTGTGGTGTGTGTGTGTTTATTAATTTGAGACGATCTATTAGAAACTACAGATCTAGATTTCATGATATCTTAGATTCATTTCTCTGCATTATATCAGTCAATCAGTTACAATTAACATAGAGCCTGGCACAAATGTACATCAACTCGAGTTGCCACGATATCGTACTAGCATAGATGAATGAAGAGCAAAGGAGTCTAATCATTCATGGCACCAATGCTAGTAGAGTAAATGTTCTACGTCTTGTATTTGCCACCATTAGTTTTCTTCTATGATAGAGAGAAAGGGAGAGGAAAAAAAACGAATCCTTACTATGCTTTCATTGTTACCATAGGGGTTTAGGAGTATCTGTATTATGTCAGCAATTTCACCAAATAAGATATATCGTCTGCATACTCCAAGTTGGTTAGTGAGTTTCCAGGGAGTAGATCAAACTCTTAAAAGATAGGCGAAGTGTTACTTCTAGGTGAAGTTAAAATGGAAGACAATGGATAGCCCTTAAAACGATCTTTGAGGTCGATAATTCCTCTACGGAAGGAATTCGTGTTTACTTTAAAATACCAACTGGAATCACATACGACTGTGCAAACCGCTTAATGATCTAGATTGTTACTGATATCTGACACCGATCAGTACATTATAAGATTGGATTCACCAACTTCATGGTCACACCATAAGCTTGATAAGAAAAAACCTCATTAGCTCTGTAAAAATTGGTTACTACTGCAGTGAACGCTACTCACAACGTTGTTTCTAAGTAGTAACTCTCAGAACGTGGCATCGAAGTTACATCAGTTGTCGGACCGAGTGAAAAGCTGCATTACAGCGAAAGTACGCCGTTGGTAGAACACATGGAGACCAAACGAGAAGACAGTTCGAATTTCAGAACATACCGAAAAATGCACGTGGATGATTGAAGACTATGTGTATGTGTTATGTAAATTCTTTGTAACTTATCATAATGAAATTCATGACCTTAAGATCACGCGATTTGTTAGCTTTATTTTTGAAGTCCCTATATGCCCTTGTCATGGCTGATAGTGGGAAGAGACTATTCTCCTTCTTGAAATGCTTCACATGACCACGCGTATACAGCCACCACCAGGGAAGTCTTACTCACTGCCTTCTCGTAGCGGGCGTGTTCTTTACGAAATTGAGAGGACGAAAAGCAAATGTCCGAAGCTGTAACCAGGTTGGTGGACACGAAGGATCTACCTAGGGAAGCTGGAAAACCTTGATTACAAATCAATGGTGCACATGAACTCCAGGACCTTATAGAAACAAATGGCATATCAATCGATTGTTGGTCACCGGCTACCGTCGCTCCACTGATTTGTAGATTAAACCTCTAGGTCGAAGGTCCGGGGAATATATGTATATGTTGATGGTTATTAACTGAGTTCTAAAGAAAATAAATCAAGTAACTGATTGATTTGGAACCATTGAATTATCAAACTTCATTCTCATATATACAATTAAATAATATAACATTTAATGCATAAATTCATTCGAAGCTTTAGGTGATGTTTACATTATGCTAATTCAATATTTATAAACATGGAATTTATTTAAATAAGAATTTTCGTCTAAATTTGATCGAATAATTTCACAGTATTTGGGCGCCGAGTTGATGTGAAACATTGAAGAGGAAGATTGTTGTATTTGTGAAAATCTCAGCGAATGAATTAGAAGTAAATTCAATGTTTTCTCTGGCAATCTTATCCAAGGTTCCTCAAGGAAATATAATCAAATTATCGATAACTTCGATGTTTGATTCTATATTTGTTATGTCCCGATAAGCATAATGAATGGTAACTTTTGGGACCAGTTTATGGACCCATACTATGCGTACATTTTTATCGTCCAATTGTTAAATAACTAAACTATGAATATTCATGTCCCTCTTATTCTGAGCTTCATTTTGACCTATGAACTATTATTATACCATTTACCATTCTTGAATTATGCCCTGTCCGTTAATTACTACCTCCCACATTCACAGCCACATTTGGCTAATTCTTGTACAAATGTTGTTTCCTATTTTATGGCACAATGTGGTCTATCTGGTTGGTATATAAACTAAGTATGTTTAAAATAAATGATTGGTATTGCAGAGTCTGAGATTGGCTTTTTAGACTTAACAGTCAGGGCTAGGCAGGAAGCAAGACCAATAAGGACTCTAGACTGCTCATACGGGTCTTATGCGTCATTGGTCCGATCGATAATTCACTACTCTCTAGTTGGCGGTATCGTTACGTTATACATTAACAGGGCACATAGGTCACAAGTTATAACAATATTTCCTTGATAAAGCTTGAGCCAGGCGAAACGTTGGACTGACTTCAAATTCATTCGCTGAGATTTTCACAAATACAACATTCTTCCTCTTTCATGAAATATATTTATTTCCTTGTAGTGATCTTTTTTGATTAACCGAAAAATGGTAGTTCGATGGTTGTTTTTTTCTTCTCTTTTTCATTTTCTTTTCTTTCAAGTCAAATATTAATTGGAGTGTAAAACGTACCATAAAAACATTATCATCATCTATATCAGGAAAAACTCAATATATTACTGAAATGATAACAGTTCATGAAACTCAATGTAATCTATCATCAGATGGTGAAACCAATACAATATATAAATGGTTTTGTTTTAAAGAAATAATTCCTGTTGACTATAAAGAGCCGAATAAAGTTAGTTCATAGTTTTGATTATAATAATAACCATAATCAATTTGTTAATCAAAATCAAAGTGTTTTATGATAGAAAAGCTGATTTTCTATATCATATCATGGTTAAAAGGATAATGAAAAGGAGTGAGCATTGATAATACATTTCAAGAAGACGGAATGAATAAAAAAAATGTATTTTATGAGCGATATTGAACCTCATGATCTTACTTACTTAGTTCTGTTACCACTCATCGAAGAGCGGAATACCATCCATTAGGATCCTTCATGGAACTGTGTCCTGGGCAATCCTTTCCAGTTGTTTTCAATCGCTATTGATGCTTTCGATGTCTGCTTCCAACTCACGACTTAATGTGTCCCTTTATCTCCTTATTCTTTCTCCTTGAGGATTCCAAGTTATAGCTTACCTCGTGATGCAGTTTGGTGTTTTCCTCAATGTATGTTCTATCAACCTGCAGCGTTTTTTCCCAATTTACACTTCCTCTGTATTTTGGTTTGTTCTCTCCCACGGTGAACTGTTGCTGATGGTATCCGGCCAACGGACATTGAGTATCTTGCGTAGGCAATTGTTACTGCCGGTCACAAGCCCTGGCAAAGGAGGAGGGTTAGGCATATGGGGTCAGCAACCCCATCCTTCAGTAAACAACTTTGCTAAAATGCTCTAATCAGAAAAAATCTAGTTCAATTATAGTTTAATACTTTTAATATATGGAAGAATAATTGAAAAGAATTTAGAAGTTTTAGAACTATTCTACAAAGAATTATTATTGTATGGTCATTATTTAGTGTATGATATTTCTTATATTGCTCTGATTAGGCAGGATATGTATCCATGATCTTGTGTTTCATCTACTTTTGAATTTTTAATATACGTTTAATATCTAGAATTTTCCTGTTCATTTATAATGAGTGAATACTGCATATAAGTGGATGATTTTTACTGAAGATTTTGTTCCAAATCATCAATTCTATTCTATTTGCTTTTTACATCTGACCAGTTGGTGTGCGCTACAGTGTCCTATTCATGATGACGATGGTGAAAATGAAGTTCTCAGTTAAAACATTACATTTTTAAGTACAACACGGGCACATTAAATGAATGTTAAAAATGCTTGAAACTGTTAGATATCACACGTTTTTTGAACACTGAAAGAAAGATGATTATCCTCACATGTTTGGTGATAAGCTTTAGTTAAGTCGTTAATTATTAGTGTTGTGACGTCACTTACTTACTATCTTATACAGAGGGGGTTGTCTTGAAACTAGTTTACAGCTTTACTATGTTAAAGTTACTTAGTGCAACTGCAACAGGTTAGTTCGATTTTGTGACTGAATGTCCACGACGGTAGGTGACAAGAGAACAGTTCCATCGCTGATTTATTATGACCTAATTATTTGGGTTTGGGAAGCTAAAAGATAACTATATTGGGAAAATGTGTATACTATTTATCCGATTATTTTAACTCGAAGATATAAACTAATAAATATATGACTAGTGGGAACAAAACAGCATCAATCTACTGTTGTATAAAATAAACCAGCTTTCAACTGAAGAGGGAATTAGGAAAAAGACAATGGAATTGGTTAAGACACATTAGAAAAATCACCAAACTACATCACGAAGTAAACTCTAACTTAGAATCGTCAAGGCGAAAGGAAAAGAGTAATGCCGAGGAAGCAGACGTGAAATAGAATGAATAGCAATCGGAAACAACTGGAAACGATTGCTCGGGACAGATTTCGATGGAGAATGCTGGTGGGCGGCGTATACTCCTCCAATAGAGGTAACAGGCGTAAGTAAGTAAGCAAGAAACACAACGTTCGAAGAATCATACAATCATATTCAAGCTAGGACATTGGAATAAGAAAAATTAGGATGCAAGGGACCATATTCAAATTACAGCGATTTCAGAATGACACTGAATATGACAGTAATTTGTAAATTAATTGTAAACTAAATTTTTTTAGTAATTTATAGATTACCGATTAGGCATAGCAATGTCCCGGTAGCTAGTTATCATTGTTTGTAATCTGTTCTTCATTCTCCCTTTCTTGGCAGTTGATGTATGTCTCACTGTTTGTAAATTACCGTTAATTAATTATTCAGTTTTGTATTATAAATGACGTTGTTTCCTATTAACAGTGCATGATACTCATATAATTGATACATATTATCATTTGAGTTTTTGAGTCAATATATAGAAAAGAATAGAGAATAATTCGTCTGACTGTTTTTGCATCCTACTCGATCGTTTATGATAGAAGGGGCTACGTTTGACTAATCCGTATTAAGGGATTCAGTCGTCGTTGTTAAGTTTCAATATTCTTGGTCAGAAGGCGAACATACTATCTATGGACTATCTAGTTTAGTTCAATGGTCCGATTATGTGTGCATATAGAGAGGTTGAGTCTATAACGAATTATCAAATAACACTTACATTTCATACGCCTTTCATTTTCAATTTCGACAACCTATTTGTTTTTCATATCTTCCTAATACAAATACGACAAATGAACGATGTAATTTTTCTTTCCAAACAATTTATAACAGAATCTTCCATCACAGACAGAAATATCATTGGCTATTTCATTGAATGATTCAGATAATCTACAACCATGTCCTATATTTTCTTATTTGCCAATACGTAGTGTTGGGTTCCGATTTTTTATAAATGGTAAGTTGTTTTGTATTTATTTTGAAGAAAAACATTGTAACTAACACCTATTATTGGTGCTTCGAGGGTTAGTGAAATAGTAATTCGGTGGTTGGTGTATTCAACTTTCAACCATGAAGTTACTGACTTCAAGCTAATCTCACCTACTTTAGTTTGAGATAATTAGTAGTATCACTAGAATGAGGGTTAGAACCAAGTACACAAATTTATATTTGTCATTGAGATGAAGTTAGCGAAGTTATATACTTACTGTAGAAAGATTAATATTCAGAAAACTTTTCACTTCGATTATTGAGTTTATCCAAGAAAGCATCATTATCCATGTGTCATGCTATTATGAAATAAGGAATAACGTAGCTATGTTCTGTGTATTAACTGTGAAAAAAACATTCGCACGTTTATTATCTAGTGTAGGTATAGATTGGTAGAAACTTGGAGAGAGTGGCCATACCGAAACATAGCACCTGGTACATGTAGTCACTAACTGTTTGTCTAAACCATGTTGATTGAATCAGACTACTTGATTAGGGTTCACATGACAACCCTATCCAATTCGTTTAAATAGTCATATCATGGAAATGATGTAACAAAAGAAATCACGTTTTACATTTTATTGTTATTGGAGTTGTATTAATTTTTCATGTTGTGTTATATATGCTTCTGCCAAAAATAGTAATTGATTATAATAATACAAGTTGAATATTTTCTGTTTTCTTCTCTTTGTACTTAATTGCCTTAGCTGATTTCGATTTAACTTCTTCACGTGAAGACGTGGATTCAACAAGTGCTTGGAATCGTTGGCTTGTAGGCAAAATACCAAATATCTTTTCTGATATGATTGAATGTATTGAAAAGGTAAACTGATTTCCTTCTTTTGTTTTTATCATTATTTATGAGCACTAAGTAATTATTTCATCCTTCTATTGCGACTCATCAGCTGTAAACATCCATTAACATATTTGAAGTTGTGTAAAGTATCCTCCAGGAAATTCTGATTCGATGACCCAATGTTTACTTACCTTTGGATTCAATACTGGCTGGGGTTGTTGATATACACAATTTAGGATTATGCTTTGATAATTATAAGTGTCGTTATTAATATTAATGGCTTTATTCAATATTATATGTTCAGTAAAATATTGAATTTTGCGCACACGATATTTCAACAGGTTTCTTCTACAAAAAACGATAACTGCACAATAAATCAACTATTTAGAATTCAATGAAATGACTTTTTATAAGATTAGGATCTATAAGTAAGGATTAGCAAAGCAAGGGGCTCATTCCTTCGATTGAAGAACATATGGAACTCAAAACAACTTTCAACTAATATCATCGTCAGAATCTTTAATAAGAACGTCAAGATTTTCCTACTGTACGGAGATGAAACATGGAGAACTACCACAGCCATCATCAAGAAGGTACAAATATTTATAAATAGTTGTCTACGCACGATACTCAACATCCATTGACTGGATACCATCAGCAATAGCCTTCTGTGGGAGAGAAAAAAACCCGCTTCCAGCTGAAGAGGAAATTTGAAAAAGACGATGGAAATGGATAGGACATACATTACGCAAATCGTCAAACTGCATCACGAGGCAAGTCCCAACTTGGAATCCTGAAGGAAGGCGGAAAAGAGGAAGGCCAAAGAACACATTACGTCGATAAGTCGAAGCAGATATGAAAAGGATGAATAACAACTGGAAAGAGCTGGAAAGGATTGCCCAGGACAGGGTTGGATGGAGAATACTGGTGAGCGGCCTATGATCCTCCACGAGGAGTAACAGGCTTAAGTAATTAAGGATCTGTACACCTTTTAAGTAGACCAGTGTTTACAATTACAAGTTATTCACTAGGTCATCTCTAACAAATTGTTCGTCACATAGTATATTTGCTAGATAATGTATTGTAAAGCTTTTCTACTTTTGCTTGGGTGCATGGATTTTAATATATTGATGCCTCGTTTTACCACAAGATATACAAAGAGAGAGAGATGTGAGTGAAATGGATAGTTAGTATCTGGTAAAAAGACACTTTCTAAGAGTTTGCAAGAATTTAGATGTCTATCCACAACCATGATGACCTCAGAAGACTCACGCATACGCCTTGTTAACTGCCTTTAACACTTTCCACAGTACAGAAAAATCTCTTCTTAATAGCCTGGGAAAGAATAATAGGAAAGAATAAAGAACAATAGTTAATATTCCAGAATCTATGAATCGTAAGAGTAAATGTCGAGTAACTCCAAAAGCGTGCAGCCTCTTAATGTAGTAAGACGGAAAAAAGTCTTCGATAACAATAAAACATGTGAAGACCTAGAGAGATCAGTGTAGAAACCTACACCAAGATGAATGATCTTTGACACTGTTTTCATTAAAGAATCTCCACTAGTATAAGTTTTGTGGGATTCAAATAGGGTGTTTGGGAGCTGTTCATGTCTTAATTTAAAGTTAACAGGCTGATATTTAGAAGGATTAGGTGTGAGACCATTTACAACAGATCGTCTTCCAATGAAAGACAAGAACTCACTCATTTCAAGATGTGAGGAGGTACAAATTGACATGCATTCAGCAAAATCACCCACGTACTTAACAAAGGTGATTTCTGTAGACGACTTCAGATCATGCAGAAAAATGAGAAAAGAAGAGGGGAAAGAACAGCTCTATATGGCACGCCTTGTTAAGTAGTAGATGTCTTAGAATAGAGTCATAGGCAGCGTTATGATCCGGAAAAGCTCATCGAGCCTACTTCTTACCCTTTCCAAAGCCTAGAATCATTCGCAAGGTCGCAGGTGTATTCACTGTTTTTATATGGTACACTGGAAGGCTTCAAATCTTTTTTCATAATTTGTCGTTTCTATTCCTACTGATGCTGTTGCTACTTCTATTTATCCGTGATTTAGCTTGATAATATCATCTCCATGTTATTGAAGTGTTGCAGCTTAAACCGATACAAATATGTATCAAGTTATACGTTGCATGTAACTAATTGACTACTTAATTTCCTGTTCATGGGTAGACGATTCTCAGGTACTAGATAGTTAGAGTCTAAACGTTCAATTAGTAGACGTATTAAGAAAATGGCATTATAATTACATAATTAATCTAAAATATATTATAACGTATAATAGGTGATAAATATGTTTATTTTAGATCATTTAAACAGCATAACGTTTCTTTATTATTTTTATGGAGTTTTGTTCTCTGAGCTGAATGGTTTGGTCGTGGAGCTTTGATCGTTCTTCTGAACGACATTATCAGCACAAACTTTAGATACATCCCCTTTATTGATTCATGATATAATTATGTGACTTTTATGTGATCAGCAAAAATGGATATGAATTGATAATTCATGAATCATTAACAAATGTAGCTGATACTGCTGAAAATCTTTTATCTCACTTAGCCATGGAAGATCAATAGTTAAAGCCCTATTGACCTTTGACTGTGATAAAATTAGTTTTAACGAAAATTACCATTCTTTACATACATACATTTTTTTTTTTCAGTGTCTATTTATTACGTTTGCATAATTCTTTCCTAAAAATATATTCAATACAAAATGAATGTCAATATGAATCAACAAACCGAAGGTCCTGGGTCCGAGTCCTGTGTGCGGGATTGTCGATGTGCACTTCTGAGAGGTTCCATACTATTATAAAACGACCCTCCAGTGCTTCCAGGTTTCCGCTGGTGGTCTAGCTTTGATCGACTCGTGAATTCAACTGTTAAGATAACTGGTTAGTTGAAGATAATCGTCAACAGACCCAATTGATATAGATTTTGTATACTCATCAGGCTTTCTTGACTATCTAACAGTTTAGCATAGTTTGCAAAATGTTGAGTCACCTAAATTAATAAAACTATATTGTAACTTGATTCATGAAATTCGATTAGTATTATAGGTTTAGCACAAGTATGTCAATGCATAGCACGATATGGCATCATAGCATATTAAGATAAATTAATCACATGAAACGAATATTTTACCGAACAATTATCATTCTGAATTGATCAATATTCTTAAGTGTAATTGTTTCTGATCAATTAGTTTATTTACTCATTTTCTTCGTTTCTGTCTATTGGTTATTTAGTTGCCAGAATCATGTTTTACAGTTGACTTGGATTCATCTCAGTCAAATGACAATTTGGGATATACACGCATTGAATTGATTGGGCGTATTATCTCTTGTCTTCCGTATAATTTATCATTTTCATCATCAACGGCAGCCGGTTGTTTGACAAATCGTTCCATCACATCGTCATCATCATCATCATCATCAATCTCCACAACGATAACAAATGACAATGTGTTCTTCGGTTTACCAAATCAATTACGCGCTAAATTATCAAATCTTGCCTGGTTACCAGGTATTCAACGCACAGTTGATTGTTTGCCGAACATTGATTCGTGTAAATACGTGATTGCATCAAGGTTATTAGTTGTTCCGACATTATTATCTTCAACATCATCTTCATCAATGTTGATTGAGAAAGAATGTAGCCGTTCTTCCGAAGAGACAAACTCTGTAAGCAACGTGAAATTTAATTCAACTTATATCTGTTTAAAGTTCATTGCTCTCGCTTATACAGTTCTTTATACATAGTTCGATGTTAAATTGCGTTCAATATCCAATCGCCAAACATTGGTAGTTAGAGCAGTATGGTGTTATACTACTTATGTTGACAGATATAACTGGTATGTAGCATCAATAAGAAGGGGAATGCCTGTGAAGAGGATAACTGCCTACTAATTTCAGTTTCAAAATGTCAAAGACGCATTCAGGAACATTAATTCGACTTCTCGAAGTTTTTTGTTTTTAATCGCTGATCCTCAACGACATTCCAGTTTTCACTAGCGATACTCATACGTTCTCCATTCTCGGCATTGTGTATTTTAATAAAAAATAATGTTTCTGAGGGGTGTATTCCTTTACTGAATGCTGGGAATAATGTCAGGTCACAACTAACTTGGTGTTCACTTTTATAGTCTAGTGTTTTAATCCTATTTCGGCATATATCTTTGGAACGTAGATGTGGGAATATTGTATTTGGAATTGGCAATGAAATCTAAGAAATCTTTCTTTACGTAAACCAAAGATCCATCTCTTATTTCAATAAATTTTATTATAGAGTTGCAATTGCCGCTTCACTGTTCTAATATCCTTCGAATTTAGTTTGAATAGATGGAAGAATTGTATTTAACCCTCAGAACCACCTCTACACTGTGTTTGGAGAAAAACTATAAATACCTAATTTACAATTGAGTTTCTGCTTGTTAGTTCTACAATTGTATCATGTGAACCTCTCTACTAATGATGGATATTTATTTAGGACTGCAACTGATCAATCTCTTGTTGGCACATGTACATCCTGTACGGATAGCCTCGATATAGCCATAAGTCACAAGCTTTTTAAGGAAAGATGGATAGTGACTAGTCACACCAAGTGAATCTCTACTAATGGTTCTATAGACGATAATTTCTTAGAAGCTTTCAAATAGAACAATCTTTCAACTTAAATCCTTATCTTTGTAATACATTTATATTATCAAAGATGTACCTTAGTTACATATAATCTTTTTATTTTTTACTTATCCATGTAATTTATACATTTCATTCGATTATTTATAGATTACCTCATCCAATCATAGTGAACTGATTCTCTTACATCTTCTGATCGATTATCTACAAATATATGAACCACATCCAGAATTGTTAGCCTTTTCATCGCATCATAGACGTTTATCAATGAAACCAGTTGAAGTAGAAGATACTGTGAAAGATATGACCAATGATAATGAGATTATTGATAAATATCAATCTACAGATTATTTAATAGATCGAATTAGAATAGATTCGTTGCATTGGTTGGGTGCTCAAACAATTTCTGTTGAATCTCTTTTAAATTTAGCTACAAATTTAAAACCTGGTGAATACTCTTTGTTTAATGAATTCTTTTAACGTTATTCATAACAGTAATGGTAATTTATTTATTTATTTAATTTATTTAAACACAAACATTGATACAAAGAGGCACCAAATACATATGCGCCACATAAATCATTCGATTTATGTGAGGGCTGTGATACTGCCCGGGTGCCCAGACCGAAGCTAATGGTTTTCCTAGGGGGCCACACCCAGAACCTTTGATCTAAAGGTCTAATCCACAAGGCAGTGGAACAACGTCTGGAGATGCAGTCTGATAGTAGCCGGTGACCAACAATTGGTTCATACTCCAATTGTTCCTTCAGGATCCTGGAGCCTATATTCATTATTAGTTTGGAATTAGGGTTTTCCAACTCCCCTAGGTGAACTATCCGTGTCCACCAATCCGGTTAAAGTGCTGGACATTCGCTTTTCCTCCTCTCAATTTGGTGAAGAACACTCTTGTTGCGAGAAGGCAGTTAGTAATAATAAATTCATTCAATACCATATATTTGATTATATTGAAGAATTATCAGTTCAAAATGTCTAGAATTATAGAAAATGTTTGGTTTTCTTAAACACGGAACTTAAAAATATTCAAAAAAGAATATGTATACAATAATTTTAAATGGTGATTAGCCACCATTCACAGTTATCTCTAAATGATTACGATCATCAGTATTCCTTTTTTGGTATCTTTTTCTCATCAACTTATTACATTTGATGTGTGAATTCTTTAGTAATTACTAGTATAGGGGTTGTGGAGATTATTAAGTTTTTGATTGAGATCATGAACCGATTGATGTTAGAGCATCACAATTGAAAACCTGGAAGCACTGGACGGCCGTTTCGTCCTATTGTGGGACTCCTCAGCAGTGCGCATCCACGACCCCGCGAGCGGGATTCGAACCCAGGGCCTTCGGTCTCGCGCGCGAACGCTTAACCAACTGGACCACTGAGCCGGCATCCAATGGTGATAGTTTCTAACATCAACCAATCCACGAAATTGCGCGACCAACTTCCATTGTACTGAGGTAGATAACTGTCTCTACCCGACACGGATTAGCTCCACTGGTCACGGCTTCTCACTAGAACTCCGAGAATTCCCTCACGAAGCTAGTCACTAGTGAGCACATGTTAATTACTAGTATAGGGGTTGTGGAGATTATTAGGTTTTTAATTGAGATCATGAACCGATTGATGTTAGAGCATCACAATTGAAAACCTGGAAGCACTGGACGGCCGTTTCGTCCTATTGTGGGACTCCTCAGTGGTCCAGTTGGTTAAGCGTTCGCGCGCGAGACCGAAGGCCCTGGGTTCGAATCCCGCTCGCGGGGTCGTGGATGCGCACTGCTGAGGAGTCCCACAATAGGACGAAACGGCCGTCCAGTGCTTCCAGGTTTTCAATTGTGATGCTCTAACATCAATCGGTTCATGATCTTTAGTAATTGTCAATCATTTCTGCTAAGGATAGAAAAGATGGAAAGTATAAAATCCCCTGTAATGTTCCTACTTAGTTACAAACAAATCTGAAAACAGGGAAATTTATGTCAATATCAACCGATGTTTGGTAATATAATGGCGCATAATTTTGAGAAGATTGATATTAGACTAAATACGTTGTAATTAATGAGTGATTTTTTAGAAGTCTACTATACTAGTGATATACAAACTCTTATGTTTAGTTTTTTAAACCGCAATATTTAGTATGATGGATATTCACACTATACATGGGTGCTCAAAGGAAAGTAGTTGGAGCACCATTTTCGATCTTTTAAGTCAGTATTTCAATGTTTAGTAGTTTGAATACTATGTCACATGTTTGAACTGTTGACAATAGATGTTACGATTATATGCTTGAGATCAACTAAAGAATTATTGAAAGCTAATTCTACACAATTGAAACGTCAGTGAATTTATAATATTGCAAAACGACCAACAAGCGCTGTCGGTGATATCTGTCTTACCCTTGATACTGTTGAAGCCCTTCATTTACAGTTTCTCTCTAGAATTCATCTAAAATTAGCCGTAAATGACTTATAAGATTGAGATATTTACCATTTATTGATCACTTGATCTATAAGATTCGATTAACACTAAAGGACTTGACAAACATAACGTTAGTAATTACCCACTAATTACTTATCGATATGTCCCGAACTAAAAATGAACTAGATACCTGGTGTTTCATAGCCTTCAATAGTTTTTTTTAAAGGACTTCATTCCAAGACGATATAAAGGGTGTCCAAACCAAGGTGAAGTTTATCAAGATATCTTATTCTTCCAAAAAACTTCATTAAACGTGTGTAACCAATCACAATAGACAACAACCAAGTCTTGATCTAAGACTCCTGATCACATTCATAATAATAATGGAAATCATGTATGTCACAACTATTGATATGTTGATTATTGGTTTTCGTTTTTTTATGCTTCAGAGGATATCAATCGTCCTGGTTTACTTTCAGTACTCATGTCTAGTTTTGATGCTTGTTTAACTACATACAATACACCTACTTCTAAATGGTCATCACAAATATCATTATCATCTAAACCGTCAATTGCGGTATCTAGACGTCGTCTTCTAACAGCTCTACAACATTTGCCTATTTTTCCATTAACTGATGGACAATGTATTCGTTTAAATGATAAACAGAAACATGTTTGGTCTAATGATATCCATCCAGTTGTTTTATTACCTCCTTGTCCATCAGAAATCGCTTCCATGTTGATTGGAATCACATATGGTAGGTTAAAAGATCTAATTGTAGATGAATCAGTTGATTTTTCTCCTATATTGTTTTAACCGTTTTATTGACAATGAATTCTGTAATTAACAGTTTTTCATTGAACTCTAGTGTTTTGTTATCCCTCTTCTTTGTACTCATATGTACTCTAACACTGTACACTTTAACAATGGTTTCATTGTTCCAAGCTTCATTTAGTACTATGAAGGAGTGAAGATGTAGGCTATGATAAGGTGAATTCAATCAAGTGTTTGTCATTGGCTAACTGATTATGACATTGGAGTGCAGGATGAGCGTTTCGTCCTATTTCAGTCAGTCAATCGGTAACAACGTAGAACTTCGTACATACGTACATCAGTTCGAGTTGCCACACCACATTAGCACAGAGATGCAGTTGTTGATTCAAATCCCATAGTAGTAGAGGTAGTAAGAGTATAAGCAGTAATCGGAAAGATTAGGGTTTGAAGATGTTATTCAAGGAGTATAATACAGTGAAATAAATTTGGAAAGAGAAAAAAAGAAAGGGATATGAAGAGTTCAGAAGATTAGAATTTGGGAGAACACAGAGTGGATGCACCCGTGTTATTGCGGACGGCTTCGAGCCATGTCATTCAGGGTCTCTAACCATCGGTTGCTATCGTCTTTCGGATCCCAACCAGATAGTCTACACCTACCAACATGACTTAGTCCACTTGTCAATGACTTCATGGACTTGTGCCATGTTTTGGTCTGGCCGCCCCTAGCTTTCTTCCAACCTACTCATATACCACTGAACATAGCACGTCGAGGTAGTCGGTCGTTGTGCATACGTAACACGTGTCCCAGCCATCTCAACTGATGAAGTTTCACTACTTCATCAATTGATTTGCCATCCTTACCTAGTACCCGTTTCCTAACAACTGCATTACTTACTCGATGGTCCCATGATATACGAGCAATGTTTCGAAGACATCTATGGTCGAATACTAGTAACCTACGAATATCCTCTACTCTTACCGGCCATGTTTCACTGCCATAAAGTAGGACGGAACGAACTGCTGCACAGTAAACTCGTCCTATTTCATACTGATCAGTTGGGTGTACTTGGATCTCAGAGTTGATGATTATTCTGTGATATATCCCAACAAAGATTAATCAAATTTCAGTCAAAATATCAACAACGAGATAACCCAAACCATTATAAGTTCAATCAATCATAAACAATTATGAGACATTAAAACTATTGTGGATGAAGAGGTTGTTCCAGGTTCTGTTAGACAAATAAATCTAGTTTTTCCAGATGTATAGCTGTTGCTTCTGCAATGTTGAGAAAATGGAATCTAACTGTTTTTGACGACCTTATACTTACCTTGAAGATGACTTTGAACATAGAATCCTTTTTGATTGAGTGTCCCATGTTCACAAGGTATTCGATTATTGAGCCTCTTAGTGAACTGTTTCCACTTCATTTCAACCAAGCCGGATAATCTCCTCAAATTCTTCGGGATAAAGTACAACCTATATACCTGGCTCTTCATGATTATGATAAATTTCACTGACTCCAAGTTGATGACAATTAACTGGTTGACTCTCATTATCAATCAGCACCTCAACACTAGAATTCGTTCATATATGATTTTGACGAGACTATAGTTCATGGACGCCCTTTGAACGAATCTTAAGTGACCTTGGGAAATATTAGCCGATCAGCAAACAGTAGGTATAGAGTAAAAATAAATTATACAAATTCAAAGAAATAAATTGGATACACTTCTTATATGTGGTTCAAAAACTTGTCAAGGTTAAAAAGAGGTTCAGAGGTTCTAAAATCGTAATGCATGCAGTAGAGGAAATCATTCATATGGCTACGGAATAGTCGGCCTCTGGAGCCATGATAAAGTCTCAGAAACTCTCAGTCTTGACCACATAGCTTCAATATTGTTTGTGTGCTCTCCGGTTGTTGAGTACACAAAATACCACTTGTGGATAACGACACGATGCACATAACCAAGCCTATGTAGGAGTCTGTACGCTCTCCAAACATCCGTATATATTGTAGTACCTGGCTGCAGCCAGTGTTACTGGTACTTTTATTATCCAGTTCGCAATAATTATCATAAGTTGCCTTAGTTAGGAATCATATATAGGGTTTTCATCACGAACTCACATCAGCTATAATGCCAGAAATTTATTTCGCCAAATAGATGAAAGGCTTTCGCACCCAAATCCGAGATCTATTATCTTATACCTGATTGATTCGTCCACACATTATAGTCTTGCCGTTTTATTTGTTATAGCCGCTCATTTATCACGTTTTGTATAAAATTCCCTATGAACCGATCATACGTTAGCATTAAGCACTGAAGTTGGCGCCGTGACCTTGAAATCTTTCGAACGCTTCTGATTGTCTCGTCCATAAATTATAGTCTCACCATCATTTTTCCTTTACTTATTTTTTTTTCTCTTCTTTTTATAGATGATTATATTCAATTAATCGAAAAATTAGGACCATTAATTAAACCAGATGCTTTTCAATCTAATCAAATTAATTATCATAAAGATTATTCCACTTTATTAACTGATCAATCACCAATTGGATTAGGTTTACAAATAGCTTATCCTTCTATTGTTTTAACAAAATGGATTATTCCATATTTAAAGCTAAAACAATCTAATGATAATTTTATGAATGTATCAATGATACAAATGAATTGGTATATAACCGTAGCACAATTTTATACCTCAATTCATTTCAATAAAAGTCATTATTGTCCAATAGAAAATATTAATGAATTTTCAACTATTCTACCAATTGTTGTTTCAAATAAATTTGGAGAAAATTCTATTCTACCAGCATTATGTGATTATTATGAAAATGGTTTACAACGTGATCAACCAATTATTTTACCTCCAACTTCTATTACTATCGCTTCTTCATCATCATCATCATCATCATCATCATCATCATCAGTGAATATGGATAGAAATTTTATGGAACAATTAGAAGTTGATTTATTCAAATTTTTAATTGAACAAATAAATGATTCTGATTGTATGTATACTGTGTCACCAAAATATTTTCAAGGTTTTTCAACGAATCCACAACAAGCTTCTCGATGGTATGATCTCTTTTCAAAAGCTGGTTAGTTTACTTCTTTTTTTTATTTTCTTTTTAATTATTCAGTTACTTATTTGTTTTTACTGTTATTATCTAATTCAATCAGTTCGTCTGTCACAACGTAGGACCAGGCACATATGTGTATCGGTTCAAGTTTCATACCTCATTAGCACAATAAGATGAACATCAAATTCATAGAAGTAATTAATTCAATCGTGGTAATATATAAAAGAAAGATTGCATATAAGAATATGGTACAGGAAGAAAGAATTAGTTCGTAGAAAGTAAGATATGAAGCCATTTTAATCACATGGTTTAAGTGCAGACAGAGTATATACACCGACGCCATTGTGATCGATTCTGACTCTTGTCATCCAGCCTCCAGCCATTGGTTACGATAGTCACGCGGACCCCACCCAAGTGGTCTGCATCTACCAACAAGAAGTTAGTAACTCCGAGCATTGATGCCACGTTTTGGTTTTTCCACCCCGAACTTTTGTCCAGCCGTTCCCTATACTAGTGAGTATTGCGCGTCGTGGTTATCGGTGTTCAGTTATACGTAACACGTGGCCCAACCATCTCAGTTGATGAAGATTCACAACCTCATCAACTGATTTACCATCATTCCTTAATACCCTGTGTCTAACCTCATTATTACTTACCTGATTATCCCAGCAGATGCGAGCAATATTTCTAAGACAGACCGTTGTTGCTGCCTTGACGTGGTGGTCGCGCTTGCCTACCATGATGAACCAATCCAGCTATACTGGCTAGAATAATCGTTACTCAAGATCGTACTATGACAGACAGGTCGGTTGAAGAACGGTAAAACTAAAAGCAACAAACCCAAGGTCCGAGGACGAAGCCGTACAGCTAACTGTACACAGGTGTGACGACAATAAGGTGTTCGCTTCAAACAACTAAGAATAGCAGCGATGCTGCGTTCCCACAAGGAGGGGTTGGGTTAGAAAAGGTCGACCCTATATGCACATCTCGCCTTATTCAACAGATATTCGTCTCCAGTGGTTAGGTCTCAACAAGTAACAGAGCTAACACGAAAATCACTCACAAACAGGTCGTGTGTGACCGGTCTCAAGTAATTATGCCTTGGGCACTGTGGTCATGCTCTCAAGTCAATAAGACCATCCTTAATCCAATTTCCTTTTCAGGTACCTCCAGAAGAGCCCTTCCACGGTGTGGGCAACCGGGAAGTGATAACTGTTCTGATACCTTTAACAACACTCAAGACCACTTATTATTTCGATATAAAGTATTAAGAGCATAATATTTAAATCTGCATATGTTTCGTTCAATTTGAGCTTCATCAACAATAGATTTATGTGTATCGTTTTTGTGTTGTTACTCAAAATAAAATTTGAATTAAGTATTCCAGTCGTTTCTACTCGTAAAACCACAATTCTATGTAATAGAATCATATTTGTTCATAACGACTGATTTATTCTGCTGTTAACATCAAATAAAAAACTGCAAATGTCATATTCTTACATATTGACTACTATTATACTATTTACTATTCTTAATTTACACCCAATTTATTAGCTACAGTCTTTCCCACTCACACCCACTTTTGATCTGATCTTGTATAATTGTTATTTTCTATTTTATGGTATGATGCGGTTTGATTTATTTGTATATAAACTAAGTATATCTAAAATATATTATTCATATAGTGGAAGCTAAGATTGTGTTCTGGACTCAGCGGACAGAGTTAGTCAAGAAGAACCAATATGGACTCAGAATTGACTTTGGGCTGCTCGTGATGGTTAACGCACCATTGGTTTGGCATAGTGCCAAGTTCGTATAAGTCGGTGTTTAATTTGCGATCATATCACGTGATAAATTAACTGGACAAAAGTCATGACAATTTTATTCTGACTAAGAAATTGTGTACACTTCAAGAATTGAATTTGCATAGCTGAATTTTATGTTACATTGTTTTGTCCCTTTTCTCCTTCCTTTTTTGTTTACATTTACTAGGTGTGTGCACTTTATTGTCCGTTCACAAAATCAAATATTTTTATCAAGTATCTGGTACAACTTTAACATCAGTAACAACTTCTAAACATGATGTTACATCATCAAGTATATTAAAAGATGCAATATCTTTACCAATAAATCATCGTTTACAAAAGTCAATCATTGAAGCATTACACAAACAAGGTCTAACATTGTCAATCATGAATTCACCATTAAGTAACAATAGTACTATATATTTAATTGAAGATTATACTTCACCTGGTATTGATCTACTTCTAACCTGTATTGCCCGACTTCAAGATAAATTAATGGGGAAAGAGATGGCTGAACGTTTAAGCTGTCTACTACATGATAATTGGTCTTCATATAGTCCGTAAGCTAATTTCTTGTTTGTTTGTTTTTCACCGATCATAAATAAAAATGTTCAATATTGTACTTGTAAGTGAATTCGTCATGTGGTTGTGTTGTTCTATTTGATAGTGATATCTATCGATCATTGAGCATTAGTGATGAATTTCATGTTTATCTTTCCCTTTAATGGTTATCAAAGTGGATATATTCTACCAAGAGAGTCTTTTGTTAACAACTTCCAACCTGACATATTACAAACTTGGTCAACAAAATTCATTACTCATTAATTAATCAATTTCAATATTTCAGTCCTATAGGTGTGGACAGCTGTGATTGAAACTAGCATACGATCTAGATCCAGATTTTTCTTGCTGACTTCTGTCAAACATCTATCATTTGATTTTAATTATTATTTCATGTTTATTCAATTATTTGTTGTAAGTATTTGTACAGTTTGAAGACAGTTTTTGCTACAAGTTAACATTCACTGAATTGGAAACTGTAAATAAGTGGATTTATATCGGGGACGTTAGTGGATATCTTTCTCATTCTTACAGTACCGTAACCCTGAATAGAAGTTTAGTATCACAAATTTTATAACTACGTTTAAGTTTTGCATCTAGATTGAATAATCTTAGTTGTAAAAGGACAATTAACTTGTTCATAACTTCCCTAGTTTTTGTTTCGTTCTCCTACTGACAAAAGTTTGCAATAAATAATTTGTTAAATTAAACAAATCTTCATGAAATTATACAATAGATTGTAATAATACTACAACAGTACCAACAACTCATAATGGCAATAATAATAACAAATTTATGTAATATTATATGTCCAGTACTATGTGAAATTCATGTTTCAATTCTTAGACACACTTATGTCCTTGCAGCTGAATTATTATTAATAGTCCTTATAAAAATAGTCTAAGCAAGACTTGAGTAGTTTGAAAGAAGGCTAAGGGTGACCAAATAAAAATATGGCTTTAGTCCATGAATTCATCGACTGTTGAAGCAAACTGTGTTAGTAGTTTCGGACGATTTGATTGGAGTTCGTGCGATTTTCATGATCATTGGTCATAGACTTTGTGCGATATGTTTTTTAAGATAGATCTCACTAACCCAAACGTATTCATTCTTTACTCCCGCTCCGGACATTTTATTTTATGTTATTTTAACACATAGATATTGGTACAAGGAGGCACCAAATACATATGCGCCACACAGGTATCATTTGATATGTGTGAGGGCTGTGATACTGCCCGGGTGCCCAGACCGAAGCAGGTGGTTTTCTTAGAGGGCCACACCCCGACTCTTTGACCTAAAGGTCTGACCCAAAAAGCAGTGGAGCATCGCAAGGAGATGCAGTCTGATGGTAGCCGGTGACCAACGATTGGTTCATACGTCAATTGTTCCCGCAGGATACTGGAGCCCATGTGCACCATTGATTTGGTTTGTGATCCAGTTAAAGCACCGGACATTCGCTTTTCATCCTCTCATTTTCGTAAACAACACCAGTGCCACGAGAAGGCAGTGATTAGGACTTCCCTGACAGAGGCTGTATACGCGTGATCGTGAGAGAGCACTTCTAGAGGGAGGGCGGACTCTCCCCACTCTTGGCCGTACCAGGGCATTTGGAAGCCTCCAGACAATTTTTTCCGCGGATTTATTCTCTCTTCTCAAATCATATTCTCAATTACTAATCTCTTTACTACTAGTTATACTCTTAGTACTTCTAATATTCTAGCATTTCTCTTGATAATTTGATCTTGGTAGTCTGATTTGGCATGAGAATTTACAAGTGCTACAGATATGTACCTAGTTCTACGTTGCTTATATTTGATTGATCAGCGGATACTTGATATTCAAGCTTGCAGTTCCTTTGTAGTTGTGGTCACTTACAATTGATGTCAAGGATCAGATCATTGAATTGAAATTCAGTAGTTCATATTTATGACACAGTTACATTTATTCACCACCACCAGTAAAAGTATGAAATTAATCGAGTCAATTCATTTATCTAATTATCATGAGTGTATAGTTTGTTAAATTTAATTTAGGAAATTTTGTAATACACTTATCTTTTTGCTTTAATTTTTTTTAAAAAAGAGTTCAATCTGCATTATTCACTCGTATAAAAACTCAAAATGATTCATTGGATAAATTGGATTCAAGCGCAAATGATGGATTACCTACTACTGCTACTACTACTATTACTATTAATGATACATTACATTATTTAGATTATTCATCTTGGTTATATAAACTACGTGAAACTGCTTGGTTACCAATTGAATCAACTATATTAACTACATCATCCTGTCAACTTATGTGTCCTATTGATTCACGAATGATTTATTCTCCTTCAGCATTTTATCAAATACAATTACAAAATGCTCAATTATTTAAACTTCTTAAAGATACTTGTTATATTTGGTCACCTGGATCATATATTGTTAATAATCCATTGAATAATCAATTTACAAAATCTATTGGTCTTATTAATCAACCTGATCGTTCAACATTTGAAGTAAATTTGTAATTGTTGTTCGTTTATGATAAAGTATATTTATGAAATGATATTTGTTTTACTAGTGTTGTTATTAGTATAATGTTGTAAAGATGATGAATTGATCGAATTTAGTTAACCATTGAAAATCTGGAAGCACCAGACAGCCGTTTCGTTCTAGTGTATGACTCTTTGACAATACTCATTTACAACCCATCAATCAGGAACTAGATCCAGTATCTTCAGTCTTGTAAGTTACTCAGTGAAAACAACAGGAAAGAGGTGCTTGTTATATCCCAGTGATGATTAAGTTACAGGTAACTTCCGAGGGCTGTTAATAGACTAATATTCTATAAATATTCTTATTGTGTAACTATCCAACAACTACATGATGTATATTTATATTCCTCTTATTATAAGCTTCATTTGGACCTATAATTTATTATTGTACGATTTACGGTTCTTAAGCTATGCTCAGTCTATTAGTTACTGTTCCCCTCATTCACAGCCACTTTTTGGCTTATTTGTGTACACATGTTATTTTCTATTTTATGGTACGTTGTGGTCTGTCTGATTGATATATAAATCGAGTGTGTCTGAAATAAACGATTCGATCCGATTCGATTCATATTACGGAAACTGGTGATGTGTTCTGGACTCAAGTGGAAGGGCCAAAAGGACATAGGACCAATAAGGACGCTAAACTGCTCATACCGGTTGAACGTCATTGGTTTGGCATAGTGCGAAGATTGTATAAGCCGCATCCTGATTGGTTGATAAGTCGCGTGATAGAAAAGCCAAACATCCAAGGTCATAACAGTGCTCAATACCGTGGATTGATTAAAATTATACATGATACACCGATGAATCGATTATCATCTGATTTCATCGTCAGGATAACCCAATACATTAAATTAATGTAACTACACGAAATGGATGTTGAACTGAACTGTGTTTGCAGATAGAGGCTATCTAGTTAGTACAACAAGTTCGTCTGTTGCTTCTTCTATTCCCTGTTCAACACTAAGTCCAGGACAGCTTACATTACTTAATTACTTGCACCTGTTACCCCTTGTGGAAGAACATTGGCCGCTCATCGGCATTCTCCATCCAACTATGTCTTGGACAATCCTTTCCAGTTGCTATTCATCCTTTTCGTGTCTGTGTCCGATTCTCGACACAGCGTGTTTCTTGGCCGTTTCCCTTCAGGATTCCAAGTTAGTGCTTGCTTCGTGTTGCAGTTTGATCTTTTACGCAATGTATGTTCTATCCACTCCCAACGTCTTTTCCTAATTGCCTCCTCAGCTGGAATCTGGTTTGTTCTCTTCCACAGTAGGCTGTTGCTGGTGGTATTCGATCAACAGACATTGAGTATCTTATGTAAACAATTGTTTATGAGTGCATTTACTTTTTTGATGATGGTACGTAAATGTTTCCACATCCTCCAGAGTTTTTCCATCAAGTGCGATTGTGTTGATGTTCTCCGTGTTGTATTTGAGGATGTTGCTTTTTGCCTTATGTAATGTTAAGGTCTACTGATGCATAGGTTGCTGCTGCTGCTACATTGGTTGTGTTGACCTGCATTCGTTGATGTTTATGGGATTGAGGGATTAGGTGATTTGCGAAGTTCAAATCGTCTAGTTGCATCCAAGCTGACCGATTCGGGCTAATTAAATTGTAAAATGTTAAAGATAATGACTGATACTAATCGGTTAAATGAAATTGACATAAAATTTTACGTGAAAATATTTCTCATAATATTTTGTTTCCAGTGAGTTTTATTTTTTCTCATTCTTTTTCCCACCTACTCCCTTCTCTACAGGCTTTAATGAAGTGTTTAGGTGAAAAAGTTAGAGACAATTCTATTGATTCTGTACACCTAACACCAGATCTTATGTTATTTATATATCGTACTGCTGTACAATATTATCTTCATGATGTCGTTGGTGATTATTCACGGACAATTGATTCAAGTACGGAGCATTCATTAATTGGTTGGCTTCGGTTGGTATTTGCAAATCCTACCTATCCATGTATTTTAGTTCAATGTCCAAATACGATGATAACACGAAAACCTATGCATAAGCGTCCACGTAGTGATACTACTACTGTCAATACTGATAATGTTGATCTCTATGAAAGCAACGTTTATAAATGTCCTGTTTGCCAGGCGATGTCGAAATCATCAACTTCAATGAAAACAGTACCAGGAAAACGACGTCAACGGTCAAATGTTGATATAGACATTAGTGGCAGTAGCAATGATGAAGTAGACCAGTCTACACCTGCATATCATTTGGTTGATATTGATGTTGTTTGTTGGGAATCTGTTGTTATTGACAATCATTTACTCAACTCGAAATATTTAAATGATAACTGTAGCAGTGATCTAGGAAATAACAATTCTGTGCATAACACAGAAGATGAGGAAGAAGATACTGTTGAATATTTGAATGATCAATGTATACTGGTCAACTGTACTATGTCTGATGGGAACGAACAACCACTCATTCCTGTAAAACCTATAAATCGACCACGTGTATTTGTTTTATCGAAATGTTATGGTTCAGAATCTCGTCAATTTTTCATTGAAAAACTTGGTGTAAGTTGTTTTTATTATTAATGATAAGGATAATTTGTATTTCTTGTGTGCATTGTAAGATTCCATGACTAAAGACTATACATTAACATAGTAAACCTTTAGTATCATTTTGTAATGTAAAAGTTAGTGACCGACTGATAAAAAACTGGTAAAAGTTTCAACGTATGCGTTATGTTAGTTAAAAGGAAAATAACACAGATAAGGGTATTATGTATGTGTTTGAGTTTCAAGCTCATGAATTTGTAATTGGCTACCAAATAGATGATTCGTTAAGTCCATCATATGGACCACGATAGTACGTCGAACACATTGAAGAACATCGAAGGTGGTTTATATTGGAATTTTATACCCTCAAATGCCCTGGTACGGCTGAGAGTGGAGAGAGTCAACTTTCCCCCTTGGAATGCTCTCACATAGCCACATGCATACAACCACCTACAGGGAAGTGTTACTCATTGCCTTCTCGAGGCAGTTAACTACTTTGAATCCGGTGTTCATCTTGTTGTGCTAATGACGTATGGAAACTTGGATCCATGCACATATGTGCCTGATCCTACGTTGTAGCTTACTGACTAACTCTCGCGGCAGGGGTGTTTTTTTACGAAATTGAAAAGACAGAAAGCGAATGTTGGAGCTTTAACCGGGTTGGTGGACACGGAGGGTCCACCTAAGGGAGTTGGAAAACTCATATTTTATACCAATGGTGTACATGGGCTCCAGGATCCTGAAAGGACAAATGGCGTATAAACCTATTGTTGATCACTGGCTACCCTGGGACTGCATCTCCTGACATTACTCCACTGCCTTGTGGATTAGACCTTTAGGTCAAAGGCCCCGGGTGTGGACCACTTGCTTCGATCTGAGCACTCGGGCAGTATCCTAGCCCTCACACAAATCAAGTGATTTATGTGTTTAAATAAATAATATATACTCAGCTTGTTCACCGAGTACATATTCTTATTCTAAGTGGAAGGCCTAGTGATTACCATTACTTGGTCGATCATTGGGTAGTGGCTAATATCATGTTTGTCTAATTTTTCAGATTGATCAAATTCTACTCATCAATTTACAGTCTAACTATTAATCTAAATAATTCAAAATCATATGCATTAATATTTTAGTGTTAAATAGTTGGAAATATTCAATAAGATACCCTAAGCCTCCAAGTTTCATGTTAGCTGTTACTCAGTAGCAAATGATAACTGAACTCTTAAAAAGAAATTGATTGTGGAATTCAAACTTGAGTCAACCCTATTTCACGGTCTTAATTGTTACCATTAAGTTGTTCAAGTTATCATAATTATCATTGTTTATTATAATTTTCAATGGTTAAGATCA